>VZRE01012431.1:1287387-1348893 GCA_013396775.1 Cephalopterus ornatus | reverse complement strand
GAGGGGAAGGGGTTGGGATAAGCGGGGTCAGGGCGTTGGGGTCCCGGGATGAAGGGCTGAAAGTGCTGGGATAACGGGGAGAAGGTGTTGGGGTCCTGAGCCAAAGCTGTTGGGATGCTGGGATGAAGGTGTTGGGGTCCCGGAACGAAGGGATGAAGGTGTTCGGATGAAGGGATGAAAGTCTTGGGATCCTGGGCTAAAGGTGTTGGGATGCTGGGATGAAGGTGTTGGGGTCCCAGGGTGAAGGCGTTGGGATGCCGGGTTGAAGGTGTTGGAATCTTGGGATGAAGGTTGTTGGGATGCCGCGATGAAAGTGTTGGGATCTCGAGGTAAAGGTGTTGGGATCCCCGGGGTCTGCTCTGAGTTGGGTCCTTGTGGAAATGTCCCGAACCTCAAAAGAGCAGAACAGGGTGGAGAGGGCACAGGACAAGGGAGAATGGTTTCAAACTGAAAGAGAGTAGGTTTAGATTAGATACTGAGAAAAAATTCCTTGCTGTGGGGGTGGCGAGACACTGGAACAGGTCGCCCAGTGAAGCTGTGGATACCCCAACCCTGGAAGTGTTCAAGGCCTGGTTGGATGGGGCTCTGAGCAACCTGGTCTAAGGAAAAGTGCCCCTGCCCATGGCAGGGGGATTGGAACTAGACAGTCTTTAAGGTCCCTTCCAACTCAAGCCATTCCATGATTCTATGAATTTTTGTAACCCCACGTGTCTCCCAGGCTCTGACCCGCTCCTTGCCTGTAGCACTGCAAACCTACCGGGGGTGAAGAAAAAAAAAATCTACACTGCACCAATTTTTTTGCTGCTTTGCAGGATCCCAGCTGGTCTCTGCTGCTGGCAGTGATGGCAGGATGGGGCAGGTGGGCACAGGGTGCCCAAAGCACTGCATGTCCTGCCGTGCCATGAGCCGATGGCAGCAGCAGCATGATCCCTGCTGCTCTCCCTGGCCTGGGAAGGGGCCAGGACCTTTCCTGTGGCAGGACTGCTGGTGAGGGCAGCTGGGCTTGCAGGGGCAGGAAGGCATCTTGGCTAAAAGCACTGCTTTGAGGCCATGGCTCACCTGGATTCTCCATGTGGATCTGTTTCCCTCCTTTGAGCACACAGGAAAAATGTAGAAAAACACAGACAGTACTTAATTCAATTTACTGCAACTAAGACATTTAAAGATTATAAATGTGCATATATTTTCAAAAGAGAGCTTGAAATATGCATATTTCAGTGTGTTTGTTTGGGTTGCTGCTGTGCAAAGTCATCCTGAAACGTCCTTCCTAGTACACTAATGCTAAAAGATCGAGAGGGAAGTTCAGTGTTTGCACTCGCACATTTTCACCGACTTAAGCAAAATACTGCCAGTCATGTCAAATTAAATTATATGGTTTTGTATTTCCATTATATTTATATTACACTGTATTACTGTAGTTGAATTAGACTATTTTCCATGGGGTCTGGGCTGTGACTACTGAATTTAACTCACTTTACGCAAGAGCTACCCTTAATTAGACTTGAGCTGAGAGCAGAATTGCTTTGACTAATGCTGCAGACCGCTACGGCAGCAGAATACCACAGGCTCTTAAATTGCTTCAAAAAAGATATCCGCTGACTGAACAGCTGGAACTGGGTGAACAATTCCAGAAGTCATTGTTACTGAGCACCTCAACCCTGGGGAGGTGGCAGCCCCCACCCAGACCTCACCAACCCTTACGAACTTACTCGGCTAGGCTGTCTCCTTCCACAGCTCCTTCACCCACCACTCAGTTACCAGGTCTCAGGCTCCTCACAGTAGGATTTCTGGGAGTCTCCACTGTTCCTGGATATAAGAATTGTGGGAGCTGTTGTTTTAGTGTCTATGTCTCTTTCCTAAACTTGTCAGCAGCTCTTGATGCCTCCAGAGGCCAAGTTAACAGGCAGGGGCATCAAAAGGAGCGTCACCTTGATCAGAAATGTGTCATCAGTTCACTAACAACAAATAATTGCCTCTGTCTGTCATGGACAATATGTTTTTGTTCTCTGGCAATGGATGTGCTACCACAAGCAGCAACTTTTGTCTCTTCATTGAGGAGAAAAAGCTTTTTAGCATCATACAGTGGTGAGACACTGCAGGTGCTTAGGACTATCATCTTCAGTGCCTGATGATGCTGAAGTTGCCCAAACCATCAGTCCTTAAGCCAAAAGGAAAACAACTTTCCATGACCACAAGGAAAACACCACTGGCCTGGCACAGCACTCCTGGGGGTCACTTCTCTTTCCCTTGTAACTCTTGGGATGTGCAGGAAGGACACAGCAGCTGGGAGAGCAGCTGGTGCTCTCCCTCCTGAGCCTTTCTAGGGCATGAGCTGCCACTGTCAGAGGGTAGTTTCACCATTCCAAGTGTCATCAAGCCAGTTGATCCAAAACACTGATACTTGTGGGCTTCCTTGGTGATTAGGTTTGGATAAAGCAGATTGCCTTTCCACTCTTATCTTGTTCCTAGGAAGGTCACTGGAAGAAAAAATTAAATGCTTACCGCATTAAATGCTTAAATGCTTTCTCAGTGCTCTTTCTCCCCGCATCATTCAAAGCCAAGAGGAATAGGGAGACCGATGCTCTACAATTAGCATTTCATGTGGAACCATCACTTTTTGTATCCCAACTCCGTACTTGGTCCATGACCACTCAAGAAGCCTAGAGCAGCTCAAAGCCAAAGCAAGGAATCCTTTGCAAGGATTATACGTAGAGACTGCATACATTCAATCATCAAGAGCTATGTTGAAAAAAAATAAAAAGGAAGACTTGATAAAACCCTTTTTTTTTGTCTACAGTCAAATACAGAATTTCTGCAGGGTTCCTGGACTTCACTATAAGGACAGATCCAGTCCTTCATCTATGGAAGTCACAGGTGAAATTCTTCTGGTTCAGCTTGCTGTAGAACCCAGTTCTAGTTCTAATCGTACAAAACAATGTTAAGAACAGCACCATAACAGAGAAGATCAAGAGCATGTTTTAGATGATTTTACCTTCTGGGAAGGGAAAAAACCATTAATATATTCTGATCTGAATATGTGTTTTTCAGACCATAGCCTGAGTACCAGAAACACCCTGATTGCTGACATGGGCATCACAAAGGTCAGCCTCGTCAAGTGGGTTTCACTGTATTTAGATTGGTTTGAATTATATTTGTGATTATGTGGAAAGAGATGTTTTCACAGAATGGTGTTCTCATAAGTGCTAAATGTCTTCTTTGACTTATGTTTCCAAACTGATACAAGTACAGCTTTTATAATATTCAGAAACAACTCTTACATAGCAAAATACCCTCCAGCTGGTGTAATAGATATTCAGCAGGTATCAGTAGAAATCTCTAACAAATTATTTATTTTGAACTTCTGAAAGGCAACATTAGAAACTAATTTATTTTTATTCCTATTTATTTAACCCTCGTCTTCCTCCCAAACTTGCCTGTCTTTCTGCTATCCCATGCTTGCCAACTTTCCCAGTTTCTCCTTATTGTGGGACAAAGTTTTATAGGCAATTTATCCAGTATGAATCAGAGGTGCTTGGGGTTTTTTTCCCCTTGTTTTAATGCTTTTTCCCGAAGGATGTTCTTGGGCTAATTTATTTTGCAAGAAAGCTCAAAACCCAGCAAATGACAGTGTGAGTTGTACGCATTCATGCAGCTATCCACACTGGCACTACAAGCATCAAAACAACCATCCCTCTGCAAAAGCATTTGCAACTTATTTTAACATTTTCCTTTCATAAGGTAAGAGCCACCTTCAGAAGGCAGAACCTTTCTCACATGTGTAGGTCAGCATCTGCATGAGCCACAGTCTATGGCCTAAGGAATCCTAAACTCCGGATTACGTAAAGCAATATTCAACAGGTCTGAAAACCAGGAAAGGCATGAATAATCAAGAATGATTGCTGATAAATCAGTGAGGAGAAAATTAATGTGAAGGAACTCGAATGAATCATTTTAAGCCTGTCTCTTTTTTTTTTTTTGTCTGCTCATTCTTGACTGGCCACATATAAATTGCTATAAAAATGAACAATCTTTGATATAAATGTAAATCAGGAAGAATTTCTTAACTTAATCAAACTAACCACTGACACAAGAGCCTCCTCATATATCTAGGTCTTGTCAGAAGCAGACTCACCACAGCTTCTCTCACCTAACTGAGGGAGGTGTTTGTGTGCATGCTGCAAGCATGCTTCTCAGTGCAGAGTATCTGAGCAGCAAAGGACCAAATGCTGCTGCAGCAGGTAAATGCAAACACCAGTACAAAACCTGAGAGCTTTTTTTATGGAGAAGAACTTAATTCCTTGGTAATTCCCAAATCTGTTGATTAGCTGCAGAGCAGGCGAAAATCACTGGCTGGGCTGCACCTGCTGAGTTCTCTGGGAAGGTCTCTGTGGTGTGCTGTGCTCTCTGTTCTGCAGGGAGGATTTTGTGCACAGCACAAGGGCTGGCACAGCTGCCGCCCTCGCCGTGTGCTGAGCTGGTGCTGTACCTAAGAAGCAAAAATGGGTCACATCCCCTGTGCTTTCTGTGGGTAGCCTGGAACATGGATGTGGTTTCTTGTCTTCTGTGCGTGAGCAAACCTATTTGGCATATCTTCAAGTCTTCTCCTTGCTGAGAGCTGGAGGATTTGCTCCTAAATGAGTGGTGTTGACTAGAGGCTGCCTGCATGTTTTCCAAATCTGTGGTGAGTTGTTCAGGTAACATCAGGTAGCAGATGGAATTGCTTACACAATATGATCAGGAACACATTAAAGGGGATGGCTTGACCTATGGACAAGGTGATGCCTTGCAGAGGAAAGACCCTTTCCCTGCATCTTTCTTGGTATCATTGATCACCAGAAAGAAAACTCAGATGAATTCTGTGGGCTCTTCTGTCACCAAAAAAAGTAAATAAGGGAAGTAGTATTCTGCTCCAATTAATTAAACAAACTGATATAAATTCCGTGCTTAAATCGTACTTTGCATATCCATAATCTCTGCACTACATTTTATGTATACTTTACCCTTGGGTAAAAATTTGTGAGCATATAAATGCTTTCTCATATAATCTTGCTAAAGCACGCTCTTCCCTATAAATATTCATACCACTGCCAAAACATTTGCAAGCTTTCCCCAAAGGTGAAATATGTGTAATGTACTTTGCCTTCTGGGTATAAATATTATCCAATACATTTTGGTTAATATGAATACACTAATTATTCTTGTAACCCTTTTTAAAAGGGTCATCCTCATGATGTGAATTTTTTAAAAATGTAATTACAGTAATTGGATACTTAATCTAATTAAAATTGGCTTTATCTTTAATGGGAATTTTTCTAAAGAGGCAGAATGACAATTGACTTTCTGATAATCACTGTTTTCTTTCTGCTAGAGGATGCATTTAGTACAGTAGGAACTAGAGAACATGGCCTCTTAACTACATGCCAGCCACCTTTAGGGCCAGTTAAACTACAATTTTATCCATTACCAGGCAAAACTTTCACTTTACTTAGAAATAAAAGTTCCTCATCCTGAATTCATTGTGGCTCAGGTACAGATAATTTAGGGAGTGTTTATCATGCTGACTGTGATGCAAAGCATCCCTTAGAGAAGCTGCTGTGTGGGGAAAGCTGGCAACCTCCAAAAGCCTGGCTTTGTTGGTGGCTGTAGGCACAGCCACATGTAGGATGAGCTCTGCTGTCTTTGAGAGGTGCACCTGGATGGACCCGAGCATGTTTGGGGGGAGCACATAAATTCTCACTGACATCAACAGAACTCCAGTACAGAGACAATTTGGATTATCTCCTGGGTTTATAATTGGGGTCAACATTTCTAATGTGGTCTCTAGAGGCACATTCCATGCACAGTGTGACTGGCAGAACTGTCAGCGTTCAACAGGGGAAAATTATTTTGGGTCCACACTGCCGGAACCCAAATGCTACTTTTGTAGGGGGGTACCTTTTACTGTGGAAAGCCAAGGAGAACAAGGCAATGGAAAAGTTGGCAGTTGTGTGAGAATGAGACCGGAAAAGTGGATTCATGTTGCTACCTTCAGGTACCTGTGACATAAACATTTATGTCTGTTATAAACCTGCTGTGCCTTTCAGGGCCTTTGCTTTACTGGAAGCTAGGTAAGAGAGAAAGACTTTCAAAGAAAATCAATCAACTGTTTTGTAGGCTCAAGTTGCCAATAGCTTGTTCTCACATGACTAAAAGCAAAGAGATATATTTCATAGAGGAATAAATCATTTGTTTACTAAGAAGGATAATCATCTACATCTACACAGCGTTTGCTAAAAAAAGAAGATTAAAAAAAAATATGGATTACATAGAATGGGCCAAATCATCACCTAGTGCAGAGATTTTGAAGTACCTGTATTCAGCTGATCTCAATGTCAGCTGGGGAATGATCCAGTTGCCAGAAGGGTCTTTTAGGTTTCAGCCCCACAGCCTGGTGTCTGCTGCAGCAAGAGCCCCTTGCAGGATGGCTGTGGCGGAAAATCTGTGCCTGTGTCTCTGTGAATCCCCTCTGTGCCTCTCACGTCTGCCCAACTGCTGCACCTGGGGAGTCTGCTGGAGCTGGCAGACCAGAAGCACCAGACTTACGTTTTCTATAGGAAGCTATTCTTTGTGCCCGAAGTTTCTGCTGAGCTCAGCCCTCTAGTAGCCCCCTCGGGCAGGCAATCGGCTAATGAACAAAGAGAACAGGTTGTATGACTGTACTAATTTTTGGGTCAGGGTGAATAAATGTGTATCTAGTTCTGTTGAGCATGATGTAAATTAGCAGTGCCCGCAGAGTTCCTGAGGAAAGGAAGGTTGGAGGCAATGCTGTGATTGAAACACTGTGTTTCAGCATCAACCTGTACATAGCACACATGATAGAAAAGAGGCTTTTAAGAGAGCCATTTTTGTACTGAGAAAAAATCATTACTTTTGGAGTGAAATTAGCACTGATTAAAATAAGCATTTCTATTTGAAACAGGTACCAGGAAAAGCTGATCATAAAATGAGTGCATAAGTTCAAAACAGCATCAGAAGTATCAAGGAAGCCTCAAGCTTCATCTGAGAACTGCAGGTGGTCTCAAACAGTAGCTTTCAGCTTATTAAAAACATTTGCCGTATGAAAAAAAAAAAGATGCTGAGAATGCTTCTGTTTTGTGTTTTTGCTTTGAGGCCACTGTTGGCTACTCAGTACAGAATAACTGAGAGGATAATGACTTGCTAGAAAAATCTGAGCTCTTCAGAAATAAATTTCTGGAGTGCTGTAGGAATTCCTGTCCCTATTTAT
This sequence comes from Cephalopterus ornatus, assembly GCA_013396775.1. Classification (NCBI taxonomy): domain Eukaryota; kingdom Metazoa; phylum Chordata; class Aves; order Passeriformes; family Cotingidae; genus Cephalopterus; species Cephalopterus ornatus. The sequence goes on along the minus strand of VZRE01012431.1, from coordinate 1,341,629 downwards.
GAGGCCAGTTCGAACTATACTTGCAGTTTCTCATGACTGAGGAATCTTGGCAGATGCCCATCTGAATACTTGGAAAAACAGAAGCAATTTGGTTTTACAATCTGTCTCTGCATTGCTGATGTTGTCTCCAGATAGGCTTATTGTGAAACTAATATCAAACATTGCTCTAAGCATGAGAGAAAAGTATTGCTGGCTGAAGGGAATAAATGTGTTTAGGGAGGGAAAAGAGTCTGTTGCCTCTCTTCTCTTTGCAGACATGCAAATGTTCCTCATCTGTCAGTGGTGCAGTTGTAGGAAGAGGCTGCTAAGTAATCGACTTGGCATGCACCTATCCCATAATACCACAGGTAAAGTTTTCTTGCCTAAGAGGAAACTTCCTAGGGTGATGAGGGAGCTGGCAGAAGAGCTCGCCAAGCCGCTCTCCATCATCTTCCAACAGTCCTGGCTCACTGGGGAGGTTCCATACGGTTGGAAATTGGCGAATGTTACCCCAATCCACAAAAAGGGCTGCAAAGCTGACCCTGGCAACTACAGGCCTGTCAGCCTGACCTCGGTGCGTGGCAGGGTTATGGAGCAGATCATCCTGAGTGCAATCACACAGCACCTTCAGGATGGACAAGGGATCAGACCCAGCCAGCACGGGTTTAGGAGGGGCAGGTCCTGTCTGACCAACCTGATCTCCTTTTATGATCAGGTGACCTGCCTGGTGGATGAGGGGAAAGCTGTGGACGTGGTCTATCTAGACTTCAGCAAAGCCTTTGACACTGTCTCCCATAGTATACTCCTGAAAAAGCTGTCAGCCCATGGCTTGGACAAGTGTACTCTCTGCTGGGTTAAGAACTGGCTGGAGGGCTGGGCCCAGAGAGTGCTGGTGAACGGGGCTGCATCCAGCTGGCGGCCGGTCACTAGTGGTGTCCCCCAGGGATCAGTGTTGGGCCCAGTCCTGTTTAACATCTTTATTGATGATTTAGATGAGGGGATTGAGACCATCATCAGCAAATTTGCTGATGACACCAAGCTGGGAGGGAGTGTCGACCTGCTGGAAGGCAGGAGGGCTCTGCAGAGGGATCTGGATAGACTGGAGAGATGGGCTGATTCCAATGGGATGAAGTTCAACAAGGCCAAGTGCTGGGTCCTGCACTTTGGCCACAACAACCCCCTGCAGCCCCACAGGCTGGGCACAGAGTGGCTGGAGAGCAGCCAGGCAGAAAGGGACCTGGGGGTACTAATTGACAGGAAGCTCAACATGAGCCAGCAGTGTGCCCAGGTGGCCAAGAAGGCCAATGGTATCCTGTCCTGTATCAAAAATAGCGTGGTCAGCAGGACAAGGGAAGTGATCCTTCCCCTGTACTCTGCATTGGTGAGGCCACACCTGGAGTATTGTGTTCAGTTCTGGGCCCCTCAGTTCAGGAAAGATATTGAAGTGCTGGAGCGGGTCCAGAGAAGAGCAACAAGACTGGTGAAGGGACTGGAACACAAGACCTATGGGGAGAGGCTGAGGGAGCTGGGGTTGTTTAGTCTGGAGAAGAGGAGGCTTAGAGGTGACCTCATCACCCTCTATAACTACCTGAAGGGAAGTTATAGCCAGGTGGGGATTGGTCTCTTCTCCCAGGCAATTAGCAATAGGACAAGGGGGCATGGGATTAAGCTCTGCCAGGGGAAATTTAGGCTGACTATTAGAAAGAAATTCTTTACAGAGAGAGTGGTCAGGCATTGGAATGGCCTGCCCAGGGAGGTGGTGGATTCACCGTCCCTGGAGGTTTTTAAACTGAGATTGGACATGGCACTTAGTGCCATGATCTAGTAAACGGGCTGGAGTTGGACCAAGGGTTGGACTTGATGATCTCTGAGGTCTTTTCCAACCCCATCGATTCTATGATTCTATGATTCTCTTTTCTAAGAAAAACTTCTATGACAAGGTATGATATAAAAATCTTGCAGAGCAGATTAAATTTTTCTAATAAACAGAAAATCCTTAACAGGTCAGACATTACTTTTGCTTTGACCATAGTCAAAAGAGTGGGTGCCACTTTCCACAATCCTACAACCCACAGGATTATTTCAGAGAGCAACTCAACACTATGCACAGTAAGAAATGAACAGGCTGGGCAACCAAGGGATAGCGACTTCCTCTGCAGCAGCTTTGATATCTTACATGCATCACAGGCAGAAAAAAAATACTTGAATCCAATTTTTGGATGTCTCTGAGGTCAGCATCCCTGCAGCATACGGAGCGTGGTGCGAGGGGGAACCGTCCATTTGGAGCTGTGTGTGGCTAGCTGGGTGACTGAGCAGCCAGCATACCTGTATTCCAGCACTGCGGAGATGGGAATGGGCCCAGCTGAGGCAGGTGTGGGAGTGATGGGCCATCATTACAGCAGAGTGAGGATAATAAAACATGAGTTGTTCACGCATAGCTTCTACCTAGCAGAGAGACAGCAATTGTAAGTGCAATTTGGGTAAAAAACTCACTTGGTTTTGATTGAAAATATGAAAATATCCTGAAAACAAGGCCTGGTAATTTTAAAGTAATTAGAACTGCATTCTAATGTGGGGGGTGGAGTGTAAAGTCTCATGGGTGACGTGAAAAAAGCAAGTGACGAAGGATTTAATCTTTTGTAGTTGAATGCAAATCCATCATTTGAGGAAGCCATAAGAAACTGTTTCTCTAGAACAAGAGCTGTCTTCCTACAGCCCTGTGGCTGTGCAAACAGAAAAGGGATGAAGTAGCTGGAGGGGGATTTCAACCCTGCTTGTGAGATTACACGGCTGAGCAGCAACATGCTTCACCTGTCTGTCTCACGAGGAAGGGCATCCCCACATGAGATGTGGGTGCCCATCTCCTACTCATTTCTGCAAGAGAGAGCTGAGGCAGAGAGACCCTCCCTACTGTGGACAGAGCCACATCTTCATCCTCCATCTGACCTTGCACCCAGTCTGAGAAGCCGAGCCTGGGAAGAGTGTGAGTGGCTCTTCCTGCAGTTCGCCTTCAAGCTAAAGGTCATGCGTGGCAGCCCGAAGTTTAGGTTGGAAAACCTGGTACTGGGGCAGAGAACAACTGGGGATTTGGACAAATGTAAAATCCGAGTAAGAAAATTAGCATAACACCAAGAGACATGAGAGGTGCGTCTGGAGTTGGGGGAAATCCTTCAGACACAGGCAGAACCCCTTCTTAGTAAGTTGGTAGGATGGTCAACGCTAATTATCACAAGGTGGCTCAGGAAAGGCCAAGAAAGCAGACAAAAATATACAATGCCATCTCCTTTCAGATGAAAACTACAATACAGACCTGTTTACTGCTAAAATCCTATGATCAGAAAGCATCTGTTTCTGGGTAACAGACTGTGATAGTGCACAATTTCTTGGTGGGCAATTCATTATGTACTTAGGGAGCTTATGCTCTGTAAAGAAACACCAAAGCACTGGAGAGCATCTAGTCATTCTTATCATCTCCTTTTGATAGGAGTAGCCCACAACACTCTAAACACCACATCCATTCTTGCTCCTCAGCAAAATCCTGCAATAACAAAGGACACAAAATGCAGCCATTTCCACACTGAAACCAGGCATCTCAGCAACTCCTAAAGCCTTAAATTTAAGAGCTTGTTGGCTTTTGTACTTAACCTCTCTCTTGCTCTTGAAAAGTTTCTTTCAAGGTGAAAAATTTGGAAGCATAACTTCAGCTTTTCCAGGAGATGGCAGTGCCACTACAGAAAATAGCTGAGCAGTTGCACTCCTAAGGTGACTATTCCATAATTTGCCAGTTTAAAACTCACATATAACAAGTTTTGATTTTTTTTAAATATATGATCAGATAATTATACTTCAATGACTGTCAAAAGCAATAATGATAGCACTCATTACAACTTTAAAGTGTGTCTGAATTCCCAAGGGCTCACAACAAGCATTAAATCATCTGAACAGAAACAGGAGACATAATTAGGCAGTAACTCATTTCTATCACATATAGTGTATGCTATAATTAATTTTTGCCTCACGTGTTCACACTGGATGTTGACCTGCCCTCCTAACACCCATCTCCTCTGCCCCTGCCTGGGGCAAGGGCAGGTGTTGAAAGAGTTGCAGTATCAGGCAAGTAGAAAGGTAAACCCTGGACTCAATTCGAGGAAATGGCATAGCACATCTGGCAGCACCCAGCAGATCTGAAGTGTAAAGCAGGTGAATAAATGTATTGAAAATTAATAAGGAACAGAGCACTGCACCAGATGCAGTGGTATGCTAACTACATTGCTAAATAGATTGCAGTATGCTAACTAGAGTGTCTAAAATACGTTCTTGCTTTCATGAACTGTGTGAGCCAATGCCTTTAATTTTCAGGTTAAGATTGATTTCTGATTATTTTTGTCACATCATATTTCAAGGGTTTTGTGTTATGATTACATGTGATTTACTAAAAATAACAGATCAATGAAAAGATGCAGAACTTGCTGTGCTTCTCTTTCCATTCACTTATTATATTTTCATAAGTCTTTCATTACAAAAAAAAAAGGCCTCTATTCACACTAGAAAGGCTACCTACCAGTTCAGTGAGAAGAAGGCAAGCAAAGAGTTATTCTACACCCTGCTAACATATTCATATAAAACTCATCCAATTTTGTTAAGACCTTTTGTGGAGAATCAAAAGTTAGCTAAGATTGTATTGTAATTCCTCTTCCTGACCTGAAAGTCACACAGCTGGATTCAAGTAGGCCAGAAATATGCGCTTTATAGAAACACCTTGTGGTTGGAATTTTTTTTGAAGCTCTGAAAGTTTATACTGCTGACCCTGCCCTCTGTACCAACAACTGAGTCTCTACTAGGACCTCATGGCAGAAGACAATTTGTCGCAACTGTCAAATAGCTGGCAGAAGGAAAGAACCACCTTGTTTCATCCATGTCAGCCTCTACGTTTTCCTTGTAACAGGGCAAGAGTTTACACACTGCTCATTAGACCCCAGAGATTCTAGTTTTGTGGGACACAATCAAAATTTAAATACCCTGGAGGAAAATAATTTGCTGCTTGATCCAACAGCACCTTTTGAAGTCAGTGTAAAAATGTTCATTAGCATCAATGAGATTCAGATTAGATCCTTGTTTCATAGTCAGCAGTAATATAACATAATTGGCTGTTCGACATCATGTTTTGCAAATCATAGGAATTCATGGAAAGCCGTGTCAACAGCAATGTCATTTATTGTAACAGCAGCAGCAGCACCTCAATGCTCTTTACAGCCTTACAAGCACACAGGTATCATTCGCATCCCTTCTAGATGGTGCTGAACCCTGTCCCATACTACATGGGAACACCATTTCACTGGTGGGTGCTGGTAGAAGAGAGTGTATCATTTGTGATAATGGAGATAACTAAGGTACCAGAAGAAAATGAAGGTGTTGCATAATAGCATGTTATATATGTCAGTTTTCATTCTCAGTGTTAATGATGATGATGAAGTAACTGGTACTTTGCATTACATACATGATAAAAATATCAAGAAATTAATGTGTATTGTGGCAAATCTCCCCATTATTTATCTCTTTTAATTTATTGCTTAAGACTTTACAAAAACCCCCCATATAAATAGGGTATTTAAATAATAAATTTTCAGTTATAACATTCCACACATTAAACTCTGCATCAGGTGTGTAGGACAGGTCAACACTAAGAGCTAATCAAACAGGAACTCATGTCCTGTGGCTGATACCCATCATGTTAGGAAGAAGGAAATCATCAGTCATACTGATTTCTGACCAAGCCGTGCTTCAGCCAGCCTCATGAAGACCATGGCATGTCTTTGCACTGGTGGGTAAGAATATGCTAGGCATGGCTGGAAAACTGCACATCAACAGGGCCACCTCAGTTTATATCCCCTTGGGCTTTAATTCAGTGCTTGAACCAAATGCTGTCATTTAGTGCAAGCAATGCCAACACAGGTGTCCCAGACCATTTTATCCAGAGATGTTACTCTGTACGTGTGGGCAACAATGAGTTAATACTAAAGCACCAAACAGGCCGAGTACACGTGGAGTGTGGGGCATCAGAACCAGCAAAAAGATCACAGCAGGTTTCTGGCACATGAGAGAAACAGCCACATCAAGGGTACAATATTTCTCATGCATGCACCTGACAGCATGCAAACGCACAGACCATAAACTTCAACCACATCCTGGAAGAGCACTCAAACACCCCCCACCCTAAAAAAAAGGAAAAAAAAAGGAGTTGGAAGCAAACTAGACAAATGATACTGAGAGGGTGTTTGTAGTCATCCGTTATCACCAAGGTAATTTTTAGAAGTAAAGCCCTACACCTTTGAAGGCACGTGCACCTCCCACACAAGCTCAAGTGCAGCTTTTTCTGGGGTGTGATTCAAATGCCATTCTTCTCATGCAAGAAATCCATGGGCAGCCCAACTCCATACAGTACATCCATCCCTCAGTGCCAGGCAGGATTAGTCACCAAAAGACAGGCAGATCGAAGAACAGAACATTAACCAAGGTCTCATGGGACTTGTTATTTCTGGGGCAGTTACTCACTTTCCATGTGCCTTTACTGAAGTCATTCAACCTCTCTGTGTCTTTTATTTCTGCTTGGTTGGGCTCTTCCAATTGCTATCAGGACTTCAGCTATAGTCCCCATTTTATATGTTTAAAGCTTAGTTGAAGACTCTGGGCTCACCAATATCGCTACTACTGAGAGATGGTTCCTACAACTGAGGAAAAGAAGAATATGAGTATGTCTTGTTTTAGAAAATCCCACTCTCAGAAACTCTAAGAGGAGGAGACAGCCTCACAGAGAGCCACTGGGGCTACAACAGCACAGGGATGAAGCAAGAATCAAGTGCTTGGCAAAAAGGGTAGAAGTGATAGTTTATGATTTTCAGTGATAGGCTGAGAAGACATTCAAGTTTAAATAATCTCTGGATGTGCAGCTATAGGAACAGTTAATACAGAGTTCTCATTAAAAATCTCTCAGGAGATCTTGTAAGATTAAATAAAATTAGCCCAAAGGCCCAAATTCTATCTGCAAATCAGGCTTCATTCACCGAAATTAAAAAACCCCTGAAGAATGCAAGATCAGCCCAGCCACATGAGATAGCACTCACCCTGTGTGTGTCTTCCCACCTGCCCCCCATCCCAGCACTTCCTGCCTGTCCTACCCACTCCCTTCAGCTCTGGTCCTGGCCACCATCACAGCCCACTCTCAGGCTTGTGGTTCTGCTCATGTACGCAGATACACATCGAAAAATCCTTGGAGAAAAAGCAGTTGGCTGATCCTGCAAGGTCCAAGGCTGGGTGTGCCTGATACAACTCCCACGGAAAACCTGGAAGGCTGGGCACCTGCCTTTTGGGTAGGTGTGGCTGTGAGGGCCGGACAAATGATGACAGTGTGCACACATCTTCTGTTTCCTAACTTGCTGCAACTAAAAATTGATGTAGCTACAAAAACAGGTGCTGTCAATTTTACATGAAGTAATTAAAAAAAAAAAAGGGGGGAAGAAATAAAAAAAAAAGATAAGAAAAAGAAATCAAAGAAAGTGAAAAAATCCCAGAGTTATTAATGAGGATGAACCGATGGTACAGGTTTTCTTCACTTTCCCCCTTCACGTCCTTAGAGCCTGTGCAGCAAAGCACCACACAGTGCCACAGCCTATGTTACAACTACAGCAACAAGGCTCTTCTCCTGATGGCAGACAGATATCTGGTGGAACTGCTGCTGAACTGGGGGCAGGAGATCTGCGAGCCATGCCTTTGCAGCGTGCCCAGCTTATCTAACACACCAGCCAAAATTTTTATGCCAGTCATTACTGCTTGCGTTTGGCAAACCCTGACACTGCCAACTGCCTGCACCTGCAAATAATTCCCTGGGAGTCACTGGCATCGCTGGTGCAGCTTTGGAGCTCAGCAGACTCTCTGCTGGTCCATTAACTCCTAGAGATGTTTATTACAGAGCTAGAATTTATTCAACCAAATCTCACAACAAATAGAAAGTATAAGATAAATATTAGGGCTGCACTTGGTAAAACAGTAAAGAACATGCTGTTTACCAAGGTAGGTCTGAATGCTGGTTAATTCGTGTCAGAAACAGTTGCAGGAGGAGATCTGACTACGTGGCTACAAAGCAGTGCTTTAAGCAGACTTTTCCTCTCTGATACATAAGAATATTTCTGTGCAAACCTCCCCTCCCCTTTTTTTTCACTTAGAAGGACTAAAATTTCCTACCTTTTTCTTTTAATAACAGATGAGTCCTCTGACAGTTTATAGGGAAGACTAGTGGTTGAAAATGCTTATGTACTTTCAGATAGTAACTTGAGCCAGTCCCTTGGTGCAGACCCTGAGAGTTAGGTAATGTCCAACTCCCAATAAAATGTTACACCAGTGGGAGTTGCTCACCTGTGCTTAGTCATTGGAAATGCCATAACCAGTTAAAGGCTGGTTCCATGACACTTTGAGGACCAAAGCTCTCAGGCCAGATTTAAAAAGCTGTTGATGTGCCTAACTAATTTACAGAGCACCTTGGGCCAGTCCCACACCGTCTGTCAGGCCACCTCAGTGGGGCTGTACTGCTCAGGGACACCAGTGAGACTCAGGCCCCTCTCTGTGTCTGCCCATTTCAGGAACACATCCCATCACTTTTGGCCATGGGGACCAGCCATAATAAGATGTCCCAGCGCTCACGAAGCTGCAGTGATCTGAGGACGAAGCTGGGGGCTCTTAAACCTTCCCAAAAACCAATGGGATTTAGGCTAAGGAGGCTTGTGTGTTTGAAGACATTCAGGCGCCTCAGTCTGTCTGAGTGGCTGGCTGGGGCTTGGGTTGCAATGCCAGTGCACAGATCCATCCTGCTGCACTGGCAGATAGTCCAAGACGTGGTGTAGCTTCTCCAGAAGTGCATCTATACACATCCATCTTCAGTAAGGGACAGTTTATAGATCGAAACGGAGGGTAATGGGAGGACGGTAATTTAAATCAGAGTACTTAATTGGACGTAAGGATTCCTACCATCCTCTTAGTTTCCTAATTGCTAATATACTCAACACTGATTTTATCAATAGTCCATGATATATAAAATTACTGCATATCAGCTCATTAGTTAATTAATTATAGGAAGGACACGCAACAAAGCCAAAAGTAGATCGAGGACCCAAACTTCTCCTTGAGCAAAAGGAGGAGCTCTGCCTCCAGTGCCAATTCCCACTGGCCTGTGTTATTTTCAAGATATTTATTCACAGCAATGCAACTTTGCAAAGGGCAAGTAAGAAGGAGATGAGGCCACCATGCCAGAATCAGCCCTTCTTTTCATCTTTTTGAGACTTTAGGGGCAAAGAAGTTCCTAGGTGAACCCCTGCTCAGAGCTGCAGCCATCAGATCTATGGCTGACTAAGAGAAAGAACAGAATTAAAATTAATATATATATATATGTGCTATTTAGAGGAGGTTCAAAAAATGGCAGAGTATGTTAAGAAATGGGCTATAAAGTTAATTTTTCTATGAGTATCTCAGAAAAATATTAGTTACAACTACCCAGACAAGCACTCTTAGCTGGGTTTAGTGACTGCCTTCTCTATGACTGGTTTTGGTGAGAGTGAAACACCATATATTTTCCTACATTACATGAGAATTGGGTGAACTGAATGTTTCTGATTACCCAGCCCAACAAACATGAAGTCATTTCAAGCCACTACATTTTGCTTCTAAAATAAATCTAGAAAGGGATGGGTGGCCATTTAACATAGCTCAGCTGATGTGCAGTGACCCTCTACATGATGGTCTGTCCATACCTGGAGCTCATCCTATTCATTTAGGAGTAAGGATAGGTAGGACTGTTTAGTAGTTTGTTGGGTTTTGCCTTATTTTTTCCCTGGTCAGAGTGGGGCAGGAAACAGAGAAAGGCTCCTTCTCCAGTGCGGAGTTTTGGTCACACACCAACCTTGTCTTTTATTCTCCACTGAGCCAAAATTTAATTCTCTATTATTAATATCATCTACAGAGAAAAAAGATCACACTTCCTTCGCAACATTGGCAAAAGAATGGTTTCATTTTCCTCATGTTGGATCTCTCCATTTAACTGGGCTGGAGACCCCTCTGCCCAGCCCGCTCTCAGTCTTCTTCCCTTCAGCTTCTGCATGTGATACATTTATATAAAAGTATCTTTACCACTGAAGAAAATGTGATCATCCTACTAAAGTGAACAATATGAATTTTACATTTGCAGCCTTTCAATTTATTATCTTAAGAGGAACCCAAACTCCGGTGTTTGCTTCATGCTGATTATCCTTCTGGGGATTAAAAAAAAAAAAAACAAAAATAAAAAGGCATTGATTTTTCTTTTACCTTCATTTCCCCATTGCTTCTATGCAAAGAGTCTGTATACACTCTTACGTGATTTTTCTTGCTGTTTAAGACCAAAGTGAAGATTTTTTGCAGCCACAAACTCTTACGACTGCCACTGTTTGGCCCATTTCTCACCCCAGCCTCCACTTACCCCCTGGTTTCATGTGCCGATTTGTTGCTAAAGACCGTATTTTCCATTAGGGGAGAAGAAGGGAGGGAGTACCAAACAAACTCCAGTGGCTGTATTCAAAGTGTAATGCTTCTTATCACAAATAATTTAAAAAATGCAAGAACCCCAATTTGCAGCTAGGAGGCCCACTTGAGGGATCAGTTAAAATTTACTCCTTTATACGCATGCCAACTTTGACTTCAAAAAGACTTTATTCCCAAGGATAAACAACCCAATATTTGTGTAATATAATTAAGTGAAGGCATCTTTAAATGTCATACCAGCTTGTGCCATGCTTTAAATTGTTATGCATCAACAGAATTTAACGAGATGGCCAAGGATCCTGCTTCCTGCGTGAATGCGATAAGCCACAAATACTGTATAGCTCTTTAATAGATTGCCAAAATAAAGCATTTTGTATGCAAATTATTCATGGAGTGGCAAAGCTAATATAGTGCCAAAATTACGCCCACTGGTCCCCTGCAATTAGTAGTTAAGTTGAAGTATCTTCAAACTGCAGAATTTCTTTCAGTGTCTCCCAATACTTGAAACATCTTTTCATTTATGAAAATAGGAAATAACAGCTTTTATTTTCTTTTTAAGGTTTAGGGTAAGCGCGCTATACGAGAGAAGTGGCAAGAGGGATCTAATCAGAATAATTGCACATAGGCTACCCGGGAAAGAAATATGAAAGTGCAGTGACTTGCAAGAAAGTTGAAGGAGAAAGAAAAAAATTGATTCCCCCCTCCCCAGCCCATGCCCCTAAAATAAAGTCTGGGAGCACTGCGAAGTTGGTCTCAAAAAGCTAAGTGGAAAAACCACAGCAAGACTAAAGGGAAAGCACAAGCATTTGGCTGGGAAGGGCTCCTTGTGTCCCCCTATGTGCAGCACCTTCCCATCTCCTCCAGAAGTCCTGTCCAACAAACACCCCTGTCCTCCTGACAGCACCAAGAGAAAACTTCCTCGGGTTGCACGAGGCAGAGGAGCCACCACCATGAAAGGCGTGGTGGTTAACCTATAACTGCACTGGCAAGAAATCACTGGAAATGTTCTTTTCCAGCAGATTCAGGAATAAGCCATCCATAACTCGGAGTCTCTACTTTCGAGTTAAGTACTCAAATAACCAAGAGCTACATCACCTGGGAAATACTTGCAAAACTCTCAGTTTTTCTTTTTAGGTAATTATATTCTGCCCTGAATATTGGTTACAGGGATCCTTTGTGAGAAACAGAGATGGAAAGAAAAAGGATTTCCCAGTCTCCAAATTTCCAGTGGAAAAAATCTCTTCCCTTTTTTTTCAGCTCTCCGAGACCGTTTCTCAGACAAATGTAGGGCTGGTGAGCGACCCAGGCCACGAGGAGAAAGCAGAATTGCTCCTTGATGGACAAGTTTTTGGAGAAACTTTAAGCTGCAAAGTATTCAGGCAACTTTCACCCTCTTTGGTGCCACTTGCAATAGTGCGTGGAGATGAAGCTTGGTGAAGAAGTGGAGGGGCAGGCAGGTCGTGTAGATCAAGTCCCCTTTCTGTAGAGGTAACTCCAACTGTATTTTTCATTTACAATCTAATCATCACAAGAGTATGGGACATGCCAGGGGCCTGGGACGGTGATTTAAGGAGTCTGTGTCAAACTGCTTGGACCTAGATGGCCTTTCTAAGCTAACCTGGAGGATTTACTGCCAGCTAAACAACAGATGTAATTTCAATCACAAACTGCTCTATGAAATGTTGTGGAATACCATAAACAACGGTATTCAGTCCAGAGAACTCCAAAAGCTGTAATTTACAGCCTTCTCCTAACCTGGGAGGGCAGTGGGGAGACCCAAAGCCAACAGACCCCCTTCCATATTTTGATATCGAGGGAAGAAAAGTATAGCAGGCCTTACAATAGAAAACCACAGTGCCTTGGGAAAATAAATAAAGGCAGCTACCACCACTTATAATATAGATCTTGCATTTTGTCATTTTTTATAGCAATGCTGGTTTAAATGTGTCCTTTTTTTACAGTGATGTGGGTTTTAATGTTCCCCCCCGTGGAGGCGAGCATTGCCACAGCATCTCTGCCAGACAAGATTTGGTGGAAGGCACACTGCCCCATGCATCCCTGGCCAACAGCAGCCCTTGTGCCATGGTGGGGGACTTGCCAGACGCTATTGGTCAGGGTCTCGCACTGACAACTTGTCATCGATTCCCTTTTACAAAAAAAAAATAAAATAAAAAAATGGCAACCAATGAAAATCAATCTTCTGATGCTCCGCTGCCTTAAATACCAGTAGAGCAAACAAACAGCCCCAAACAATACAGCAGAACCCATATATCAATTACCTTAAATGCTCAAGCATTTTTACTTCACAGCCTGCAACATCCGACTGTGGTACCCGCACCCACTGCGCCAGGATGATAATGGTGCCGCATTGTTCCCGGGCGTCTGGCGGCCTGATAAGGGCTGCCTGTGCTTAGATGATAATGAAAGTGGGCAGACTTAACATTGTGATTGGAAAATTTCTTGGGTCTCAGAAAAAGGTTCTATTAAGCCCACTGACCCCAATTGAATATTAATTAGCTAATTAACAGATTTATTGTTCCACGCAATTTCTGGAGAGGCAATTTTTTTTTCAAGTGCCATTATTTTTTTAAATTATTTTTTGCATTGTGTATAATTGAATCTTTGCAGCTGCCAGCATCTTCTGCATGATTTGGCAAAAAAAAGAAAGAAAAAGCACTTATAGCTTTCCCTTTTTTTTTTCAGACCCAGATGTTTCCAATCGCTTTAGCGAGTGTTTGGGGGCGGGGAAGGAAGGGAGGGGGAAAGAGGCAGCTGATTTATATCCCATTCTACAGATTGATTTATTCTTAAAAGCTTAACTTAAAGATGTCCACACTTTTTTTTTCCTATTACGATTCACTGGTCTGTCTTTTAGCCTGAGGTTGCTACACAGTGCACTGTTATTTCCACGAAAGACACTGAGGTCTGTGCCCTGCCTTTCTTAGACATCCTTCTAGGCACCGCACATCTTTCCTCTCCTCTTACCTGTTCACTCCTGCTCTTTTCTGCCATGCAGATACTTTCTGCCCAGCTGGGGAGGGTAGGAGACTTGGCCAAACCAGGCTCTGCCCATCCTGCAGGAGGGCCCCTTCCATGGACTGACATCCATGGTTCACATTTTTTACAAAGTATTTTTCTAAACACTGAATTACTGGTGAAGAGAGGTGAAGTGATATTTTACCATATGGATGATTTGCAACTGTTTCAAAGAAGTTTATTTGGCACAGACTGCTCCAAGAGCTTCACACTGAAGTGAGCAAGAGCCCGCAGTGTTCTGTCACATGATGCTCTTGCTGTGGTGGTGGGGTTGTTGCAAATTGCTTACAAATCATTTACTGCATCATATCTTTTTCTAAAGAAGAAAGATGTCTTTCAAACAAACTATGGTATTTTTGCTGTCCAAAGACACTAACATAAGCGCTTTTTAAAGTTCCAGTGTTAAAAATCCGGATTCTTTGTGGATCTGCAGAAGCGCTGGTCTGCCAAATTAAATGAGTCAAAATATATCCATTGGCTATCTTGACTGCTACAGGTGACACTGGTGCAAACTATGGACTACACTTGCAAAGCAGCATAAAAAAGAGCTTGTCACACCACTTCTGAGGGGGAGACTGACACTTTCACACGAAGTCCAAAACTCAGTTATATGACCCAGAAGATGACAAGCCAGCAGAGGCAGCTCTGGGGCCTGGCTAAATTTGGATCCAGCTAACAGTTTTATCAGTCATGGAGAGGAGAAGTGCAGGTATCTGGATGCTCTTGTCCAAATCACAGAATTGTTAGGGTTGGAAGGGATCTCTGGAGAACACCCAGTCCAACCTCCGTGCCTAGAACAGATTACACAGGAATGTGTCCAAGTGGGTTCTGCATGTCCTCAGAGAGGGAGATTCCATGACTTCCTGGGCAGCCTAGAAGTCTCTGCTACCTGACAGTGCTCTGCTACCCTCAATGTAAAGAAGTTCTTCCACATGTTGAGGTGAAACTTCACATATCCACCAAGTCTCAGGTCCTTCTCAGCAGAGCTGTTCTCTAGTCAGTCATCCCCCAACCTGTGATGGTGCTTGAGGTTATTCCTCCCCAGGTGCAGGACCCTACACTTGCCCTTGTTGAACTTCTGGTTTCTCTCCAGCCAACTCTCCAGCCTGTCGAGGTCCCACTGAATGGCAGCTCATCCTTCAGCTGCTCCCCCCAGCTTTGTATCATCATCACTTGCTGAGGGCACATTCTATCCCTTCATCCATGTCGTTGCTAAACAGTATTGATCCCTGGGGAGTGCCACTGACCACAGGCCTCCAGCTGGATTCTAGTCCTCTGATCATGACTCTATGAGCTCTGCCATTCAGCCAGTGCTTGATCCACCTCACTGTCCATTCATCTAACCCACATTTCCTGAGCTTACCTACAAGGATGTAATGGGAGACAGCATCAAAAGCCTTCCTGAAGTTGAGGCAGACAACATCTACTGCTCTTCCCTCATCAACACATCCTGCCATGCCATCTGGATACAGGGCCCATGCTCACAGCATTTTGCCCAGGACCTACCCCATTTGATCTGCCTCACAAGATTGGCCTATGTGAATCAAGACATTTTCACGAAGTGCTGCTGTCATAAACTTCTTTTTATTCAGATTTCTCTGCCTTTTTTACAGCTGTTCCCAATCCTGAAACATGCTAATCAGGGAAGTGGTGTTTAAACCACATGATCATTTACTTAAAAATATTAGATGAAATACTACTGGGCTTCCAAATGAAAACTAATAAAAACACCACAAAATGCAATTTCTATTTAAGTATAAAAACATAAGGAGTAAGGAAAGAGAAACATGAAGCTTGCACTAGGATTATAGAGATATGTAAACTGTGCCAGCAAAGAGCCTGGACTAGACTCATCAAAAGGTTGGTTGATATTATTTCATATTGACTTTGACCTTCTACTCTAATGTAATTACTAGGAACAATTTAAATAACTTTCCTTTTTTTTTTTCCCCCAGAGGAAAAAAAAAAAGGCATTTTCCATTGCTTAAAACTGGAAAACAAAATGTTTGATTGAGGTCATCTTGACATCCATTAGTGTGATAAATGAAGTGGAATTCAAGGCTGCTCCATTATCAAGGTTCATTTTCGTTGTTCAGATCTGGTTTCCCCCTCCCTTCTCCCTTCTTTTTTTCCCTTTTTTAAAACAACATGGCCTCAGACTCAAGGCTGATTACAATAATTACATTTTCTCCCCATAATAGTACAAATGATTCAAAGAGTTATTCAGAATGTTTCAATGTCAGCACTTAGATAAATGCTCCTTCTTTCCCAGGGATTGCATTTTTTATGCAGAATGTTAGTTAGCAGCGGCAATAACGGTATAGCTGTCAGAAAGCCGTGAATTTACGTGCCCAGTAACTACATTCACAATTGTTTGGTACTTGGCGTGGCAACGAGACTGAATGGGATACTAGATAATTTATAACTGCTCCCCAATACAAGAAGAACAATTATATTGTGTGCAGTATAAAATGGCCATTATTTAGCTCAATTTTTAAAAATTATTTGAACAAAATGCCTATCCTTTGCAGGGCTATTTTCTTCTTGGATCTAATTAGATACCCGAGGAATACAGGATATATAAATTTTAGCCAGCAAATATATTTATGGAATTTTAATTTGCTTCTTGTATGCCTCTGCCATAAACCTTGTAAGCCTTCTTTGGAAGGTTTTTAATCTTAAAGGTAAGAAAAGTGAAAGAAGGCAAGGGTTGTACAAAAGGTAGCTGCCATTTTTCTGATGAGCAGCAAGACCCTGGCTGTATGTCTCTCCTCTCGTACCATAAAATTACTGCTGTGTGTTTTATGAGAAGAAGTTTGTTTCTGCAGACTTGACAGATTGAATCTCCCAGCAGGGAAAGGCTGTGCAGAGCTTCAGGGGGGCCTCAAGTGGGCTGGGATCCATGGGACCTTCTAGCACTTGAGCTGAAACCTCCAACCCCAGCCCCAAACCTCCCTTTGGCTTTTGTAATGAGCAGGTCAGGCTGCTTTGGAAGCAACCTTTTAGTCAAAATCTTCCACGTAGCAGTTCTGGCATCTCACAGACAAGAAAACAAACAGCAAAGCAGTTAATAAGCTCCTGATTGCAAAGAAGATGGAAAATCCCTTTTTATAGGGAGTCACATGGAAAAGACAAGAGGTAATGGCTACCAGTTATTCCTGGGGATATTCCAATTAGACACCAGAGGAAATTTTTTCACAATGAGAACAATCAGCCTTTGGAATAATGTCCTCAAGGAAATTATAGATTCTGCAACCTTGGACACTTTTAAGATTCAGCTGAATGGGGTGCTGGGCTACTTTTTCCAGATGGTGCTTTTGCCAAGAAAAATGATCCTTGGTGTCCCCTTCTGACCTACTATTCCATGATTCTATGAGTTTGTGACTGCCCGCCTTCCTCTGGGAGTGATGGAGGCAGAGAGGCTCCATGGCACTCACAACACGTGCCCTTGGCTGTGAGAATCTGCAGTTCTTTGCAAAACATGCAAATTTTAGTCTAGACTGCAAAATTGGTTTCCATTCACAAGGGCAGCACTTTTCCTTACTTTCTTCCAAAGTATTTTCATGGATGAAGAAAACACATAACTGAGTAGGAATAGGAGGAGAGTCAGGTTTGACCAGTTTCTGTATAATTTGTACCTAAATGGGAACTCAGGTAGAGAAGGGACAGACGTCAGAAACCTCAGGTTTGTTAGTAACCGGGCCCGGTTTAAGACATTGTCAAAACTTAAATTTTTCCAATTTTGAAAGGAAATTAGCCATGCTATTACCAAGACGGGTTTTCAATCAAAGTCTAAAATTAGGCTTTGTTCTCCTGAATGAAACCTTAAAATATCTGACGTATATTAATCTAATTCAGTCTGAGAGTTGGTGTCACCCATCACTGTACGGCCAGGTCACAAAACATTGCATTAACCCTTGTCTTGGGAAGAAGGTCTTTCATGAAATTGCATCTGCATCCATCTAACTAAAGCAAATACAGTCACACATCTCTTCTAATGGAAAAAAAAATAAATCAAGGGAACCTGGGGAGGCTGCAGGCAGGGGAACGGCTGCAGTGATGTCCTGCCAGTATTTCAGCAAGGCTGTCCTGCTGCAGCTCCCACCTGCCCTTTCCTTCATGGAGTCCAAGGGTACAGATGCAGGAGAAAGCTGGGATGAGAGGCTGTGCTGAGTGCAATTAATTTATATCTCCATTTAAATAAAACCCTCTCATAGACATAGCTTGGGAGGAGACAGCGCCACTTGGCAAACAAAATTGTATTAAGTGCACTCCACTAGAAATGTTTATACTTTGTCCCTGAGAAATGTTTATGCTGGAGTACAGTATTTAACTTATCAATTTGAAAGTGAATGACGAGGAGAGGAGTACAGAGGTTTTCTTATTTCAGAAGCATTTGTTAAGTGCCTTTCATTCGTGACAGCTTCAAAGTCAGGGTAAACCAGTCTTTGCCTGGAGGAGTCTGCAGTGACCAGAGCAACGCTGGGCATGCTCGTGGGGACACTCTAGCAAATGTATACTCAAAAACAAATGGAAGTTTGGGGAAATGTCTTTCTTTCTTTGGATTAAATATCTTTCTCCTCACTCTCCCCTGGTGCTGACTTGGCCTCAGGAGCCCAAAATTACATTAGAGCAGCTGGACCAGGGCTTAAAACAGTATGAGATTTGTACCCATGAGTATGAATTTCCAAAATTTTGGCAGCAGGGCTCTCTCCCTTCCTTTGAACAAACCAGTGCCTCCACATTTTGGTCAGGAGCCAGCAGCCAGCTGTGTCCATCACTAGTGAGGGTGTGCTGCTGCATTACTCTGCATGTTTTTGGGTCAGCCTGCACGGCCCCGCCATGGAGACCTTTCACCTGCTTTGGAGTTCAGGTGTCAGTCCATGAAAGAGTGAAGCAGCAGCTGAACTGACTCACCTGTGCCAGTGGGTCTTATTCTGGGCCAAATTAACACAGCTAGGCCACTGGGAGCATTTTTACCCAAATGCAAACCTCTGTATCCCTGGATATTCTACCAGCATTTTAGTTTCCCCATCATGCTCCAACAACGCTGTGGACTGTGTTGCCAGTTCCAGTTGCTTTTGCTAGGTATAATGAGGACAGAGGAAAGATCCACTGGAGAGGGAAAAATAAATCTAAAAAACAAAACAAAACAACAAAACAAAAAAACCTCCAAACAAACACCTCCCCCCCCCAAAACAAAACCAACCCTCCATGAAAGCAAACAAACAAAACAAACAAACAAAATAAAAATCAACACCAACCNAAAAAGGGAAGGAATAGGAGCAGGAGAGGAAGGAAGACTGCTCATTCTAACCATCATCCATAACATCATATTTGATCTTTACGTGAGGCTCCCAGAGAGCCAAAGAGAGATGGTGTAGGTATGAATCCAGGAATAACAATGTGCACATAATAGTTCTCATCACATGATGAAGTATGACACTGACATTTCACCAATGTATCTTCAGAGGTTAATGAGGGAAAACCTGCCTGAAGCTGACAGCCCAGAACGTGCCAAATGAGAACTGGTTGTTTCTGTGGGGAGAAGAGACCCAAAAGAGGGAAATAAGAGACAGAACAAACCACCCTGTGCAACTACACGATGTTTCAGTGTCCAGTGATGAAGAGCGAAGAGAGAGGAACCTGGTGCCAGAGGGGAGGCAATGAGGGTGTTCAGCAGCTCATGGACAAGGAGAAGGAGTAAGAGGAGAAGAAAAGCCCCACGTCCTTATGGCAGTCTCGGCATTGGTCTTAGCATCAAACAGGCTCTTCATTATGTCCCTAATGTATATGCCCCCGATATTTTTTCCGTCATCAAAAGCTTTGCTTTAGAATATACATAACCTGGGTGCCTGAATCAGCTCAGGAGCAGCAGCATTGTGATTAAAATAATAATAATTATAATTTTTAAAAAGCATGCATGCGGAGTTGAGAAGTGTGACCTCTGAGAGACCCAAAAAACTGCAACTCTTGGGTACTCACAGTAAATGAGGTTTAAAAGCTTGTCGCCCTCTCCAGCACATGTGTCAAGACCAGAGGTGGTGGAAGATTGAAGGAGAATAATTTGTGAAGAAGGGGTGTAATTTATCAAATTCTGGGAAACTCATGACTTTGTGTTGGACAGGAACTTGCAGCAAAAATAGCCAGTAGTGATGTAAAGGTTTTAAGAGGCAGCTACTCAAAAAAATGCTCTCCATTATGCAGAAACAGAAAATATTTATAATTTTTAAATTATTTTGCCTTTCCCATTGTTCATTTGGTCTCGTCTCACTAAATGAATGAGACAAACAAAAAAGAAAAGCTCTCTGAGAAAAGCAACGTGCCTTGGCCCACTATTTACATACAATTACATTAGTCTATTTGATTGTGTAATAACTTCAGTCTTATTCTCCACCTGTAGTTTCCATCACAACGAACTGCTATGATGCAAACACCAAGTGGCTGGGCAGAAGGGGGAACAGTGAACCAAGCTCCTGCACAGGTGTGAGTTTTTCAGCAACTAGCACTAGCCTGAAGAGAAAGGCCACACTCTTCACTGAGGAGAGAGGGATTTTTAAAAAAAATGATTTTTTAAAGAGTTGATCAGATTTGAGATGGCTCAGTTGAAGTCTTTTGGAGATGTTAAATAATCACTTCATTATTTCATAATGAAAACAGGATAGAAAAAGCATTAATTTAGTAAAATGTGGGGAATTTATATCTAACAGCTGTGATGCCAAACTGCATTAGTCCCATCTGAGCTGCCCCAAACCATAAGAGCATAAGCCAGCCTGTCCTTACACAGTTAATAGCTGAACAATAAATGCACAAGCTCTCATTTGTGGGACAAGTGTCCCAGTTGATACAGACCCTACTGAGGCCAACAGATCTGCTGCCTTTGGGAGATCTTGGTTCAAAGGTCTCACTTTTTTCCTGATGTATTTTAGGAAAACTATACTTCCTTCTTAAGAATAGCATTCTTCACTGATACTTAGAAGCACATATGTTAGTCTTGAACTACGGGAAAAGTCTCCTGTTAATGGCACGTGCTCCCAGGGATGCGATGTCATGGCAAAGATCAAAAGTTCATGCACCTCATCTGCCAATTATTTCTGACTCTGACATGTGGTGAACTATGGACATGGCATAAAAGCTCTTTTCAGTGCATAGGAGAGGTTTCACTGGCCATCCTCAGGGTTTTCCGGAGCAGTGAATCTCCTGTGCACCTCAAGGTGCATCCTGTTCCTAGCCACGGCTGCTTGCTGCTGATGCTTGAGATGTGATCTGACCCAGCCTAGTCCAGCCTCATTATTTATTTCAGGCTTTTTTCATCACAAGACCAAGATGCCAAGTGCCCAAAGCAGGTGTCCTGTGGCCTTGGCACGTGGGGTTTTCTCCGAATGGTTCCCAGTCACTTAATAACTGGCCTCCATCAGCAACCACAGGGCTGAGCAAAGACAGCACCCCTCACATAAAAAGTCCCAGACCCTGAAGATAGACCATTCTCCAAAGACAGACCATTCTCCAAGGAACTAGCACATCTCCCAGATTTCAGGGTTGAGATATGTGGCTTGTCATCAGGCAATGCTTTTTGTTCCTGGGTTCCGCAGGAAGCACCAGTGCCGCTGCTCCCCCACACCGGCAGCTTGGCCACCAGAGCAGGGACACACGGTCAAGAGAACATGGAGCTCTGCCTATCCTACCCCAAGCAGAGAAAACTGGTCCTTTATAAACACTGCCTCCTCCTGAGCTGGGAAACCACAGGGTCCCTCCCGTTACCCAGAGCCAAGATTTACAATGCAGGAGGCGGGGGAGCACAAGCACGCAGGCTTGAGCAACTGGATACCCTCGGATTTATGCTCCATTTGGGATGATAATGAGGTGGTTAATACAGAAATACAAGACAGCAATAAACCACTGACTTTTATAGATCTCTGTGTGAATCTGAATCATCATTTGGCGAGCAGGAGATGGGTGATATACAGCAGCCTGTCCCACCTCACTCCTCGCGGCTCCCTGGGAGAGCAGCAGCACAAGGGAGCCTGCAAGCACCAAGGCTGATAAATCCTGCCTGGCTGTGCAGGAACAGTGGCCACGGGACAGGATTTGGTAATGGAATATGGATCAACTAATCTCAATTAAAAGCATGGGCTTTTTTACTTTGACATCCCTTTTCCTCCACACAAGTTGTGCTCGTCTTTAAACCCTTAAATTACACTGGAAATGCACGCTGGCAGCTGAAGGCGGACTTGGTTGCTTGCTTTAATAAAGGGATTAAAACCAGCCCCTTTTCTGATGGGTGAGAAGGAGCATTAACTAACACTAAATTATCTACTTTCAGGTCACATAAAGTCATCTAAACTTGCATTAATCTGTTTACAACTTTGAAAAAAAATCACAAACCCGAGGAATAGGTGTCGCAGATGCCTCAAAATTGATAAGAGTTTACAAAAAAAAAAAAAAAAGGGGCAACTAGATAAATTAGGGGCAGTAAAGATCTGTCTACTTTACAATATGACTCTCCCTTACAGCTGCCCCTGAAGCACAGACATTTGGAGGCTAGAAAAACAGCTCTGGGTGCTCAATAGTGCTGCTTCAGGGCTCATCTTGCAGATGTGCCCTTTGGCCACTCCTGCAGACCCTGATCCTGATTTGGGTGAGCCATGGCTCTGTCTTGGACCAGGAAAACTAAAAAACTTCATAGAAATATCTTCCAAAGTGAAATAATGACTTTATGGTATCCAGCTTTAACAGAGAGCCTGATTGCTGAGAGAAGAGACTGTCAGCAGCTCCCAGCAACAGGGCCATAAAATCACAAGCAGCTTCCAAAAGCATTTCTCTTTGTGCATGTGTGTATTTTTCTGTGAGAGAGACTTAGAAGCTGAAGTAATATTTCATTAAGGCAGCTGGAGCTACCCCTTCCCATCCCTATTTTTCTTGGAGGAAGTACAGGCAGGCAGGGCTGGGCAGCAAGGTTTCTGCTACCTCCAGACCCCAAACCTGCCAGTTCCTCCAGAAGTGCAATATAAGAGGAGTTTATTTATATGTGATGGAAGAAAAAAGATAAAATATTGGAGGAAATGGTCCAGAAATGCTGAAATAGAAGTGAAAGACTGGAGTAATCTACCCCTACTTTATGTAGAGGCATAGATATAAAAAAATCCTGCCTTTTTTATTATTATTATTTTTATTGAGAATCCTTTTTCTTCCCAGGAAAATTGTTTATGTAGAATGTCCTGAGAAGCTTCATTTTTTATTTATATATCCATATATATGAGTGGTGGTAATTTGAAGTCCTCCAAACAATCACCTGTAAATTACAGTCTTTCTAAGAAGCAATATATATCCACAAATCAGTCCCAGGACACTGAAGCTATATATGAAAAGATCTATTTATGTCAGTCCAGGCAGAGAAAAAATTTGCTTAGTTTTATATAAATTTTTTTATTAACATGTATAGTTAATTGGATAATAACAAAAAAAAAAAAAAAAGCTCTTTAAAAGACCTGAGATGACTAGAAAGTTGATCTAGTGAACTCCTGAGCAGTGTGATTTACCAGGGCAGCGATCCTATCGCAGGTACAGATTTACCTGCTGCACAGCACTGAGCACAGCCCCAGGTATGGCTCCTATGGCCCACACACGCACTGGGAGAGCTGCTGAGGCACTGGTGAGGGGGCAGCCACACTACAGGGTAGAGGTCTACAACAGAGAAGTCACCAGGAGTGACTCTGCAAGAAATCCCTGCAAAACTTGGCAGAGACAACATGAGAGGAGGCAGGCTTATAGCAGGATGCTGAGGGACAAATCCCTAATTCCACCTAATCCCAAATTCCGCCTCTCAGAGCTGCAGCAAGGAAGGCAGCCCTGGAGCTTACTCCTGCATCAGCCCATCCGTCACCACCCACGGAAAAGGTGTGCTGGTTTGAGCTATTGCCAATGGGGATAAAATCTGAGCATATTTTTCTTGCCTGGGGTAGTCATCCGTCACCACACACCCAAGTAGATGCTGTCCATCACACCTTCCTGCTGAATAAACACCTGCCCAATTGCCTCCTTGGGACCCTGATTTGGGACAGAGTGGGCATCAATGGGCAGAGTTAGCTTTGGCCAGATCAGCCCCATCAGTGATCTGTATGCAAGCAAGGCAACAGCAATTGAAAGCATTATCCGTTTCTACCTGCAGCTTTCTCATAGGCTTTACCTCCTGCTGTAAATGCAATATTTTAGGGGTGTGAGGGAAGAAAGCTTCCAGGGTGATGCTAGATCATGTTACCAGCAACAATGGAGCTGAGTTTCCAGGTCTTGAGCCTCACCACTTGTAACAGCAGAGTCCAGATCATACACACACTTTTTTCTTAAATACACATTTCCTCAAAGCAAGGCTTTGGGAGAAGCCGCTCACAAACCAGCAAATGACATCAACCAGAAGTTCCATTCAATAAGTGGTCTTTTAAGTAGCAGGAGTACTTCACAGAATACAAAACATCTATCTGCTGCACTTTTCCTTCCATAAATTAGACTCTTGGTTTCCTCAGTTGAGCGCCACTGAAGATGTGAAAGAAAACTAAGGGTTGTATTGGGTCAAACATAAGAAAATAAGAATTAGTGGAAAAATGCATCCAGGGCATTGTCTCAAACACTCAGGTGAGTTTAAACACCAACAGGCTTTTTTCTTCATCTTCCATCAAAGAGCAAGGTTTGCCTACACAGTCTTTTGTGTTAGGTGAATATTAAGCCTGTCCACACAAGTGTTTTTGCATTGGCCATATTTTCAGGGAAATAGGATGTTTCTAGGACCTTTGTCATGGCTGGACAGAGGGAGAGCGCTGGGGTACTTTGGCAAGGTACCAGAGCGGCAATTGGTGTGAGCCCTTGCAGCTGACCAAGGACAGCCTGAACACAGCCAGCACACTCTCACACACCCCAAACCGAAAGGAAAGAAAGCAAACTCCATTAGTTGTGAGCACCAGCAGATTCAGAAATAGCACAGCCCCTTTGCAGATATTCAAAAATAGATACTCAAACAATGTGTTTGTTGAAGAAATTATTCACTGTGAATTATTTGCTCTACTAACAAGCTGCTTTCCCTCCATGTCTTGCTCTTACCTCACCTCCTACTTATGTGGGCTCCAATCAGGCCTCACTCTGCAGATGTTACCGGAATCACCCAAAAATTTACAACTGCACCGGGACAAGAAGGCATCATCAGGGGGGCTGAGGGGAAAAAACACTGGACCTTAACAAGAGCGAGGACCCTCTGCCACAGTCTGGGGCCACGCCACAGGAATGCTGTCCTGGATCAAGACCAGAGCCACCTGGTGCTGTAGCCTGTCTGAAGCTGTTTAGTAGTGGGAAACCAGAGAGAGCATATGCTGGGGGACATGGACATGAGGGGACAGGGGCACAGGACACTGTGCTCAGAGCAGTTGATGATGGTCAGAAATAACCACAAAGCTGACTTTACAGCTGGTGTGCTTTTTCCTACCCCACTGCAAGTTCATTCCCTGCAGTATCCCCACAGCCCAGATGGGGCACCCCCTGGAAGGGGCACTGTCCCAGAGTCCCTGCCACACCAGCAAGGCAGCACAGAGACAGGTCACATGCTCTGTGTGCTATCTCCCCAAAATTGTACAGTGACAGTCTGCACAAGCTTTGGGCTTGAGTTTGCAACCCGTTTCCCAAGCTCCTGGCAAAAATCAGAGCAGAGCTGACACATTCTGATCCTGAGGAAATTATGCCCCACAAAAAAAGGGCTCTCCCTGCTGTAGCACAGGGGACAGAGGAGGGATAGCAAAATACCATCAGGGTTTGAAGGCTTCAATAATTCAAAGGTTTTTGATCTTGCAATAATCCCTTTGCACAGTACCACTTAGAACAGACTTTGATTAAGGGGATATCTTGTTAACTGATGTTTAAAAGGGGGAGGGTTTTTTTGCAGTTTTTGCCTTTTTAAGAAGGGTTTAATGCTTGTGCTGTCCTCATGCTGCCAGGGCACTGTGACGCTGCTGGGTATCATGGCAGCCTGGCAAGTGCCAAGCTCCTGGCCATTAATTGCCCAATGGGTCTATGTCCTCCAGCTCCTCCCCCCCCTTCCAGCTCCAGACACTGATGAATTTTAAACTAAAAGACCAGACGAATTTATTATCTTCCATTAGTCTAACACAATACAATTTATTTTTAAACAGCTTCACTCATGCAAAAGCATCCCAAAATGATTCACGGCAGATGACAGACTCTGCATGCAAATCCAGGCCGTTTATACCCTCCTGCGCGATGCAGCATGAGTCGCCCCACTGGCTGGAACTGCAACCAGGAGGATTTAATTATGCACAAAACCGCATCATTGCACTATGTCCCACAGAACATGCAATCTGAGCAAGGTAAATATGAGCAATAACGGACACAGGCAGGATCAGGGGACACGCTGAAGTGGATTAAAACACAAAAGGAAGGTTGAGCAAATCGCACCACAAATAAAGATGCTCAAGAACTTGGGAGGAGAGGGAAAAGCAGAAGAAGCAAGCAAGGCCCTTGTGCGGGAACAGTGGCACAGAAAGCATGAGCAGGGAGTACATAGGAGCAGGGAGCTGACACAGGACTTGGAAGATGAGAGAAATACATTGACTTGACAGGCAGTGAACCTTTCTGTATCAGTTCAGTATCTACCCTGGTGCCATTTCTACAACCAGTCAACAGGCAATTCACAAAAAACACTTACACAAGTTTTTTTAGCCAAGCCTCTCCCCTAAGTTATTACTTAAATGATGAAGAGGAAAAAACTCTCACCACAACAGCCTGACTCGGTCTCTTTCCCTCAGCCCACATCCTCAGCAGGACAGGGGCAATTTTGTGGGAGCTCTATGACCAAACAGGGTGGGCCACTCCCTCCCAAGGCAAAGACTTCTCCTTCGACAAAAGGCACTTGACTTCACCAGTGACTTGACACCTCTTTCCTCACATACCATTGCAGCTCTTAGCAAGAAATCAGAACAACACAGCACCATCACCTACCACATGCCCATCTCACCCTCCCCACAAGGCTCAACCAGATGCATTGCAAACACCTCCTGCTCTTTCTCTAGCCTGAAAAGCCCAGAAAAACCCACTGCCATACCTGTTCCAGCCACATTCTGTCAGCTTCACAACTAAGTCCAGCTCCCCCACCACCTGCAGAAGATGTAGTCCTGATCATCTTGCTGCAAACAACCTGCAGCTGTTCCAGCACAACCCTCTGGGACAATTAAAGAGACAGAATAAGGATCTATCGGAAGCCGTGTGTCAGAAACCTGCCTTTCCCTGCAACCCCCAGCAAGGAAGGCTTTTGTTTAATTCCCCCAAACTGCCTGCCTCTCTACAAATAAATAAATAAATACAGTTCAAGAATCATCACTTCTATAAAACCTCCTCAAGAAGACCCACTAGGGACCAGAAGCACGTGGGCTGTCACACCAGTGGAGCTGGTCACCTGCTGGAAGTGAAGACCAAAGCGATGTTTGAGCACTGGCTTATGGCAGTCACACCACAGAGCTCTGTACATGGCCACATCAGCCAGGAGGGGATCGTCCTCACAGCACTTCACTTTCGTGCCCTGTGGCCCCCTAGCATGCTCCAGCGAGGGTCAAGCACGTACACTCCGCTGGTGTTTCAGTGTGCCTCACAGAGGGGCTGTTAGGGTTTTGATCAAGCTTGAGGTGCTCAGTAGTTTTTCAGGATTTGGTACTTCCCAATGTTACACAGCAATGTGTAATAATCATAGTGCTTCAGCTGTTTCTAAAAAGGACAGTGACTCTGCAAGAATAGGACTTATTAGAAAGCTCATCTTTATTTAAAAGCCAGAATAAAGTTCTTCGGGGAGAAATTAAATCATGGAAATAAAGAGCCATGAAAGGATAAAAGTGTGGGGTTAAGCAGTATGTGGCTCAGAGTCTGGCTTTCCCAGCTCCTGGCTTAAACTTGATGAAGCAGGGCCTGTGGAAAGCACAGGCAGTGGCACCCAGAAAGCGGCACATAATGCAACCTTGAGAGAAATAGAAATCACTGTTTGTGCATAAACACATGCTGTAGTAACCATACAGACATTAGGGAGCCTGGATGGCCCAGCAGGTCATGGTAAAGTGATGTCATACAACCACAGCCAAAATAACATGGTGGGTGCCCTTCCCTGCTGTGCCTTGCTGGGCTGGGGCTGACCCCTCCACTGACCTGGCACACCGGTGCCACCCGCTCCACTCTGCAGCCCGTCACAAATCTGGGACCATCCTCAGCCCTGGCTGCAGGTCTGGGGAGACCACTTGGAACACGCTCACCGATTTTACATGTTTTATCTGGAAAACAACACCCAAGGGATTATTTCAAGTCAGACACCCCAAAAATCAAAACACCCGACACGATTAATCACATCCCACATAATTAATAGCTGCCTGGAATGCCCTGATTCTTTTTTTTTTCTCCAATAAAGAAACAGACAGCTCATACATTGTGAGAAATAAATTTTTCCTTCTGATTTTTTCCTTGTCTGTAGAACATTCATAAAGTGGAAAAGCCAGCGGCAAAGCATGTCAGAATTGTCTTTTAAGGGGTTAACATTTGTAAGATGAATGCTGCAAGAACTCTTTTTTTTTTTTTAATTAAAAAATATACTTCTGGAGCAAAAACACAA
This sequence comes from Cephalopterus ornatus, assembly GCA_013396775.1. Taxonomy (NCBI): domain Eukaryota; kingdom Metazoa; phylum Chordata; class Aves; order Passeriformes; family Cotingidae; genus Cephalopterus; species Cephalopterus ornatus. The sequence goes on along the minus strand of VZRE01012431.1, from coordinate 1,313,407 downwards.
GCAATAAAGAGTGTTTGCCTGTTGGGAGACTTGTTTTGTAATGCGGTATGAATAACCAGCTGACAATCCAGTTTTTTGTTTTCTCTTCATATGGCCAATGGCCACGAGCCAGCCAACTTTATTGTCCTTGAAATGTCATGATTTTGAGTATGCACAGAATTCTTAACTGCCCAATTTACTGCATAACATCCCTTTTTATTATATGGCAACAATGTGATCCTGGGCTCAAAGACTTACTAGTTAAGAAGATTATGTGTTTTCCTTTTTCTGTTTTGTTAAAGTGCCAAGTCTTGCATTTTTGGCATCTTCTAAAGAATAAAATGTCTTCTGAAATATTCTTTCCAAGCACAGAAGTTACCTCAGAGGAGCTCGGCATGGTAGGGCTTTTCAGTACTTTCTCGCTTGCTCAGAAGTTCAGACGCATTTCTTTTCCTCAAAAGCTTCCAATTTTTGTCTCTTTGTGTGTATTGACAGCAAAAAAAAAATTGTCCTTCATAAGTTTGTGTTGCTTTACTTTACTGGTAATTTATTTCTCTCTCTTTTTTCTTTTTTTTTTTTTTTGTTTTTCCCCTTCCCAAGTGTTTAGAGTTTTCTCTCGTGAGCGGGAGCGGGCAAGAGGCAGGCAGGATGAGGAGGAGACTGCCTGCTTGCACCCTCGTCCGCATTCCCACACCTGCTATCACAGCATCCCTGTCCCGCAAAGTGTTGGCTGCCCCATCACCCGTGCTGAGAGTGCACACCCCTCCCAGCCCGTCCCAGCGGCGTCCCCGTGGCTCGGTCGTGAGGGCTACACAGGCACACCAGGGAAACTGGCAGAGTTTTAGCCGAAGTCAGCTCTGGCACAGACACGAAACCCACTGTTGGTGGGAGATGGATCTGTTAAGAGCGTGACAGCGCTGGCTCCCGCAGGTCTGGTACCCAGGGAGTGGGAACATGATGCAGCCAGAGAGTGTGGGGGTCTGTCACCGCACCCCTGGGCTTCAGTGTGGCAAGAAACCGTGTGACTTTACATCCCGTGTCCTCCGGCTGCTTGTGCTTCCCCGGGAATGGAGCCTTTTAAATATGTTTTCATCAGCTGACATTTAAGTATGAATAAACAACTATTATGCAGGCACTAAATATTCATGTTTTACAACATTGCTATTACACTGAGGAATTATTTATGAGGCTGCTGCTCCCCGGTGGGGTGAGGGGACACGGTGCAGGGCAGCCAGGAGCAGCTCCTGTGCTGCTGCTGTGGCCACGGCAGAGCCACAGTGTTAATATTTGTGTCTTGCCAAGGGCTGGGGCTTCCCAGGGCCTCCTCTCAGGTGCAAAGGCAAGGCATCCTGCTCTGGAGAATTTTGTGTCCTGAACCTTTGTATTCGCACTGGGACTTTGGGATATCTTTCTTCCTCCTCTGCGGCAGGCAGAGAGGTCATCGCCTCAGCCCCCCAGGGCTGCTGTTACTGCTACCAAGGCAAGATGCTTCACTGCATCTCTGTGTTCAGCAAGAATTTAATGAAAATTAATAAAAAAAAAATTATGACAAATACAATCTCTTTTCAGAAAACCAAACTGCAAACAGAAGTCCCTCCTTCTGAACCTGAGCGTTGAACATTGAAGGGGTCACTTAGGTTAAAGACATCCACTGCTGGAATTCACACAGGGCCTCAGGACAAGCCCCAGAGTGAAACAGTGGTTTCAAGCAACAAAATTTTCATTAAATAAAACCACAATTTTGTACGGATTCTACAAGGATGTCAAGACCTTTAAGTAAATACCTGATTCAATTGAATAATAATAAAGCTATTCTCAAGGTAATTTTCTTACTAAAATCACCCAAAAATGCTCAGGTTGCATTAACATTTCTTTCCGGAAGTGTTACCACCAAGGACTAAAACAGGCAGAGAGCAGGCAGCACCTTACTGCTCTTCTCAAATTAATTTATTTAAGTTAGTAGTGAAACATTCCTTCCAGAGAGCTCCTGGGAATTGAGGGTTATGCGTCTGGTCAACAGTGGAGCCTGAATGTGTATCTGTGCATTGCCCTGGGTGTGCAAGGTGCCCGTGGCCATGCTACAGCCTGCAGGTTCTGCCACATGGCGCCTGTGGGCTGGTACCAGGCTCCAGCTGCAGTGAGGCCCTGCCCACGGCTCTGGCTGCTGGGCACCCATTGAGGGAGAAGGTTGACATTTCCAGCAGCCCTGAGCCTGGGCCACCTGCTTGGCCACCATACGTCCCCTCGCCAGAGCACCTTTGTTTTACAGTGGTCCCAAAGTCACTCGCCCAGCCAAGTCCCATTTTTCCCCCTGTATCACCTGGAGGGGAAGAATTGCCCATGGCTCTGAAAGGATGCATGTGCATATACCTGGGTCTGAGACAGCCTCTTGTCCAAAACCCAACCCATTTGCCTGTTCAGTGGTATTTATCCTTACATATTGAGCTAATTGTGCTATGGGCAGGTAGAAGCAGATCCGGCACTGGGCACTGGCTTGGGAGCCCCTGGCTTTGGCACTCAGCTGCTCACACAGGCAAAAACCCCAGGGAGAGTGAATTCTTGGGCCTGAGAGGGAGAGAGGGTTGGCCCTCGGGAGGAATGGTGGACAAGCAATGCAGCAGTAGCTTAAATCATCTCCCTGCTGGGCATGTCTTCCTGGGCTTACTGGCCTCAAAGCTGCATCCAGTGCAATATATTCATGTTATTTATATTTACACTTATACCTTTGCATTACTTATGAGGTGCTTCATAGTGCTTTTGTGGCAAAATGGATCTCTGTTTGGGGCACTTGCCCTCCAATTGCTCACAATAAACTACTAATATTTGGTACTGTCATCTGCAGCTGATTGCCGCTTCAGTCCACCTCTCCATCTTCTGCTGCTTCTGCAGGTTTGGTTCTTCCAGCCCTGCTTTCTCTCAGACCTTTACTAAAAACCTTCTTCAGCACCACAAAGCAGCTGCCCCACTGGACGTCTCAGCCTGGCCAGAGTCATCCTCGGCATCCTTCAGCATTTTACTATTCAAACCAGAGCAAGACAGACAGACAGTCAGAGTCATTCAGTTCCTGTAAGCAGCGATACTTACATCGAGCTGTGCAAACTGAGGCTTCCCCTGGAGCTGGTGCCTGCAGTGGGGACTCAGCCCTGCCCTGGAGGGCGCTGCAGGGAATACCGTGCCTGGGGATGAACAAGAGAGGTGGAGAGTCTTGGAGAGATGCCTGTCCAGCAGAGAAGCTGCTGAGTTGGCGTGCAACAGGACAGGCAGCCAGGAACCAGCTCCACATCTGAGTGGGCTCCCCTAGAAAAATATTTGCAACCTCACTCTCTGCTAAAAGGTCCATTTTTCCATGAGAAGCTAATGTCTGAAGACACATTGGTTGGCGAGAGAGGACGGGGTAAATGGCATCACCCCACTGACGTTTCCATTTGAAAATAATATTACAAACTCATTGCAGGCAACTCCACTGCTGCCTTGCTGGCACAGGGGAAAGCAGCAATTGCTGGAGCAGGTTGGAAGCCAGCAGCCCATAAACAGGTGCAGGGATTAGCAACGAGACACAGAGGGACCGAATTAAGAATTAAGTCAGAAACTTTCACTGGCAAAAGCCATCTCCACCTCCAACAACTCCACATTCCCTAACCTAGGGGGGACTGTCCCAGGTATGAAATCACCGATGTTACCTATGGCCACTACAGGTCATCTCCAGCCCTGTCCCACAGCCCCTCAAGCCCTGCAGCTGGCACAGCTCCATGAGGCTGTCGCAGAAGAGCCTTCCTGTCTGAGAGCTGCCGAGGGCTGGAAGCTGGGTCATTTGAGGGAGTGTATTTTGAGTGATTGTTTGGAGGACTTCGCTCATAGCTCCCCCACCCCAGCAATTTGGAAGTGAGGCCCAGGGCCCTCACCATGGTGGTGGAGAGACCTTGACAAATCCCTGGTGTGTGGCATGGGCTGGCATGGGCGCAGCCCCTGAAAGCCTGAGGAACCTGTTGGTGTTGCAAACGTCTGCCCCTGTGCCCACACGTCTGCTGATTTCCATACTAAAGACATTTACTGTATATGTTTGCCACCAGGGAAAACTACTGTCTGCGACTCAGCTCTATTACTGGAAGAGCAGCAGCGGTATTTGCGCTACTCTGAATACTGCATTTCCAGGACCTGCTCTGTGGCTTTCGAAATCCTCCTTCCAAGTCCCCACATCCCCCCTGGCCAATTAGGGAAAATGCCTGGTGGGGGTGATGGACTCCTCCTCCATGTGGCAATGCTGCACCGAGGGACTGGCGCCGAGCGACGCAAACCATCCCTTCTTGGTGTTGGGAAGCGCGGTTCACAAGCCAACGACAGAGGGATGAAATGCAAATATAGCATTTCTTGTAAAGCAAATTAAGCTAACAACGAGGTAACAAACCACTGTTAATATTAGATTAACTTGTTTGGCAAGATATGAAATGGGGTGAGCTGGATTGCCGGTGGCGGAGTGCTCAATAGCGCTAATGCTGCTCAGGGAAGTATAACATCCCTCTGACAGACAGGGGCACGCTCCAAAAATAAAATAAATTAAGTCTGGAGGAAGAGCCAGAATCTGTGCAGCAATTACACCAGCATTAAAGATGAATGGAGAAGAAGCTTAAGATTTTGATTGCCTTTAAATACTGGCTTGTTTTTAATCTCAAAATCAGACTGTGCTATGATCAGCCATTAGCCTTAACTACAAAAAAAAAAAAAGAGAAAGAAGAACCTAGATTTTAACATTTGCAGCATGAACTTAAAGTACCTCTTTGATCTAAGATAAGGAGGCAAATGGCACATAATGCAGAAGTTAAAGCCAGTTGAGTGCAGTTGGCAGCTGGCGGCGGCTGGGCTGACGTTGGGAATGATGGAGACTTGGACAGAGGGGTCACTGGGAGCCATGTCCTCAGTGTGGGGACTGAGGCACAGGCTTAAATGTCATACTATATGCCAGTGGTCACTAAACTGATTAAGCAGTGGTTATCTTTAGCAGTAAAAAGGCTATCTGCTAATACTAAATGATTAGCGGCTAAAATGCCATTTACTCTGCTCTGATTCCTTGAATGAATATTTATGCCAAGTGATGACTATAACACCATCAAAAGGTTTCCATGCTCTGCTCCGTAGAGTGGAAGCGATTATTCAACAGCAGGTCTGCACTCCAGCACTTGTTTCTATTAAGCAAATTTGCAGCGTTCAGACAAAAATTCATGATTGCATTGTCCTCCTGGGATTTTTATTTTTAAAGATATTCCACCTCCAACACTCTTCGGGGCACAGGCCATGGCAGGCAGGCCTTGCCTGCTGGCAGACACAGAAAAGAGAGATATAGAAGCTGCACAATTTCTTCCTTGTGTTATTATTTTATTTTTTAATACAACTGGACATTTGCTGCACCCCACTCACCAGCAAGAAGCTGTGTCCTGCCCCAGGCTTTCCTCTCACCCACCCAGCTGCCAGCTGGGGCTTTTGCATGAAACAGCATCATGAAATTCCTTGTTAGACATCAGCAACTGGATCTACAGCCACAGTGACAAATCAAGTGGGCCACCCATCAGAAATGAAGTCCCTGCACCCCAGAGTACTGCCTGCATTTCACAGCAAGGGCAAGTGCAGGGAGGCAGCAAGAGCCACTGCACGTGAGTCGGGGCCCATGGTGTAACTGACACCTCCAAACGGGCCCAGTTCAGATACTCCTGCCCTGCAGAGCCAGCGTGGGGACCCACGTACGCAGCAAGACATGGCTCACACCAACCAAGTGCCATTTGTGTTCATCCAACAGTGGAGTGGGATGTCCTGCACAAACGACCCTCTCCTCTAGCATCCTCCTTCCTCTGGGGTGACATTTCTGCAGCTGTCCCAGCAATGTACAAGAGATCAGGCAGCTGCGGAGCCATTAGCTGGCATTAGCCAGGCAGTTCTCAAAAGTTACACTTTCCTCCTCCCTTCAATTCTAAGTAAACCACCTCAGCCAAGAAAAAAATGCTTTCTAGAAGGTACCATTCTCCGAAGGACTCAGTTTTTAAACTGGTACCAAAACCCTCCTTAAGAACTTGAACTAAAAATGAATAGCTCCCTCCAGCTTGTTTGGTGAGTGGTTTTGGTTTGGTTTTACTGCTCCCTTTGTCACCACAGAACAGCACTTTGCGCTGCCATTGTGTGATGAATTGCAGCAAATCCCAGAGGCAGGTGAGGAGCCATCACTCTGGAGCACAGGCAGAGGCAGTGACTGTCTGGAAGCCCACTTCAAAGCAAGAAATCAAAATATCTGGGTAACAAACTACTCCTTCCTTAGCCCCAGCGTGGCCACCTCTGACAGCCTCTACAAAAAGAGCATCAACTCTACAGTCTCAAAAGACAACCTCCCCCAACCCCAGAAAGCACTAAAATGGAGCAGCGGTTAAAACACCACATATCCATAGGCAGCTATAGGTGGCTTTTAAATCACTATTCCATGTTTATGAGAATAAAGAGGTATGGGGCCAAACATTTTATAATGGGTCTCCCAACCCAAAACATCTGTTTATGAAGAAAAAATCACTCAATCAATCCACATGTCTCAGGTAGCTTTAGATGACAGGCAATATTTTGAAGAACACTAAGTGTCTAGTGGAGTTTTGCTTCTATTTAGCCGTTACTTAGCACAGGTGTACATAAAAGCATTTCATGCAACAGTCAGAGCAGCACCAAGCTGCACTGTATTTGGCATTTGCAATTCAGAGAACACACACAAGCGACCCAGGACCAGCAACCAATTAAGTCACATCAGAAAAAAAGTACTCCGTGTCTATTTATTAAAGGAAAGGGAGGTAAATCTAAGAAAAAGCAAGAAGACAAAATAAATAGAATTGCAGCCATCCTTTACAGCCACTGGTGCACTATATTAAAGTGACACTCACCATACAAAGAAATGTGTTTGATACAGTCCAGTGGGTTGCACATGAATTGCATAACCTTGAAAATCATTGCACAAAGCATCGCAGCAGGAACACAGATCAGAATTTTTCTCCAGGAGATGCTTCAAATCTCATCACTTTTGTTACGTGGGAGGTCAAAGCACCTGGCACAGAGTAAGCAAAAAGGGCTGTGGGAAGGGATGATGCTGCATCAGCGCCCGGTCACGTTCAAACCCTGACATCAGCCCTCGCAGCAGCTCTGACCTGGACAAGTGATGCCCCACGGGAAAACCCCACTGCCTATCAAAGCCTTGAAATTTATATCCCGATCGATGCCCAGGCACCTGTTGGCAGGGCTGGGGGGAGCCTATTCCTCACAGCTCAGACTGGAGACACCGTATCAGCCGGCCAATAAGTGCTGTGGCCATGGAAAAGCCCTGTCTGAATTCACAGAGGTGCAAAGTGAGGTGCCTCTCAGCCAGCAGCTCAGCAGGCTTCGTGGGACCCAGCCAGTGATGCTGACGGTTCCCAACCATCACCTGCCCCCAGCATGTTCCCTCCCATTGTACAGGGAAGCAGGTGGTTGGACACAAGTCTCTGCACGGTTCAAGCAGAGGGATCTAACTCTGCAGCAGCATTTCCCCCAGCTGGTGTTTGTGAACCTGCCTCTGCTGTGATCCATGTGATTCCAGGGATCTGTGTATATGTTTCTAATAGTCTGCTCAACATAAAGCACAGGAAATACAGGCTTTTGCAACATGGGGAAGAAACCACAGCAAAGATGACCAGGAAACATTCATAATTTTTAATTCACACCAGTAATAAAATTGCATTACATTTTTCATAAAATAAATGTTCCAGTTTATATACAGAAAACAGACTGTACAGAGCCCTCCCCCAGACCCCAAAAACTCACAAACATACAGGCAATGCAGTGCTCAGCTAAGCAGGCACAACTGTACATCTAAAATTGTAACTGCTTTGTGTTGGGGGGGAAAAGTACTACAATGTATATAGTCCTCTCTGGACCAAGAATTAAAAAAATATTGCAGGCAAGCTGACAGGCGCCCTCGCTGCTCATGCGGCAAGTGCCCATCCCACAGTGCTTCAGCGAAGCAGGGTCTGTTATTGAACCTGGGACTCGAAGCTCCCGTTCAGCTGCCCTTCCTCATAGTCCATCTGACACAAGATCATGTTGTTCTTCAGGAAAAATTTGTCTCCCACACAGAATCTGGAAGATAAGAAGAAGTAGCGGGTGTAAGTATGCTTGGCTCTGAAGGCGACTCTGGTGACCAGTTTGATTTCTAGCTCTGCCGGTGGCATCGGACCCCAAGAAAGCCCATGTGCTTCTGCTCGCCTCCCTTTCTCCTTCCCCACCCAGGGTTTTGCCATCCCTTTCCCTGGCACAGCTGTGCTCGGCTCCAGGCCACAGCTGTACGAAGCAGCTCAGTGAGCAGGTCCCGGTCCCTGCCGGGTCCCACATGAGCAGCGGGAGGAGACCAGGAGCAGTTAAGGGATTTGTCCCTGCAGACAAGAGGAGTCGGTTCTACAACCGAGAAATCAAATGGGCGGTATTACACAGAGACTATTTGAAGTTTTTGCTAGTATCCACGTTTCCACAGTTCCCTCGGGTGAGGCAGTATTTACACTAATTTCCAGGCAAGGACTGGCTATTAAGTCCTTCCTCACCCCCTTGTGTACAGTGCTGAACAATAAATAGAAATTTCCCGGTGGCTGGACTCCTAACCTTTATCTTCATTGAGCGAAGGGCACTGCTCTCTATATACCATGTAAATTGTTCTGTTTGTCTTGAAGTTGACAGAGAAGCTTGTGATATTTAACAATTTTATTTGACCATTAAGGTCAGAAAAGTTCCACATATAAGACCTGAGAGGTGTGAACTGACAGCCAATAGCTTTTTTGCCCTGTCTGCTTGCTCAGGAATCACAAGCTAATCTTTACTCCTTAAGATAACAAATAATGTTCTTTGTACCCAATTCAGGGGCTGTTTTTTGTCCATCACACTGGAAGGGCAATGACAGACCAGAACACAAGGCTGTGTTTCCCTGCCCCAAGAGCTGAGTCTGAAACCAGCCCCAGGTCCCTAAAGCAGACAGGCATCCTGGGTCGGGTGCTGTGCCTCAAGGCACCTCTGAACTAGGCTCTGAAGGAAGATCAGTGGAGATGACTCCATCCTCAGGAGACTTAGCAGACCTCAAATGCCCATCTCCTCTGCTCCCAGGCAGAGCTTTGGCACTGATTATTCCTTGACTAAAATACGTTCTTCATTTGTAACTCAGGCAGCTTCAGGCAGAGCATCTCCATAAAACTGAGTATTTTCTGCTAAAAGAACAGGATGGATAATTTTAGAGCTCCTTTATAGGTCCAACATGGGCACAAGTTTTCTCCAACTGGACACCTGCAAATAAGCTGATTAATTTGCCAAGTCAGTACAGAGAGAACTGAGCATTGGTTCTGCCTTTATAGGATTTCACTGGAGACCATCCATCCTCTTCCCTCTGTGGCATGTGCTTTAGTAGTTATGAAAGTCAACCTTTTTTTGTATATAAAAAAGCTAAAAATTATTCCCAATTTAAATTAACAGCTTTTATTCTAAAAACTGTACTGCATACACTCTCCTTAATACCACCTTCCCCACCAGCAGGTTTACTCACTATAAATAACAGACACAGCTGCTTGCTTTTTACTACTTATCCCTACCTTAACTACCATATAAATCTCCGGGAAGAGAAACGCAAAAATTACTCCTCCTACCAGCATCAACATCTGTCTCTTGCTAAACCTGGTTTGGGTCTAGAGGAGCCAAAAGAGGAGCTGGAGAACTAGGGAGTTGGAAGGTGGGGGTGTTGTGTACAAGCACATGGGAACTAACATGCACTGCAGGGCTACCTTAATATGATGTGAAGTTTGGGGAGAAGGGTTTGATTCACTGGAAAGGCAACTATTTCTACCTGCCAGTCCTGCAAGCCCACCAAATAAACTGGGATCTTTTCAGCTGATGCATCACAACTGGAGACTGAGAATTTAACAGGGCAACTTCAGGCTCAGTTTCTCATGTCCCAAACCACAGGTCTCTTCAGAGAGAGATGTGGGACTGCACCACCAGCCCCTGTGCTCGGAGCAGGGATGTTGCTGATCCTCTCTGGTTGATCAAGTTCCAGCCAGCAGCAGTGAGAAACAGGTGCTGAACCTACCCTGCCATTTCTATAGAGTGATTTTCTTCTGAGCAAAACCACACTTCAGATAATGGCAACAGAAGCAGCTGGATTTCCTGCAACCCCTGTAATACTGACCTATTAGCCAGTTACAGCAGTGACCAGCTTTTATTCAGCACTATGATAACCATTTGACTTCAGAACAGTTTAAAGCACGGTAGGCTGAGTAGCAATGCAGGACTTGCTGCAAACCTGATGTTTTAGAGAATGAAACCAATGAAAACACTGCACACTTGTTAAAAATATTAGAGATTTTGCTCTGATAGATTTAACACTCTATACAGTGTCCAGCTATACAAGGGCAAGTAAGCTAGAAGAGAATTAAAGAAAGGTCTTCATCATCAAATCTTTTCATAGCTAAAGAGCGAGAAGGGGTTTCGGTGGGGTTTCCAATTCAGAACTAGTATTGGCATCCACCTCTGCAATTTTGACTTTAGGGTTACTTAATCTCACTGTTCTCAGTTCAGCATCCAGTGTTGTCTGTTACAGGATCACTTCCACTCTGCCCTTTCAAGCCAAAACCTCTACAGAATAAGTCATAAAAGTTTGTAGCCCTCTGATCTCAGCCAAAAATAACAATCTACACATAGCTCTACGCTGTCCACTCAGCCCATCTTTCAGAACAACTCAGCTCCTCTCAAACTGGGCAGCAAATCCCTTGTGCATCAAAGCGCAACTCTGCCAGATCTGGGGGATTACCTGCGCTCTCCTGCCGGGCAGTGTCAGCACGTGGAGGTTACATGAAGGGCAGAGCAGGGCAGCACTTTGCACTGAGCGCAGTAACAGTGTTAGCAACTGCAGAGGGAAGGGAGGGAGGGAGGGAGGTGCTTTGAAATAAAGAGTGAAATTTTAGAGAAATTACTGAAAACGAAAACTAGGGCTCACTAGGATTTTCCATGAGAGAAGAAGAGTAAAGTAGGGGTTTGATGACAGGTAGTCATCCTACAGACTCCAAGGCCAACCCACCACTCCTCCCTGTGCGGCCCAGAGCCATGACTTGCCCTGCCTGAAGGGATATTTGAAATGCTCCAGCCTTAATATCTGAGTGGATTTTGGGAGTACCCCTCTCCTGCCTGGCCTTCATCAGCAGGTTGAAGAGAACTGAGCCTGAGGGCTGAGCCTGGCAGCACCTGGAGACAAACCTCAGACCTGACCAGTGATTTTAGCAGTGTGGAAGAAGCATCTCAGGGAATAAGGGTATCAGCTCTGTGGAGTCACACTCTGCTGGTCGGGGATCACGGCTGTGGCAGGAGCATGTTCAAAAGTCACAAAACAAGACTGGCCAACTGAAAGATTTCCCGTGGCTTGCGGAGAGAGCCCAAGGCCAGGAGCCACTAGATGTCACTGCCGCCCCGGCACTGCCACCGCGCCCGTGGACGCGACAGTATTAATGGGAGTTTTGTATCTCGAACAAACACCGCCTCCGCCTTCAGTCAGCGATCGAGCAAAGGCACCTGGGCTACACACGGCTCACGCCATTCGCCTCTTCTGTGCTCTGGCAACAACCAGCTGCAACCCCATCCATCTCAAGGGCTAAGCCACTGTCAGAGGGCACAGAAGAAGAATCAGACAGGGTCACCTAAGGTTAGAGGGAAGGTGGTAGGTTTGCATTCACACATGTAACATGTATGGCTGCTTTCATGAGAGATCCCACTGTGACTTTTTTCTAGAGTAAGCAATGAATTTTAAAGTCAGTCTTTTAGCTTGACTTGGAACTGGGTTCCCCATCTTCCCGCAAGTCTTGTCATCTCTCTCACACCTTCCCACGGGATGAAGCATTGCATCCTACTTTCATCTTTGGGAAGCACAACCACAGATCCAGAACAGGAATCCCAGCACAGCCCTTGGACCCTGGGCAGTCACTACAGCCTGACTAAACAAGCAGTAAGAACAGCAAGCAGTTTCATGTCTGTCTTAGACAAGGATGGATAGATGGAAGCATCAGAAGGTGACACTAAATCACATCTGGTTCTGTGGGCTTCCATTCTGCCTACACTGACCAACAAACATGTTGCTGGGAAGATTTTTCACAGCCCTCCCAAACTCAACTGGCTACAGGTAGTCCAAGTGAAAACACTGTGCATGACCCCTTATTATACTCCTCGATGTGCATTTTCCACTGGGTAAAACGCAGCAGAAATACACAAGGCCTACTCAAAATTATTGCACCAAGATCCCCTGTTAATTACACAACAACTAAAGGGATTTGTTCCCAGTGTTGGAAACGGCTTAGCTAGAGCATTTTTCTCCTTCCTGTCCCTTCTCTTTATCCTTCTTCTTTGCCATCCCCTGTTTTGAGCCTGTCAGAAATGTGATTTAAGAAAGATAACATCAGTTTGCCAGAGGAGGTCCATTCTCCATCGTCTGCATTCTGCAAAGAGGGTAGATCCTGAAAGGACGCTGAATCAGTTTGTTTTATTCAGAAGCAGCTGTGCTGCATACAGCCTGTGTCTGTGTGCCCCCCCCTTGCCCCTTCAACTCCCACAAGCTCGAAGGGGATTTGCTGTAAAAGGGCTACAGGTACTTACATGCATCACCCAGGTCAGCCTAATAAACCAGCCCGAGCCACGCCGGCAGGCTGTGAGCCCCAGACTGGTAGTGTGGATCAAACGTTTCCCCATTTTGCGGGCAAAGGTATAAATTAGTTTGTGTGTATAATAACTGTGTCCTCACCGCTGGTTGCAGAGCTGACAGGCAAAGCAGTCCAAATGGTAAACATTATCTCTGGCCCTCATCACCATCTCAAAGGCAGGGATCAGTTTACTGCAGGCAGCACAATTCCCGGTGGTACCAAAGAGCCTGCCAAAGAAGCACAATCATTAGAAGCCATTTTAATTAAATGGTGGAAGGACTAATTAAGTGTAATTAGCAGTATCAAATACTGTATTGCACCAATAAATAGAAGTTGCAGTCTCCATTTCACTGACCAACCAGCATGCAGGAACTTGGGATAAAACTGCATGGTGAGCAGGCTCTGATCGTCGAGATGAAACTTCATTTGGTTTGCGAGCCTAGGGCTAATTTGCTGTCTAATGGAGAAAAGCATTAAACATTCGGAGCACTATTTTGGGGCTCACAAAATTTCAGTCAAAACCTATCTGCCTCTCTGCAGCAGTGGGGTAGGAGCTTGGAGGCACCCATCCTCCTCCTCACGGGCTTGCTCTGCTTGGCCACAACCTGGCGGAGGGACGGGCTCGCACCTCTCGCAGCAAGACACACAAGTCCTGCAAACTTTGCCAATCCTGGCAGGCAACACTATAATAGAGCTCAGGAAGAACATCACTTACCTGCTGTTTAAAAAGAAAAAGCACAATTTCTCTTTCAATGAGTGCACAACATTTTGCAAGGCATCTCAGAGAGCAAGCCCTTCCCCCCGACTGTGCCCCCCCTTCTCCCACATCCAGATCTCTCCCAGGAGCCAGCTAAGCCCTTCCACGGCGGCCTGAACAGCATGCTCAGCCGTTCCACTTCAGCTCCCCAGTCCTCGAGGACAGCCCTTCAGCACTGGAAGCTTTGCCATTTTCATCTTGGCTTTCACTATCTGTCTCCCCAGATGTCTGCTGCTGTTACAGCTCCTGCCGGAGGACTCAACCAAGACCGCAGCACCCTTTCCCCAGCCCCCGGCCCCCTTCTCCAAGGTGTCCCTGCAGACCCCTGTGCACGCCGGGGGCACCACACCACTGCGATGCTAAAGCCCCAGGAACCAGCTGGGGGCACTGATCAACAGGCTGACAAAACCAATCTCACCCCAGATTGTGGTCAATATGCACGTGGTTAGTTACTTTGCCTAGAAGATGATAAAAATTGTATTCTTGGGGCGATGAGCCTCAAGACGTACGATTCCTGCTGACCATTAGCTCTGCGCATGCAACGCGTCGCTGCCCGCAGACAGATTTGGGCTCATGGTTTGTTTCAAGCCATTGGTTCTGGCTGATTCCACAACACGGAGATGAGAAGCATCAGGAAAATCTATAACCAATTTCTAAACCTGCAATTTGCCAAGCTAATCAATACTAATTATTACTGGCCAGTAATTGTGAATTAAAACACCCAGCAGTGTCATAGAAACCTCCACACAACTCTCCCTCCCTCCTAGAGTGCTGTGATTCCGGAGTCAGCTTGCTCTCCAGCTTAAAAAAGGCTACCCTTATTTTTCTTTAGAAGTGGTATCAGTGGTCTTTCATTAGGCCTGACTGGAAAACCCTAAGCCTTCCTGTGAAGAAACAGCACTCCGTTTTCCCTGATAGTTAAACCATGCAAACGGAACTGAAATACTCGTGCAGGACAGAAAATCTGCAGAGGGAGTACCAAAATGTTTTCCCCTATGATTCCATCATATGAAGGCAGGGAGGGGAGCCAGCTGAGCATGGGGCTTGGCTGCCTAATGCCAGCAGACCAGACTGAAAAAATGTGGCGGTGAAAAGCGTCCAGGTCTCCACCCTGAAACGCCCTGGCTCTCATTGAGCACCTGCTCGCAAACCAAGCCATTGTTACAGACATCCCTCCCTTCCTCAGAGTAGCTGTCCCTTTCCATAGGACCTCGCTTGGGCACAGCAAAGCCTGACAGCTTTTGCCAGGATTTTCCTATTTCCCATAAAACCAGGCATCCGTTTTTAGAGTATCCAAGTCACAGCAAACTCAAAAAATGAGTCAAATGCATTAGGCAGGGAAACTGGGAGGTTAATCCTAGATTTGCTCTGTGCCCAGCACTGCTACATGCACAAGTATAAAATATCCATTATTCATTAGCATCACAGTTGTGTGGAGCTCAATCTAGATTAAACAAAATAAAGGGGCCCCAGACAGCACCATTTGCATTGTTAAGCAGGTGCTTTTCTTCAGCTTTCAAATAGGAGACTTTTCTAAATGGAAATGATGGGGAAATTTGGACAGATGTTCACTTAACTATTTAAACAGTTAGCTTAAGAAACATGAAAAATGTATTTGGCATCGTATTCACCTGTCTCCTTTCAGAGGTTTTGGGGGTAAACCAATTGTTAAACAGCTTTGACTGTTTGCATAAGATCTGAAGCTTATGTTCTGTCCAGCTGAAATCGTACTGCCTTCTAATGTCTACATAAACGTAGCTTCCAGCTAGTCAGTGTGCTAATCTTTTTCTCTTCTATCAAGTTTCACAGTCCTTCATACCCTCCCTCTTCCAACAGATGAACATTTCACACTTATTCTAGCACTTCCTAATTTTAATCTGCTTTTCATGGAGTGATTTAGAGCCCCTGTATATTCACGATGCTTCTAAAAATGTGCTGTAACTTGTAGCTCGGTGAACATTATTTTTTTTAATCTGTTGGAAGAAAACACAAAATGAACACAGACTTTTGCCTTTTTTGTTTGCTTGTAGAAAACCTGCCACCTCTGAAATCTACTGATCCAGAAGCTACTTGAGCTGAAACTTTTTGAAGTGGGGAGCTCAACATTATTGGAGGTGGGAGAGAAGGAGCAGGAGAAAGATCTTCCGCCTCAAGCCCCATCTGTGATTATATTTAAAATAACCCCACACGAACAAACTGATCTGCATTCTGTCCCCCAGACACCTTCATAACAGATGCAATGCTCTCTCACACATTCACGCACACAAAGTTTAAGCGCATTAGAAAAATCTGTCAGAAGATGCTCAGCATCTACTTACCAGCTTGGAGCCATTGGCATAAAAAAAAGCTGGCAATACAGAAAGTTTTCAGTTTGGAGTTGTTTTGCTTCTTCTAACCCCCCTATTTTTTCACTTCCCTTTGAAGTTAAAAGGCAACAATTTTCAAGTAGATTTATTCCCCCTTATGTAACAGGAAGACCCAGCCAGCTTGTAAATAAGCATAGACTATGCAGATTTAAAATTTAGCACAATTAAACTTTTACCCTGTGGTAGTAATTATGTTTAATGGCTCTTAGCCTGAACTTCACCATGTCTATTGTTGTCAGCCAGTCTAAAAGCAGGAGTTTGTCCAAGGACAATTTTCTGTAGTTTATGGGCACACTAAAAACCCTGCTATGCTCTTTTCTCATTGGCCATTGATGTCAGCATGTATAGTAAAAATTAAAGCTAATTGACATACAGGAGCAGCCCCGAATGCAAATGAACTAATGGGAAAAGAAGGGAGAGCTCCTGGAAGCAATAGGCAACTGTCAAAGGATGTTTTTTATGGAGTCTTGTCCGGGCTAAAGAGCAGTCTTCTGCAGGATGATGCAGACCTCAAAACAGCTCCTGAAGTTAATTCAAACTATAGTAAAGCCACAGACCCCTGCAGATTTTTTTTGGGAAAAAGAAAATGGTAAAGGGTCCTTATTGTAGGAAAACAGTAAGAAACTTCTCATTAACACATTTAGTTTAGCACCTTTTAACAGATTTTTCCTTCAACCAAAATGTGCAAGGGGTCTAAACTGAGAACCTTCTTGCCTATTTCTGTCACCACTAGGAACAACAATCTGGTTTATTCACTGCCTACAAGGAGAGAGTCCCTATTTCTTCTCCCCACTCTAGCCTGTGTCTGACTTTGGCTTGTAACCAAAAAAGGAGGAGAAAATCTTCCCTCCACAGAAAGTGAAAATTTTAGAGCTGTTGAATTCACAGGAGACAAGAAAAAGAAGAAGCAGGACAGACACATATAAACAATGAGTGGTACAGAAAGGGTAGATTGGTATGTCAATTGGATTTTTTTAAACAACACAAGAACAAAACGAGTTCACAATTAAACAGCTGAGTTGACACTATTAATTCCCCTCAAAAAGGAGGGTTTTTTCATTACCGAAAGGTAAGAATTATGAATTGAAAGAGGACCAAACACTTACCTACAGATAAATATTTGTAGATATTGTGTGCAACTACATATTTTTCTACATATTTATGTATCCAGATTATCCAGATATACAAATTTTTGTAAAGCTACCCCCTATCCTCTCCAGCCAGTAGGTGAAAGAAGTTTTCCCATACACTTTCCCTATTTACCTGCTGCTGATTATTTCCTACCTTCATCAGGGCCTGCTGTAGAATAAGATTTACTTTATATGCCTGAAACTCATCATCGTGAAGAGAAAAGGTTTTGCCCCTACCATTTGATACAAATCAACAACTAGTATTTCAGTGAAGATGGCTCTTGACAGCTTCCAATCAGTATTTTTCCCATCTGTGGATATTAGAAATCTGCTGAGGTACAAGTCTGATTTGACCAAAGTATTGAATATACCAATAATTGCTGGGAAAGCCTAAACATCACTTAAAAAGATAAAAAGGATAAGCTTAAAAGCAACTTCAGACAACTTCCCTGTAATCAGTCTTTGCATAATATCAGAGAAAGCCTTAGTGATAGGCGATTCAGCACTGTAAATACATATTAGCTGGTGCACCCTCCTATCCAGGACACTGTTGTCAAGTGCCGCAGTGGGAAGTCATGTCAGCGGAAGGAAAAGAAATGCATTTTGATACTAATGAAATTGGTCAAGCTGTCCTCTCATGAAGCCTTCAAGTTCAATCCCAAAGAATTTACATCTTGCATGCCAAAGGGTTTGGCATTCACAGATAGCACAGCGGGAGGAGCTGAACCAGCGCTGCACAAAACAGCCCTCTGGCTGAGTGACCGCACTAGTTCGGAGGTTACTGGCTGTAAACTTCAAAGTTGCTCAAGGGTATCTGTTTTCAGTTGAAGAACACATCTGAATGTTCACTTATTTTTTTACTCCTTCGGCCTCTCCCTCCCTATTTTCAAAGGATATTCACAGTGGGGCTGGGACTCAGCAGGTAGGAGATGTCCAAGCCCTACTCCTCTGCTCCACCCTTTCTCATGGTGTAACTGAAGCCACTGACCTTAAACCCATCTTGGCTCTCCTGGCACCACTGAACACATGTGCAACAATGTCCTCTTAAGAGAGTTTAAATACAGCAGTCAGAAAACTGCGAAGTTGGAAGGGCTAGAGGCCTGCTAGTGTACCACAGCCAGGCAGAACTGCTCCCCATAAGCTTTGCTCCTCAGTGAGGGGTTGTGGAGACAGAAATGAAAGGGCAAAAACCAAATAAACAAACAAAGTATGAGCATAGGCTGTGAGACACTCCTGGAACAGCTACTATGGAGAAAAAAATAATTCTGTACTTTAACATCACAAAGCACAGCAATGTTTCCAAGACACGTTGTATTTTGAGCCTAATTAATCCTCCTTAATCTGTATAGACACCAAGTGTAGAAGCGAGGGTGCCCGATGTAGCGTGCAAGACACTCCCTGTTGCGATGCAAGAGCAGCACTTCAGTTTAGCGACATTTTTAGGCTCTGAGCAGATACCATTTGTTCAGCCACACTGCATACACCTCCCCTTCCCACGCTAAACATGTCCCTTGAAAACTGGGCAGGGCAAACTCTCAGTGCATGATCGCACCCTATTCTTCTCTGGAGGGATAAAGTCCCAAACACTCTCCTTCCTGCTTCAAAGGTGTTACAGCTTCTGCAGGTTGAAGCCACATTCCGAGTATTAGTGATGTCTTTGGTAGATTAACTTAAATTCTATCCGTTGCAGCATGCACGTCTCGGTTCCTGAAGGCTTGTGCTTACACATCCCACCGTGGTTTAATGGTTTGGCTTAGGGCTGTTGTTACCAACTCAGGGAAGCCCACGAGGAGGGTATTTGTCCACATCCTCCCATGCTCCCATGTTTGTGCAAGATCACTGCTTTTATCCCACAACAAAATTAAACCCTGCACATTTTCCAGATATAGAACACTTCATCTGAAGGGCTCCTAAAGTGATTCATTAACAGGATGAACCCGCTGGGGTATTTGGAGCAGAGCAAAAACCAGTATCGAACAGCTGAAACCCCAGTACTGGGCAGCTGACCTTGTTTGGACTAGGAGCTGCCGAGGGTGGAGTTCAAGCCTCCGTGATACAAACCGTGCTTAGGGGTGCACAGGGCTGCTCTGCTTGCTGGAGGAACCAATGCCAGGCACTGGTTGCAGCACTGATCAAAACACATGGGAAGCAGGGTGAAAAGAATTTCCATGAAACGCGTTGAGAACAGCATCAGCGTTTCCTGGAAAGCCCTTCTCTTTCTGATTTGCCATCATTTTTTAATGCAGGTTTTGAGCTTTCTTTGGAGTCTAATTAAGGCCCTAATCAGTTTAAACTGATGAAAAACTTTCCCAACACCAGCATATCAAACACGCAGAAGCAACAGTTCTGCTCCTGTCAAAGCGAGCCTGACTCGCCTTTGCTCGTGTGAGGGCACCATGCTGAGTCAAAAGGAAAAATCACGTTCTTCATCAGCACTTCTCAGTGAAATTTAAGTTGTCGGTTCCTCACGGGAAATCCTGATGCAACACCCAAACCGTCCCTGTGAAGCGGAGCTTGGTGAATGTTTAATTACGCCTTGGAACAAACACACATCACTGCGTGGGGGCTGCAAGGAGCCATCCGAGCTGCATGCTAAGCTTCTCCGTCCCAGAAGCAGTTTCTCCAATAGCATTTGCTTATCAAAAATAATTAGAGGTAGGAATGCTGGAACTGTGATTATGAAACAAATGGTAAATCTATTTGCTGAGGCGAAATGTATTGAAAGATACATCTAGACACAGCTGGAGACTGAGGTGATACCACAAGGATAACAACTCGAGATCCAATTTCATCTTTCATGATTAAAAAATGAGCAAGAAAGTGTTTTATGAAATGTGAAGGTTAACAAATGTTCCTTCACAAGCAATGACGACAGTTTATCTTTTGAAACAAATGATCAGGCTATGGTCTGCTAGCAGCTCCCGAGACACATTGGAAAGATTTCTGCTAAAAACCCACTGAGGATCAGCACACAGCGCTGGCAGCCCACTGTGCTGTTAACACCCGGGACAAAGCCAGCTCCAGAGCAGTGCTGCCATAGCGGGGCAGGAGCCAGGCACGCTCCAGTCCTGACCCTCTGCCCTGCGCCAGTGACAGGAGCCCAGTTCATCCCTGTCCCCAGCCCCTGCAGCGGCCACGGCTCAGCCATACAACCGCTTCAGCTGAATTTCTAATTTGCCCAAAATATTCCAGGAGCCCCTTCTGTCTAAAGGGAAGCACCCACACACTGCCACCTCTGCTGCGATGAGGGAAGTGGTGGCTGGTGCTGGGCCTGTGCAGCCCCAGGCAGGGACAGTCCTGCTGCAGGCTCTGATGGGAACTGGGGATGGAGCACGGGGAGGGGGCAGCACATCTCACCAGGGGATGAAACATGTTTTCCTAAACAGCACAGTCAGCTCCCAGGCAAATTCAAAGAAATGTTGGTATACACAGAGATTATGAAACACCAACTTTTTCTGCTGGTTGTTACACCTCAATATTCCTTTTGGACTAGAGATATAAAGGTGCATATATTTACATTTCTGAGTACAGAATCAGTCTAGCTTTCAATTTTTCACATGATGGTTGACCTCACATATAGAGTAAGTGGCCAACAAGGAATTCCTCTGACTGTTCTCCATGTAAAACACTCCCTTTAGGGTGCGACTACAGTGTGAAATTTGAAAACTTATTTTTAGAAATGAATTCGGCTAAAATTTGACTAGTAGACCAAACACCATGAGCTGTTTAAAGAGTAAAAAAAAGTATATAGAAGCTCTAAAACTGTGAGGGCATTATATAATGATAGCTATGGGTAATTCTCCAAGAAGAAAAATTCAAATTACCAGGAGTGAACAGGCAGTAGAGAAGATGGTGATGGCAGCTTTAGCTCCTTCTAATAATAGAACTAATAGTTAAAATTGAAAAAGAAAAGAATATTTATGTGTAGAAGGCAACACAAGATGTTTTAAAGTAAAAAAAATTGCTTTATACTTCCACAAAATATGGGACTGCATAGCAATGCCCTTATTCCTATCCTGGCCACCTGAAAGGATTCCTTAGCATTAGGAGAACAGAACACAGGAGTTTGACAGAATCTCCCAAAAAAACAGTATAAACTAAATTTACTTATTAGTGAGCACACAAATCATGATAGCTGTAAAGCTGGCTAAACAACCGAATGCTAGTTAATAACCATGTTACAGAATTAATGCTATTCCTTCCTACTTGAGTCTTCATCAAATTCCCTGGGATATGACAATGGTACTGTTCTTCCCAACAAAAAACCCCAAATAAATATTTCTAGTGGTCAAAGCTCTAACATCCTAAATTCAGATGGGGGAAAACATTTAAGGTAAAGGCCACCACATAAGTCTTCTCTTCACAGTTTAACCATGATGCACAAATAGCAACAGACTTCCCCCTTGCTGGGCCAGAAATTATTCTCACCAAAAATGAAGACTAAGGTATTATGAGACCTCTTTCAGACACAGAACTTTGTTTCAGAGGTCACATTTAACTGTTGCTGGGGCAGAAGCTGCATGGCCATGGTCAAACACTAGTCCCCCAACTGTTGCCTTTCATGTTTCATGTCATAAATTGCCCTCTCTTCTCAAAGTTGGAACATGCGCCATTTCCTTGGGATCTGCAATCTGGCTTCTTTTCCATCTCTAACACAGGCTTCTAGTGTGCTCCAGACAATTCATATCCTCTAGGAGCCAGTGAGAAGATTGAGCAGCACCTGAAAGCAGCATTTTCAGCATGAACCAAGGAAAGAAAGAAGTGCTCTACACAACTACAATGATGAAAAGGTTCTTTAAGCTTAACACCATCAATACTGCTGTCCTTTGGCACTTTAACATGTCTGATTTGATGCCACACATTATTTTTGTTATGAAACTAGAATAAACCAAAATCAATACGTGCTTATTAAATGGACAAAACATGGGGTAGCTCATAGGTCTCAAAAAGCAAATGTAAATGGGAAACACTGCTCAGCTGAGTATTTCTAGCAGGGTTCTCTTACATGCAGAATAAAGCTGAATATCTATCTTTAGGGTCAAATTAACTAAAAAAAAAAAAAAAATCACAAACATAACACTTTTTCAAGATCACAAATGACAAATTCCAGAGAGGTGATAAATAATGAATGACAGATGGGAGAGACCTGGATCACTTGGCAAGCTGGGTGCAAACAATATAAAGGAAAGAAATGGATAAACAAGATAAAGTATACAAAGAAATACTCCAGAAGATAATGCAGCTATTCTTCCTGGAAAGAAGATTATTCCTGGAAGTAGCTCTTCTGAGAGAATCTGGGGGTCCTAGCCTGACCCAATTGTGATACTGTGAGGAAAAGCTTCCTCAACAAGGGAAGATTGAGAACTGTCACATTCTTCATTGACACATCAGAATTATGTCCACGACACAAAAAGAGCACAGCTGAGCTAAAGGAGAACCACAAAGATTCTAACTTGAGGTTAGAAATCAGTGTGTTAAAGAATGTTCTGGAGCTCAGTTTTTTTACCTTAGCACAGACAGGGTGCCACAAGCGTCTTGTCACAAGTGACTTGTGACGTTAGTCAATACTCAGACTTATGCAAGGTACAAAAATTATTTCACTACAGTGAAGATAGGTATTTCCTCATCACACCTTTTCCATCTTTCCAAAGGCTGCTTATCCTATCTTTTCCCCTTCAGATGTGTTCACCCTTACCCAAGCTCCTCTTCACTTAGATTTTGGGAATGTATCCCACCTAACCAGGTGGGGACCTGTGAGTGATGCCTGCGTGGCAGAATTTCAGCTGGCACATTTCACGTGTGCCCTGAAGAATTTCAGCTCCAGGAGGAGCAAAAATCCTCGCATGGGCAGGATGCTCCTATACACTGTCTGGCTGAAAGGCAAGGTGACAGCTCCCATATGGCAGCTAATGGACTCATTTCTTCTGTTTGGCTCAGTGCTCTGTCTCTCATCTTTAGAAGGAGAAACATGTTTGTTCAAGTTTACTAAGAAAATATTTACTAAAGATTTTCTGAAATACATGTTACGTTGAAAAACATGAAGCATCTGATCATTGACACTAACCTAGCCAGCATCTGGACACTACAAGGTTAGATGGCTTTTTACCTTCCTGTCTTAGAACCATGTGTTGGATTTGTTTTGCTTCAGATGTTTTGCTGTTTTGAGGTTGCACGGGAATTGCTATCAGTGTTTTAGAAAAATAAAAAGAAAACACAGACATTAGCTGGAGACCAAGTACATTCTTCCAAAGGAAAAACAAAGCAAAACTCGGAGTGTTTTGCAGTGTGACCCTCATAAGAATGTTTGCATTAGGCCTGCTGTCCTATTAATATTCATCTGTGTTTACATAAAGTATTTTGCACAAAACCCCCATACACACCAGGCAAAAAGCCCCATGTATTGCAGACATACACTGACAGAATAGTTGTAACTCACAGTTAGTGATGGTCTCTGTTGATTTCCTCATAAAGAAAATTTTTTTGAAGTTGATCAGTAATTTTTGAGTTTTAATTTGTTTAGTTAGGGAAGAGACAAGAGCCCCTTGGGAGGAACCTTACTCAGTAGAAGCACTACAAGCCTGTCTAAAAGCTATGACTGAAAAAGAAAAGGTAAAGGTTTGGTCAGGTCTCAATCAATATGCAGGAGTATAGCATCATAGATATGCAAGAAGAATTAAGCCTTTTCCTAATTTACTCATCAAGCACTGTTTGCTCTTGCTGGTTCATAATAAGAAGAAGTAAAGTTATGACTTCCTTCTTCTACCCGCACCTAAAAACAGAGTTCCACCTCCCTGACTACAAAATACATTAAATGCAAATAAAAAGCCATGCTTAGACAGAGGAAGAAACTCCAATCACTTCTGGGCAGGGCTGACCACATACAAGCACATGTTTTCATAGGAGAGGTTTAGAAAGCCAGACAGCTGGCAGCATGCTGAGAGGCTTTGGGAAGAGCCCACAGTACGTTCCTCTATTTACCTCAGGTAATCTCTGCGGCAAAGAATGAGATTTGCTTTTGTGTAAAGAGTTGATCCAACCTCTCCAAGACGACAGTCACAGCAGGCACACTTTAGACAGTCTTCATGCCAATACTTATCCAGAGCCTTCAGCAGGTACCGGTCCTTGATCTTTCGGTTGCAGCCAGCACAGCCCTTCTGCTTCCCTTTGGGTTGCACGGATAACATCGGCACACCTGCAACGCAAACAAAGCATTTTGCTGAGAGGATATCCAAACAGCTTGGATAGGTTACCGACATTTGGGGTAGCACTGTGAGCTATAGGCAGGTCTGTGAGCAAACACTGCTGCTGGTTTCATTACATGAAGCTCACATTGTAAGAAGCTGACAGTCAAAGGAATTTTAACTTCATCTGCTGTCAGGGGCTAAGTGGGAGTGCGACGCTTGCAGGAATGCAGCCCTTTTTTCCTGAGGGTAGGGCTGACACAACGCACTAGACTTTTTGTAATTAACACCTTGCAGCAGAATAAACTGGCTGCAATATCAACATTTGCTTTTTCCCCTCATTACCAGTACCCTTGTGTTGTTAATTGCCTGCCAAAGGCAATTACAAAGATCAGAAGGGCCACCACTGTATGTATCCCCAGTCCAACATCTTGGTTGAATCAAAGATGGGCAAAGGAGAGGAGGGGGTATAAAAAAATGTGGTATGCCACTGCTTTTCCTCTCTTGTGAACCCCACTGGTGACAGAGGCCTCACTGGAAGTTAAAGCAGCCCAGGGGCTGCTCCAAAATCAACGCGATTCAAAAGCCCTTGAGGACTGCTGAGAATAACCCAACCAGTGCCCCTCTGCCACGAGTGAAACCATACTCCTTAAGAAAGCCCGAGCTTTCCTCCTCCTCTTGTATCACAGGAGAAGGTAGTAAAAAACCAGGAGCTGCTTCCTCCCTGGAAAACCCTGCTGGAACTGCAAAGCAAGGATGAGCTAGCTGGGTATGAGGTGGTGACAGGACCCTCAAGTCACGAGGCCGGTGGAAACTTGCTGTGGCCACCATCCTCACAGTGCTGTCTCCAGCTTTTTCTTCTCCTCCAAGCAACAAGTGCCTACGATGTGAGCACTGACACAGCTGTGATACCTGTCAGCCTTCTCAGTTTAAGAGGGGAGCAAGAAAGGACTTTATGGAATCAACAGGCAAGGTGGAAAAATAAACAAGGATTGTACTGTGAGGGAGGACAGGGACAGGAAATTATGAAAGAAGTATTCACTGCTATGCCAGAATTCCATTTTCTCTGGAGCCTTAAAATTTTACTTTGTTACGATTTTTATTTTTACTGGTGTCAATCACTGAACAAGTACGTTGTGGGCTTAACCAACACAGAGATGATGAGAGGGGCCACTCTGGCCACAGTAGCGGGTGTCACTGGCTATATACTCTCACACAAAGTTAATCTGTCATTTCTGTAGGAAGCACTGGATGTTCCAGAAAGCAGCAGCTTGATAATGGAATTATTAACAATCCCTTAACTAGAGAGGACGAGTCAGTGTCACTGTCGTGACATTCACTGCTTTCCTTAAAAGCCAGGGTGACCTGAGAGTGCCTAATAGTCAGCACATGTAAACCCACCACTCCTACAGTAATAATTGCTTCGTCAGAGCTGCGAGCAGATGACAA
Organism: Cephalopterus ornatus; assembly: GCA_013396775.1. Lineage (NCBI taxonomy): Eukaryota > Metazoa > Chordata > Aves > Passeriformes > Cotingidae > Cephalopterus > Cephalopterus ornatus. Next base: position 1,287,835 of record VZRE01012431.1, on the reverse strand, counting down.
TAGCACTTAAGACACCTCTACACAAACAGCGAGGTATTGATCCATTTGTAATCAAAGTGGTCTCAGCAGCATGGAGACAGGTCAAGTAACATTCAGAAACTCTAAAGGCTTAAAGAACCCTCCTGCCCTCTGCTGCAGCACACTTGAAACCCGCTCACGAAGTCTCTATGAGCAAACTCTTGACATGAGTTAGAAATCCCAAAAAATTAAATGAAAACTTACATCTGTGTTAGATTGCCACACATGAAACCCGTAATGCTACCGAGAGAAACACCACATACACAGCCACAGAGAAACACACATTTGGAAAGAGGGAGAAGACAGGGAAGTGACAGAAATGGAATATACTGCAGGTTGGACTGCCGAAATCCTGTGTACCTGGTGAGAGTTTCTAACAAGAACAAGAGAAGTGACCCGGTGGTTCTAGACATAGCACTTCCCCCCCCCC
>VZRE01012431.1:1245254-1287365 GCA_013396775.1 Cephalopterus ornatus | reverse complement strand
AAAATACATTTCAGGAGCAAAGAGAAGCTTCACTTTTCAAGTAATTTCTATGCTCTTCTCAAATCCACACCAGGAAAATAACACACTGCGAGAAGAGGCTGCCTTGTTCTGAGGCAGAGAAGGGAGTGTACACAAATTTGCATTTGCAAACTGTGTAAGATCAGTACCAGTGATGAAAGAAAATAGTTTGCACCTATGAAAACTAAGACCTAGATGTGCAAATTATATTTTAGATAGGAACCCCAGACACCAGCAAGTCATTACTCACGCCACAAACAGGCTCTCTAAATGTGAGCTGCATCCCCTCAGAGGCAGGGGACGATTTCTTACAAGGGAGGGTCCTCATACAATTCTTTTGCAAGGTTCCTCTAGGTAACCTGAGGATCCTGCATCTGGAAGATGCAGATTCTAGATAACCAGCACACCTGAAACCCCCACTCAAGAGGCTGCCACATGGGTGGGGTTTGAGATCAGCTCTGCGATTCAGCAGTACAAGACCTTCAGCCAGGTGGGACTTCCCAAGGCTCCTGAGCACTTTTGGAACCAGTGCCATTTCAGAGTTACAGCTGCCCTCACCCAGAGCGAGGGCTCCACTGCAACAGCAGCATAATCAGGAGCAAGGACAGTTGCACAGGGTTGAAACCTTGGCTGGACCATTAGGAGAGGCTGGTTTGAATATTTAGGGTGGGTTAGGAGGGTCTCCTGTGGCAAGCAGGCGGATGGCTGAGGGCTGGCTGTAGTGACAGTTCTTGTTCCATCTGTGGCCCTGGCAGCCCTCATTCACTGCAGCCATCTCAGCTCCCCGCTACTGCACGAGCACCATTGTCTTATGAGGGGCTTCTGCGACTAAGGGGAATGTAACACTTTGATTTGCTTCTAATAACTAGCAAAGGAACAGATATATATATTTTTAAGCAGTATCTCAAGCAAGGAAAAAAGCTATGTATTTGGTCAGTGTTCAGCAGGGGGCTTTCTAATGAAAAAAGGTACCATTTCACAGATCATATGATGTTCAAAGCTGCTATTCCCACTCAGATAATAACGAGCAAGGTCAGCCTCTGCTGGTCAGGTTCAGTGTTTTGAAATTACATTTTGGGCTGTGAGGTTTCCCTCCGACATCCCAACCAACCGGTCTGCACGGAGCACACACGCCACTACTGAAAGTTGCGGCTGCAATTAGCTGGTGAGTTGACACAGCAGGCAAAGCGTGAAACAAAATTTCAAAAACTGCCAAACTCGATCAGCAAGGGTTCCTCAAACACTTGCCATGTCATTTCCAAGCAATAAGAGAGAAGCATCTCAGAAGCTTAACCCCTTTCACAGTCAAAGGCTTGCAGAGACAGAGAGGACACGGCCAACACCAAACCCTGATTTCCTCCTCCTGCCTCCCTTCCAGCAAACCTCAAGCAGTCTGGGCTTTGCAGGCAGAAACCACCTGGAGTACTGCTCTTTCTTTTTCGAAATTTCCCCACTCCAAGACTGAGGTGCTGCATCATTTCTCTATGCAATTTTTCCCCAGTGTTTGCCAAAAAATGCCAAGACAGCTAGTTCAATTTGATAAGGTGCATGTGGTGTCTAACTGGGGCTGTCAAGAAACAAAGGGGTCACCTTCAACAAATTCCACGTGTGCTGTGTGGGCGAGGATTAGAAAATGAGAAGTAGTGTTGCAGAACTAGAAAAATTAATAGCTGGACACTCACACATTTAAATATGCAATCACAAGGGAACAGATTATTGCCAAATTCTGAAAGTACCATCAAGTTGCTCTCTCCTCTCCTGTTGCTAGACATCCAGTGCTCTCTTTTCTTAGAAACAGCAGATGAAGCCTTTCTATTTCTGGCTACCTACACTCCCTTCTTTGCCCTTTACAACTTAATAGACTTGCTGCTGGTAAATACAAAACTAAACCTGTTCTGAGTGCTCAGAGCTCCAATACACATTAAAAAATTATAGACACCACCTCTGGACATACTGAAATTTATGTGTGTGTCTAAAGAGGCTGTTATTGTAGTGAGTAATCTAAACTTTACCTCTATTCACAGTCAGACAAACAAGCTTTAATCAGCCCATATCTTCTCAGTCGGGGTCTTTCTGTAAAATGATTCAGCTGGCTTTATAACACAAGTGTCCACTAAGTACACCTCTAAATTTTTCTAAGCCATTTTACTGATATTTCTATTCACATGGCAATCAGCTGCAGTTCCTCTAAGGGCACTGTTCATAAAGCCTGGTTTCCAGGAGAGCCTGGGAACTTTTCATAAATGGTAGACCTTTTAAATAACAGTTATCTGCACTGGTCCTACGGTGTACAGCTCCACAGTGCTCTGGTCTGCAAGGGAGCTACCGGTCGCCTCTGAAAGCATGGAAGTTCACCACCTAATTTCTTTAATGCACCTCTAAAGGTTAATTGGTCTGAAAGAGTAATGGGGGACTGCTAGCTAATGATATATGCCTCAAGGCTTTGCAGCTTGCCTGTATTTTATACAGTCAAGTCCAGAGCACAAAACCCAGGTGATATCACGAGGACTTTTCAGACCCCCCTCCAGCCTGCCCCCCTCGGCCTCCCCCTCTCGCTCCCAAGCCCTCTGCTACACCCACATGTGCCGAGTGAGAGCTGCAGGAGCTGAAGGCAGTTCTCTTCCACCTGCATTTCATGCCTTATTAGAGGGGGCTCTGAGAAGTGCCACCACTGCACTCCTCATTACCACTGCAGAGAACTAAAAACAACCCTAATGAGGGGAGCCAGAGCGTACAGTACGGGGTGGGAGGAGGGACGTCCTCCCACACTCCCCAAGGAATCTGGCCAAAATCTTCAATTTGCCATTTATGACAGCTAATTAGTTATTCTATTCAAAATCTTTGCTTTAAATAAAAGAACTAATTATACACAAAGGTCAGTCCCCCACCTCCTGTGAAGCTCACATAATTGGCTTATTTCCCCAACATTGTGTGTATGTTTTACACAATGCTTTCAGGCAGATGGCTTTAACTATTTCCCTCGACAAGTTTTTTGGTGTTGGCTTTTTTGTTGTTGTTAGGGGTTTTGTTTGGGTTTTTTTAATTGTTGTTTTTGTTGGTTGGTTGAGGTTTTTTCTTTCTTTAAAACCCCAAAACTTTTCCTCAGATTAACTACTTTTACTGTAAAAGCCTGCTCAACAACAAAGCAAATAACTACATGCACACACACACAACACTTCTACTCTCTGAAAGGCTTGTGACAACTACTCCAACGCAGTGCTTCCAGCCTTATTGTACAACAACTTGCACAACAGAGCACTGGAATCATATTTTTGTTCACCACCACTAATTCTTTCTTGAGCAGTGCCTTCATACACACTACCACATTTCTGAACCACTCTTCTGGCCAAGACCACAATTACTGCAGGTTTATGTTACACTTTCTTTTTTTTTTTTTTGAAGTTGTTGGGGTTTTTTTGGTTGGGTTTTTTTTTTTTTTTAATGTGTGTGGGGTTTTTTTGTTTTGTTTTCGGTATTTGTTTTCATTTTTGTTTTGTTTTGTTTTAGTTTATATAAGTGGTTATTAGAGGGATGGATCATTCCAGTGCTAAAAGCAATTTTGGTTTAAAGACCAGGGTTTTGGCAGTTGGGCAATTGAGCCTAGGTTTCAGAGTTCCACTTGAGGGAAAAAATGTTTGTTTCTAGCATCAACACCTTTTAAATGAGCTGACCTCCTTTTGCCTGCTAACAAAAACGCCAGCATTTGGCTGCAAAAGATGAAAAAGTAACTGAAGAGTAGGAGTAATCTTATTAACTCCTGTCTCATCACAATAAATAGGCTGCAGTCTTATGTCTTTTATCAGAGGATCTGATATCATTTAAAAGCATTAGAGTCCTGCATCACCCATTTAAGTAAATGCAGACAGTCACTGCCAAAAAGATGCAGTGAATTTCACTGCCTTAAAAAGAAACTCACTTTATGTTCCCAGTATTGTATTACTCACCTTCTATGAATACTACACCCTGCGAAACAAGTCAAACCTTGCACTTCCACTGAACTGAGGGCGAACTGTCTCAGGCATCTTCACCAAGAATTTCATTTGAAGAATTATGGCCAGGAAGGTGAAACTCATCATGTCATCTGTATATCCAATTAAATCATGACATTTGGAACACCAAGTACTTGCAACTAAATGCTTATGAACAAGCCTTAGACCATTCATCAAAATTATTCAATGAGTAACCACAGTCTTTTTTCATTTCCAGTTTCATGCTGCAGTATGCAGCAGGTGATTTTTACAGTGGCTTTAGCAATTCATTTGTGGTATTCTTTCTTCTGAATCATTCGTGAATAGGTTTCCCAAGCATGGCAAAAAAGTAGCTGGAGAGGGCAGTTAGTAGGAAAACCATTTTGATTAGTGCTTCTATTTTAACTACGCTACAGTCTTGTGACCAATAGCACAGTAATTTTTTTAGCCATACAGTTCATGACAAGCTTTAGAGAAATATATTTTAGAGTCTAGTGTCTCCTGGCAGTTTCAGCTGCCTAAAAGTTTCATGAGCCAAAGCTGCATGAGTGGCTTAAACCCCCGTCCCATCTCACACACAGAGACCCTGTTTTCAAGGATTTGCTCAGGCAGAACATATACAAAACAATAATTCCAAGATAATAATTCACATAATTTTAATCTGTAGCAGTGTAGGTCCTGATTCAGGACAGGAGGTTGAGGATTAGTATTTTAATTTTCACCACAAGTTTTGAGTCTTCAAGTACTGCTTATACACTCTCTCTATTACAGAGTTGCTCTTACCAGAGGACAATCTGTAGCTATAAAGGAACACATGGCAGCAGGATCAAACACAGACCATAATAATTGTTGTTGCAAAACAGTTTCTATAAATCATTACGGTAAGCAACAATTTCCCTGTGCTCATAAAATACGCTTGTTTGAGCTTTAATTCTTCATAATTGGCATATATCCAAAGCTTATTCTTAGCACATCCAGTGTTTAAGTAAAATCCATTTTTACTGTCTGAAGCCCTGGGACCAGTAAAGAGATATGCAGATTTCTTCCACTTTCAACTTAATCTGAGAATATCCTGATCAAGATTTCTCAGTAAGTCACAATTTAGCTTACTACAGTCTCACAGAGGTCCTGATTTTCGGTGTCCAGTTCCCTCCTTCAGTGTCTGTAGCAGAAAAAAAGTCTGGCAATGGAGCGACTATTCTCAAATCACCTTTTCAGCAGTATAAGAGCATCACAAATGAGAAAATTATTATTAGGGATGACTAGCCTGAAATTCATCCCATATTGCTCAACATTCTGTCAATTTGCAGGTGACTACTGAAGAGACGCTAAGCTCAAAAGTTGTTTATTTAGTGGGTTTGTGAGTGAAAGGAAACTAAAGGAAGGAGAGTCTCCAAGTCAAATGCACAAAGGTAAGAACTCATCCCTCACTTTTCAGCTCTTTTAAGAATAATCTATGTACCAAAGTTAAATACAGGGAGGGCTTTGTGCACCTCCCCTTCTCTGAAAGGAAAGAAAATCAAACAGAAAAAACTAATATCAAGTTAAATAACCCAAAGAGTATTTGAGAAGTAAAAACTCCTCAATTACTTCCAGGCATGTGTGAAATACAACATAATTCTCACCTTGCAGTTAAAATGGACTATTTAACATATTGAGGCTCCAAGACAAAGCAAAGATGTGCGATGCAGCAGAGCTCAGGTTCAGCAGTGAAACATTAACATCACCCTGACAGATCTGGCATGCTATATAAGTGAATATTTTAAGGAGAACAGAACTATATCATTGCACAATCATCATCATCTTTTCTTCTGCCTCTTTGCAGACATATACAATGTCAACCTAAGCTTTCGGCAACCTTAATAGAATTTCAGTGCCCACTGCCAAATGGCCATTTGATGTTCTGCTCTGTGTACACTGATGAAGCAATCTGTCACAGCCCTTAATGCAGGCAACGATGACTATCCAATCTAAAGCTTTCACAGGCTTATAGAAATTTCTCAAGACTTTTGGAGCCTGTAAAAGTTTGTGCAATACCACAGAAGAATTTGGAATCCTAGTGCTCTGTATTTAATGAAATATGAATATGCTCCTTTAAATGTTTCTAGAAGAAATCCTACCCAGGCCAGAAGCATATTTTATACCATCAATCACCAGAAAGTCGTGCTGGCAACTCTGAAATAGCAAACGCTATGGTGATTGCAAGTTATGGTAGTATGAAAATAACAGCCCCTCCTGTCTCTGTCCAAACTTACTGCCAAGACAAGTATTGATGCTCATGGCCTGCTCAAGATTAGTGTAATAAATATACTCAGACTAAAATGTATTTGCATGTAAGAGGCAAATAAAGATTTGCCTGTGGAGAATGCAGAGGGAGTCTATCTACTTAATGCAATCTGTGTAAGAGATACAATTGCTGCTGACTGACCTTCTAAAAAGTGAAATACACTTCCCTAGTGATTCAGAAGGATGCGGTTATCCCCCAAACCTATCCTCTTCTCCCTTTTCTAGCAAAACCAGACCAACCTATTTGCCATTAAAAGTTGAAAGGAGAAGGGCAAGGAGAGCTATTTCCCCCTCTTCTTGTTGAAAGGAAAAAACACAACAGACAGTCCTTTGCAGGACCATTTGCATGCTGAGCTGTCAGACCATGCACTTTCCATTAAAGAGATAGCATCCCTTTTCATAAGTCCATTTGGGATCCATTTTAGTGTTATCTAAAAATCAAATCTACATGGTAATCCTTTTAATGTACTCTTGACTTTTAAAAACAGCTTTATGTTCCTTCAGGAAATGTTTTAAGCCATTACTCTGTAATTACTACTCACCCATGAAAACACTGATCTTTTACAATATATAATCAGTTTGCTGACTTAAAAAATAAGGCAGACTGGAATTTTGTCTCATGAAAGTAGCAAAGAAAAACCATGGTTAAGAGAGCATCCCATCTCTCCCCTATGCAATATATCCAAGTGGTATGTTTTTTCTGTTCCATAAGAGTGGAGCTGAGGTGGTCACAGTTCTGAGTGCCTGTGTAAAGTCTCTGTGTGTGGAGACTCTCAATCTCAGTTGTGCATATTGGTAAGCACTGTGAAAGTAACCAATAAATAAATTCTGATTTGGGAAGCAGAATTTGTATCATTGTAGATACAAAAAATACCCTAACCTTTTGCAATCTCTGAAGTTTTGAGTGACACTATACGACCTCCAGAAAGACCATGGAATTTGTGGAACTGCTTTGATAAGCTTCCGCAGCACATGAACAAGTCTCAGAAGAGGTGGCAAAAACGGTTCACATCTGGTGTGACTTTACTGGGTTTATCCATACCTGCAGTCAACACAGGAATGCCTAGTCAGACTCCAGGGGCCTAAAATTACCTTGAAAGTCCTACTACCAGCTCCTGAAGGTTTTGCCTTGCTCCTTTCCAGACTCGTCTACCCAGCCAGAGGTGGCTAAGAAGCAGAGGGGGGTTCAAGTGGGATGGTGAGCCAGCACTGTCTTGCCCTTTCCAGCAGGAGCCAGAAGGAGGACCAGAGATCATTTTACTCAGGTACAGTTCTGGTACGAGAAAGACCAGAGAAAAGCCCATGACTTCTGTAATGCAGATGCTCAGACTACAGGAGATCCCTGGATATCCCAGTCTTGCATGCAGTTTAACAAAGGCCAAAGATGTTTATACAAAGTATAGCCCACCACCAACAGGAAGGACCCTTCCCCTCCCAGCGCCGACCCCCGAGAACACAGCACCCTTCTCACTCAACAGCTCTGGCAAAAGCAGTTTAAAATTTCAAGACTAGATAAAGGGGAGCATAACGTTTGTCAGAAAGAACTTGCTGTACCCTGCAAACAGTATCAAGCCAAGTTGTTCTCCTAATGCCATCAAGATAGAGAAGGCAGAGAAAGCAGAGGCTACATACTTCATTGCTTCTGTTCTTCTGTTTACTGAGGTCTAACTTAAGCCTTACTTAACCGCAGTTTGCTTCCATTGTCAGATTTTACTCTATCCCATTTCATTGCCGCAATTAGGACAGAGAAAGTCCTGCTCTTGGCCATTTCCCCTTTCATTCCCAGGAAGAGGTATGCAGACCCCAGTGCGACGCTGTTCAATTAAACATTTGTTATAGCTGCAGTTGGCCAGTAACTATATGCCTCAAACTAATTTTTATTATTCACAACTGATTAAGTCAGGGCTCACAAGCCACAGCTGGCCATTAATGTTACCCTTCTTTACAAGAAAATATGCTGATAAGAATGAAAAGTGGTTTCTTGGCATTAGCTGTTGTATACTCGTTCTATAATGAGTTCCTTTGAGGTGACGTATAGAGGCAGGATTTGAGCACTATTACCCTAGCCAACAGGAAAGACACAAGTAAAATTGCACAACTTTCTCTTTTGTTCCTTTTTTTTTTTTTTTTTTTTAAATGTCCAAGAAAGGCTTTGAAAACTCTGCTGCAATTCACCATATATTCCTGAATAAAGTGAGCACTAAGGGTTTGGGGCAAGTTAGCATGACATTTAGTTTGCATTAAAGCATCTTAGAAGTCATATGAAGTATACCGTAACAGAGCATGTTCTACTCTATTAAGCATTCAGGAGCATCAGAGTATTCAGAATACGGATGAGAAGTTGGAATTGCACAAGACATTCCTCCTCTTACGATTGACCACCGAGTTGAATTCAAGCTGATCCTAAGGGAGCCATTTTCATTAACCTACTGTAGCTCTCTAATCCTATTCCTTGAATTTCAGACCACTACCACTACAAGAATTTATGACCTGCTGCCTGCACTTTGGATGGTACTCTCACTTCACTTTTTTCCTCAATGCATCCTGCTCCTCTGGATCATTACCGCTGCTCCATGCAGCAACTGATCCCCTTAAAGTGGAAGCCTGCTCTTCAATTCAGTTATTTATGCCCCGTTTAATTCTCACCAACATACGTGAAGATATCCATGGTTACACTTGGTGGGAAACAATGACAAAAATAATAATCATATGACCCTGCCCAGCGTGCAGAACTGAAAGCCTCCTGAGATGTACTTTCTGAAGTCTGGCCTGGATATGTATCTACTAATGCTTTGCCTGAAACCTCAGACTAAAAAGAAATTCTAAACCACTAACCTTCAGCTCCAAAAATGCTACACTTCCGGGCCAAAAAACTTACTGAGCAGCTTTTCCTCCGCTCCATTTCCACGGGAGCCTACTGCTTGATTTGCTCAGTTTTCGTCCACCTCATCATGAGATTCCTGACTGCTGAAAAGAACTCCTTCACTGAACTAATGAAATAAGGAGTCTTAAGTGCCCTGCAATCCTTTTTAGAAAAGGCTGTATCTCCAGATGAGTCTCAATTTCACAGCATCAGGGAACTGTGTGCCAACACACTGAACCGGAACGCCAGGGCTAGCAGGAGTTGCAGACAACAATGCTAACATCAGGGTTATTTTAGATTAGAGCACTTCCAAATCAATTTTGGATTCAAACTTTTAAATGCACTCTCCAGAAGGAATCTGCACTGACTGAGTATTTTCAAGGCTAATTTTCTAAGCTTGAATGAAACTCATTCTTACCTAAGAAAAAGATACAACTAACCTTTGCCACAAGGGCTGGGTCATAGCTAGAAAATGAGGCAGACAACTGACCTAAAAAGGAATAAACGGCCTAACTGCACATCTGTAAAACTGTGAACAAAAAAAACGCCAAACACACTAACGTTGTTGGGAAGAGATTTTAACTGAGACCAGAAGTTGTCACAACATCTGGGATCTAGGGCACTTCTCCTTTAGCTGAGGTGCCCCATCTCCCGCAAGCAGTCCCATGCCAGCAGAGGTAAGGGCACACTCTGGGCTCTCTGAGGCAGCAGGACTCCACTCCAGGAACATGCATCAGGCTGCAGTGGGACAAAGAAGGAGCTGTACATCCACAGCCTGATGGCAGTTTTTTTCCAGACTAAAACTCCTGCTGAATTAAGACAGATCCTCAGCACTCTACAGAAAAGAAAGTGGTTGTGATGAGAGAAGAGAATGTCTAAGACAGATGGGAGAGTTAAGGTTAAAGTTCAGACCAGAAGCAATTAAGACGGGTAAGAGTGCTCTGCAACTTGACACAGGTTTGCTTTGTATTCAGAACTTTTCACTAGCATTAAGCATCTTAACTTGTGTATAGTGAGATTATAATTAAAACCTGACAAGCTTAAATTAGCCATTTAGAAAAGGTTCTCCAGAAAGCTTTTAAAGCAGACTAAACATATCTATTAAAATCGAAGAAAGGAAAAAATATCAGAGCAATTTTCAGTTACAATAGTTTTTCCTACCTAGATATCTCAAGAGATTAGACAAATTTGAAATCAAAGTTCTGCAACTGTCCAAAGCCACTTAACAGGAGGGAGAGGGAGGAAGTGTGGCAATTAGAAAAACCTTTAAAACCCCCTCTATTTAATAGCCACAGTCCTTTGGATGAACGTAAGCACTCCAGAAACCCCATTAAAAAAAAAAAAAGAAAAAAGAAGAGATCCTTATTTCCCTTTGGGATTTTTGAGCACTTGAGGGAGTGCTCTACTATGGTTCCCCAGGGATGGGGGAATGATGTCAATCTGCCACAAGGTGGGCAGTTAGTGAGGGAAGCGGCCCAGGAGGTGGCTTTCACCAAGTCATGCCAATTAAAGCATAGGGAGCATTTTCACCTCACACTGGCTATTTAGATTAATTCCTAGTGTTTCAATGCTATATAATTTTTCCATGAGATCAAGGAACTGAATCTAAAGAAAATTTGCTCTTTATTAAAAAAAGAAACATATCCACCAGTGTCAAATGACATCAGGTAATTTATTCCCTCCAAAAATAAAAAAAGCTACAAATATTTTGATATTTCAAGAAAAAGTTCACAGACTATAAATATCTATAACCCAGGCTTGTGAAAATAAAAGTCATTAAGGACAAGTCTGCTGCAAAGTCCACCTTACTGCTTTTAAATTGCATTATATTCCTTCTTTCCCTGCCTTGCCTTTTCATAAAGCAAATGCAGTTGTAGGGAAATGTGGCTGGACATCCAGCTGGTACACAAGACACAAGATTTGGTTTCCCAGCACACATATCCAGCCCTGCCATGCCCTCCTCTTCTCTACTGCAAAGGTCCAGCGAGCAATCCCAGCTGGCTCTCGGCACAGCTTTTGGTGAGGACACAGCTATTAAACATTTGCTTATTAACCTAAAGAGCTCCTGATCAACCCTACATTACTCCTAGCTCCTATTGCTCCCAAAGCCACATCAGCCTCTCTGCAACCCTCATTTTTAAAGCTCTGGAGCAGATACTTTTATATGCATGAAATACATGATATGGGTATTTGGGTAGGCCATTCGGTGCCCTTGCCATAACCTGTTGCAGTGGCCTATTGTCACCATTGAAGACTCAGAAGTTCCATGATCACAGCATCCTACTTTTGAGTGAGAGAGGGAGGCAGATAGGAAGTGGAGGAACAGAAATCAGCACAAACATTACAGAAAATATGGTGCAGACACGAATACCGTAGTTCTTCAAAGTAAGGAGAGAGCCTGTCCCTGAGAAAAATAATCAAGCTGTAGCAGCAATGATCGCTCTAAACCCATGTCGTTTATCTGCAGCCTACATTGCTTCCACATGCAAAATGTAATTCTTTTCTCCAATCTACCTCAACTCTACTGCACTCCATGCAGTACCTCTTTTCAGAAGGAGTGTCTAAATTATCTAGGCACAGGAAAAAAGAATGTCACTTTTAAAGCAAGCCATGATCTGCCACAGCAAAGCGTGAGATGAGTAATTTGTTACTTCAAGTGCTAGGAGGTCTTTTTATTTTTTTTTAAGTGCCAACAGTATTTGAAGTGGTAATGTGCATATAGAAATCTTAATTCATTTTGCTTCATCTTTATAGACCACTAGTGTACTTATTCCTGATTCACAGCGAACCAGAAGTCTGAGAAGGAAAAACAACATCTGCTCCAGATCTAATACCTAATGGAAGTGTGTGAAGGAGGATTTCCCAGAGCTCAAGATCCATTTGGGTCTTTAACTGAACTGAACTTACAAACAGGAATTGGGTGAAAAAGAATAGACATCTGCATTTCAGGCACCCTAAAGTTCAAGTAAAAAAATGTATCCCATTTTTGGTTATCTGTAGCAGCAATTTCACAGCAACTGCTGGGTGTGCAATTGCCACTCTGCTTTCAGAGAATTAAACAGCAGAAGACTTCTCCAGAGACTTCTCACTTTTTATGCAGGTTCAGCCTTATTTTCACTTCATTCCCAAACCTACCACAGCTGAAATCCGGCTCCAGTGCCAAACAGGTCCATCAGGCAACACTAGAGGAGCGGCAGATCCACACTGAAGCCGATGCAGCCCAGCCAGTTCCCCCTCCCAGTGCTATAGTGAGACCATCACTGTGTCTATCCTCCACTGCCCATCCCACCGTGCCTCCGTCTGCCCCTGCTGACAGCTGCCTGGGTCAGGGGTATTTTCCCCTGGAAGCACCTGGTATCTCCCAGGTGAGAGTCTCTGCTCCCCTCGGAGAAGAGTTTGGCTCAGTCATCTCTGAAAGCCCCGTGGTGACATCTCCCTATTGTTTTCTCCTCTCTCTCTCGATTCCCTCAGCCTCTCTCCATATGTACTGCCACTAAGATGGTACTAAACAGGACTTGCTAGGCTCTCTCTAGTTTGTCAACAGGACTGGTGGCCAGCTTTGAGCGATGGATGTATATCTTGCTTTCAAAGGCCTACAGCTATCTCACAACTGACACACTGACCTCTGGGAAGCAAAAACTTGTCACTGTTATGTGACATCATCAATGATACAAATCAGGTAGCTCCAAAATATTTACTTTTATTTTAATGAGCTGCATCAAAAGCTATTCCTACAGCCTCAGCAACCAGACAATTTGATTTTTTAAAATATGTTTCCAGTGCTGACACTGCTCATCTCTAGCCTAGAGACCCCCATATTACAACTATAGAATGGGAGTCTCCAGGTCCATCTCCAAAGAGAGGTGAAGCCAGCAGTTTATTTAAACAGCCAAGAAAATCAGGAGAAACCCTTCCTACGTATCAGTGCTCTGAGACATCCTCTATCTGTGCAAAACAGGCACTACTTCCATGCTTAAGATTTGCCCATCCCTCTCTCTGAGATCAACCCTCAGCAATAACAACAGTTCATCTGCTGCTACAAAGGTCAAGGGCTCCGCCAGCCCTCCAGAGATTTGAGCTACTGGTTCCACGGAGTCTGCCAGTATCAAACCTGACACTTAGATTAGTAGTTACTCCCCAGACATATCTAGTTTCCCATTTCTTCAGTTTCTAGTGTCAAAATACACTTGCAGTACAATATGCAAACCTCCACTGACAATATCTTCTCTGCTCCTCAGTTGTGGTGGGAGGAATGAGGAATGTCTATTTTTGCAGGGAAAAGGTGCACTTTTATGTTAATGTATTAGCATACTAATATACCTCTGAGCTCATGTTTTTGTTACAGTGCATTAAAAATGGTAAAGCTGGATTCCACAGTTACCATCACATTATCAGCACACAGGGAAATATTTTGGAAGTTAGCATTTAAGACAGATGCTCTGCATTATAAACACCAGAGAATGATCAGTCTTTGATATGCGGTTCATGGATGGCTTCATCACAGCTCCATTTGGTAGCTTTGCTTGAGCCAATACACTGCAACACTATATATCACCCTGTTAAGGTCTGAATCAGCACGAGTGCCTGTGTATTACCCTCTTCTGAGGGCAGTGAAGTTAAACCAAGGGACCACTTCTTCGCATTTCACATGACAAAAATGGAGCAAACCTGTGTCCTCACCTCTCATACAGCCTTAATATATTAAAATTATTACTCACTTTTACTCATAAAGAACAGGGTTTACCTCATTTGCATCCTTAACTGTGAAGTGGCAATTTCCACCAGTGCTTCTGCAATCCAAAACCACTCTCACACACCACAAAAAGCTCCTGCCACATCACGCAAGAGCCACTGTCCCCTTGTTTTGGGATGCCAACATCTTAAAAGTCTTACAAATAGAAAGGTCAACCTGGGTAATTTCATGCCCAGCTACAAGGAATTTTTAAGAAGGAAGGAGACAAAACATAGCTCAAACAGGAGGTACTACTAAATCTTACCGGGCCACTGTGCATCACGGTTGTTAAGAAGGTTTGGAATTACGACAGAGCTCTGCTTCAAAACTCACAGACCTGGTTCTCCAAGGCTACGTGTTTAGAGTAGCTTGCAGATACATGCTGGTATCACTCAAGATGCTTTTTCACAGGCCCAAAGCTGTATGAGCAGCCTGCACACAAAAGCTGTGCTTGCACAGCAAATGGTGGCAGAGAGCAACTTGTCCTCCTCGGCTCCACTGAGGTAAACAGGCGCCAGCTTCGTTGCACTTAATGACACTTATTACGTGGCTGCATTGGTTCCTTTCCCTCTCCCTTTGTTTGTCAAAGGACAAGCCAGTTCTAAATTCTGGGACTTCCTATAAGGGTGCCATTGACAATTTTTGAGGTCCATTAATTCATGGCCAATTCTGCAGGGAAGGTCCACGTTTGGGTACAGTCCACCTTGTAAAGTGTCAAGAGAAGAAAAAGAAGCCACAGCAACACATAGGCTCAGGCCACAGAAATGGCAAGAGGATATCAAATGTTGCTTGAAGTGCTGATATATTTGTGCTTTGAAGGAAAAATGCCTTCAGGAATCGCAGCAGGAGTCATATATATATATGTATATATGCAAAGTCTCCTCTCTCTATATATAGAGGTGACTTTGCATATAAAGGGACATTTATTATTATCAATTAATGGCATTCTGATAGACACATTTACATTTCCAAGTGTCAGATTCAGCAGAATACAAAATAACTGAAGGCCTCTTATTTTGCTCTGAAAGTGGCCATGAAAGGATCTGAAGGCAAAAAAAATATAAATCCACATTTTCTAGAAGACACATGATGTCCTTTGATTCCTTTCAGTTATGAAGCCTGGTTAGTGCAGCAAGACTTTCAAATACAGATTTAAACACCCGCAAACAGCAAAGTGAAATGCCACTACAGCTCCTCACAAAATTAGGTGATGACCACACTGAGATGCAGTAATAGATCTTGATCACAACCTCCCATGGATTATTAATCTAATGTGGCAGAACACTAGATTTCTGGAAAAATGAATAGCTAGAAGTCTAAAAAAAAAACTTCACGCTTTGCAAGCAATATGTGTATAATATTACTGGACTTTAAACATCTGAAATACTATCTAAAAGGAGACAGAATTCACATCTTCACTTTGTGAGAAAAAACTATTTGTTTTGGGGGAGAAAATCTAGAAATGGAAAGCCACTTCAGTGGCATTTTGTAATTTAAGCACCAATAAATTCTTCCCACACACGCCCACAGGTTGCTGGTGGCACGGCACCTGGATGGCCAGGACTAATACACAAGCATTTGTCACTTCTGAACCTCCTTAAGGCTAAAGAAAACAAGATAACACTAACTCAACCATGAGAAGGTAAGGGCCATATTTAAAAGAAAAACAGTTCAAATAAAAGCGCAGATACTTAAGGCACAAAGGTGCCTAACTCTCCAAGGCAACAGGTCATCTTTGTCATGTACGTGCACACACACATGAACCATCAAATCCTTCAAACATCTCAGCCATGGACATGCTGACATGAATGGTTAAGCAGTCAATATACCTCCACCAACACAAAAACAGCTCACAGCCAGCCCACCTGAACCTTTAAATGGGAAGGGTGGGAGCACACACTCAGCCCCAGTAAGGTTTTGCAGGAGAAACAAGCGGAAATCCCTGGGGCAGTTCAGCACGGTGGTCGGCATCTTCCACACCAAAGGGTTTTGGAAAGCTCCTGCATAAATATGCAAGCAGTTCTTGCATCTGGTTCCAGCTTAATCCTGTCTCTGCTCCTCTTCTGGTGCCACCACATTCTGCAGCTGCCTCTCGTGGACTCTACATGCATCCTCCTGGCTCTCCTTTTTTAGTCACCTCAAAATGATATATGTATTAAAAAGAACAATTTTACTGATATTCATTCTCCCTTCTCTGCTGGAAAGAGCTATAGACTGTTTGCTTGACTGAAAATTGGAACACTGGTTAGTTTTGTGGGTTGGTTGTTGGGTGAGCTTGTTGTAGTATTTTTTGATTTTGTTCTTCTTGTTGTTTCTAAAATTAAGACTATCCCATAGAAAATAAAACCTTCCCATCAAGTTACACTGTTGTTCACAGTTTGAAGGACTTCAACTAAAAATGCCTAACCACCTATTCAGCTATATAAATCTCCATGTTGTGGGTATTCCTGCCTGGTGGCCTGATGCTAGACCTGTGAATAAATATTTCAGTACTCAAACAATAGCAGCTAAATTTAAAAAGCACCCACAAAACCTACTAGTGTTAACTGGAGCTTTCAATGCCCAGATTTGGTTTCTTGGGTATGGTGGGAAACAAAATTTATTACCATGGGGGAAGTGCAAGTGTTGAAAACTATCTCAGCAACACCTCCAAACATGGAAGCTGTCCCTCAGCCCCAAGCAGTGGGCTGCAAATCCCCATGGAATGCAGCTCCCTGTGCCCTCACGCAGGGTCCGCAACCACCTCCAGACTTGCAGGACAAGCCCACCTTAAAAACCCTCACGAAGAGCTGGGATGCTAGTAACTCCAACGTCTGGATTAAGAACTTCACCATGAACCAGAAAATCTCAGTTTATAATTGCAGTTCTGCTACTGATTTTATGCGTGAAAATCTCTGCATCGGTTTCTTCACTGGCAACAGTGAACCAGCAGTGCCGGTTATTTCCAAGAGATTTCAAGCGATCTCCAGCACACTGAAAGCACCAAGTTGCTTTGTAAGTGTAAACGTGCTGCCGGATGCAAACGATTTAACATGACAGGCTACACTACCTTGTCCTAAAATCCTTTATCAAAGGCCAGGTAGATTAAAGAGATTAAACTTTCCACTGGAGTGTTTTAAAACTAGTTCCTCTGAAAAAAGGAGTTTACGATTTTTTTTCAGCAAAAAGCCTTTGGAAGCTGTGAGGCACTCTGGCAGTCACAACATAGATATATCTTACCAGCAAAAAGGCAGTTTTCCCTCCTTTTAAATGATGGAAAGTCAATTTGCATCATAATTAAACCAAGGCCCTGTAACGTTACTTTTAGTTAAAACAGTAAACTACTATAATAAAAGTGTACCTGGGGAATATTTAGAGAAAGCACTAATGATTTCTTCCCTAGTGGTTAATAAATTCACTTCCAGATCAATTTGTTCATGATAGAAACTTGAGAGCATAAACAGTTACACAAGCACATTAGAGTGTGTCTTTCTCAGTATAAATGATTTATTACAATGATTAGCAGCACATAAACAATTTAAAATACAACTCTAATTAGCTTTTTGGAAGAAAAGGAGAAAAACCTTCCTGACTCCTTCTACACATTATGTTTTACTTTTCTAACTGTGTACTTTTTAATTAAATCCAAATGTCACAATAAATTTAACGTGTTTTATTACCACCCTGGCTAACTAAGCCATTCATGCAAACACCCACTATATTAAACCAGATGCAGGACTGAAAATGGTTGAGGAGAGAGGAAAAAGAAAAGGAAGAAAAAGCAATTACTTCTTATATTTGACAAGAGATTTGTACAAATGTTTAAAGACAAGAAGATCTTTGGCAAGGTTTCTCTGTTTTATCCAGGGAGGCCGGCCAGCTAATTGCTCTTTAATACCCGTTTCCAAGTTTGAAAACGCTGCACCCTGTTCAACTTTCCCCATCGAAAGCATAAGGAGGGGACAAGAGGAAGGTGGGAAAACCGGTCTGCATGAAACCTAGCACAGTTTACTGCAAACAGCCAAAGCAGCCCGTGTCTCTGCCTGTAAATACACATACCCTTTCCTGTGTCTGGGGGGAGAAGAGGGATAAAGAAGTATCCTTTCTAAAATCATTGAGTCCTCTCCCACAGGGTGGGTGACAAACAGCCCTTGCCATTCATGATAGAGCCGGAGCATCTGTGGGATGATGGGCCACTTCCCCTTAGCAGTCTGTCCAGTGGGGAAGTGGATGTTCCCGGTCATCCCAGACAGCTCGCGCTCAGCTCAGGCACGCTCATGGTGCCCTCAGCATAGAGAGGGACCCTGACCGTCGCCAGCAGCACAGGGCATTTGCCTCTTACTTATGGGGAAAAGGGAAGGAAAAGGCTTTCAAGTAAGCCCCAGTAACGTGTAAGCACCGATGGTGAGATGCTGCAGACACGGCCCAGGATGACTGCTGAGCACCACTGGCCCACGGCAAGGCAGGGTAGGGGAGCTGGCGGGCTGGGAGAGAGGGAAGGAGGGAAGAAGTGGGAACCTCGGCCCTAGAACCTCCCCGACCCATGTGGCGATCCTGAAGCCTCAGGGCCGCTCCGCAGCACTTTGTTTTACTGCTACATCAGCAGCCTGGTCTAAACAGGACAGATTTAGCATAGTTCAGACAAAAGCTACCCATAAAAGAAAGCAGCTACGATTATTAAAATAGGTTAGAGAAAATGGGCACGGTGCAGATAAAGCTTTTGACCTTAGTGTGTAGCTCTCTCAAGAACATTTTAGCATAATTTATCTAAATTAAAAACCAAACGCCAAATTCTAAAATGGCACAAAAAGATCGTTTAAAAAATGCGATTAAAAAAGCAGGTCAAGGGTTGGAAATTAGTAATTACTACTACAATTAACCAAAATCAGACAGAGACACATGAATTGTGCATATTACTGCAGTTCACGTCAGAAAGGCAAATGTGAGCAGAGCACAGAAGAAAAAGCTGCAAGTTGCAGAACCACTCGTATAATTAACCTCTGCCACAGCAGAAGACCCGCTCTTGTAAGTTTGCGTCATTTGTTTCTAGAGAGAAGTGCTGCTGGGTCCTACACCCAGCTATCAGACCACGCTCTTCACCAGTAACTCAATTCTTTGGAAACCGATATTCTGATTTTCTTCTGGTCTAAGATCTTAGTGCATCTTCACCCTATTAGCAGTACATTTGCCCTTCACCTCCTATTTTAATAGTTCTGAAAAAGATGAGAAAGGCCAACTTCTGAACATCCTGGTATTGAGAAAGAGGTCATTTGCCAAAAATGCCACCTGCTAGAGTCCATATTGTTTGAGTGCAAAAGCCTATTGAGAACTGCAAAGAACAAAACAACGGTTTTCTAAAACAGACTACTTAACACTGGATGGAGACAGAAATACTCTGTATGCAACTAACACCCTTCAGATGATTTTCCTTAGGTTTGGGGGGGACAAAAGATAATTTGACAATTAGCACTTTGTTCCCACTTCAATCTCAAAAGGCCTCTTTGTGAGCTTCCTTGGAACAACTCTGAAAGAGCACAGTGGGAAAGAACAGACTGACTACTGTTTTGAACTATAACCAAAATGAACTATTCTCTAGGTCCTCCCTTGAAGCTATCATCTACTTTAGGCTAGATGAGGGAAATCTAGGTTCAAATCTTATTCAGGCTCCAGTTTAATTTTGAGAGCTCAGAAGACTCCACAAATCATTTTAAGTTAAAGTAATGAAAATAGGTGAACTTGAGAAGGTGGACAGGCACGAATGATCTCTTCCAAAATAGGGAAGAATCCATCTGTTCCCTTTTAAAGTGCATAAAAGTCTTTGTAGCAGTAATGAAAATTCAGGGATGTAAGTCATGGACATCATAGCAGTCTATTAGAGAGAAGACTGGGGCTGTATTACAGAATACTGTGAGCAGCGGTGATTATATAAAAGGGATGCTGCAAAGGCTGCATAGCAGAGGGCAAGTCAAATGATTCAAGGACTCAAGAATCTCAGTTCTTCAAAAATAGAGGGAGAAATGAAGATTTCTGTCCTTTGAAGAGGCAGGATGAGTACAGAGCCACACAGATGTCTGAAGGAAGCTGTGAAGATGGAGTTACAAGGCAGGATATGCTCCTCAGATGCAGAAGGTAAATGGCTGCAGCTCCAGGTGATGCACAGCCAGTGGGTTTGCACCACGGCCGGCACAGGGACAAACGGAAGCAGGCTCTGTCATAGCACTTGGGAAGGTCTCTGCTCTTCCTCTCTTCATTCTACACATCAATCCATGACTTTCAGCCACACACTGTCCATCAGGAGCAAGACACAGCCTCCATGCCAAGTACCTCAGGTGAGGTACCTGGTCAGGGCATAGGACACCCTGGCCCTGGCTGGGGGCTGCCCATGGGGTGTCTTGAGGTGCCTGAAGCTTCAAGCAGGGGCTTCTGCCTGCCAGCTTCTGCCTGCCCACACCACCAGCTCCCATCCCACAGGGTGGCCACCCGGGGCTGAAGGAACCAAGTGCTTGCCAGCACCCCAGAGCCCCACAGCAGAGCAGGACATAGAATCCTCCTTTTGAGCCTTCTGAATGGAACTGTGGCACAAAGGAGCGATGCTACATTCACCACCTCCCACTTTTCTCTTTGGATTTGGTTCCTATGAGGCACTCTATGCAAAACCAGCCAACACCACACAGGACTCAGGAGAAGACTAAGTACTAGTTGATTAGTCATCACGTAAAACAAAAACCAAATGCTGACAAATGCTTAAGTAGTTAATAATATTTTTCTGCGTATATTTTAAAAATGGCAGGTTCCACACAACTTCTGTTTACCTCTGTATCAGTTCTTCTCAAGTAGAGCCAGTAATACCAGAAACTCACAAAAAAACCCAGTATGTCCTGCTTTCAACTCATGAATGCCCTTCTCCTCCTCTTCCCTTACTCAGTGACTACACTTACCTCCTCCCACACATAGAGACCTGGTTTACTTTCACATTTCCAAAGATACTTATGTGTTTTATTGCATATCTCTTTGCTAATATTTTTAAAACATAGCAACATGCCTTAATTGGTTTGTGCATTATTCCCAAATTGTTTTTCTCTATTTAAGAGGAAAAGCACTTTGCCATAATACACATTATACAGCAGAGTAAATCAAGCAAGGGGGAAGGTGGGGGAGACATATTAAATTGCATAAGCAATACAGAAAGCCTTAGCCAGATTAGCATTTGACATAGGATAACACAAAATCTTACTCTCAAAGTAAACTGGAAGCAGACTGACAGCCAGCACTCATGCTGATCTGCCCTTGGGTCTGGTACTGAAGCAAGAATCACATGAACTTACATGTTTTTTTGCAATTCAGCATGTAGCATTCAGGCCTGAAATCCAGAGACCAGAATTTCATCTCACTACAGATTACCAAAATCCCGCTATTTTGAAAAAGTTACTTTACTTTCATTGCACTTCTTAACCTTTTTCTAGATGCTTAATTCAAACACTGTAACTTAGAAATTATTTCTTGCTCTTCTGTATGCATACGCTGCCTTACATAGCTTAGCATCAAACAAATAGAAACACAAGCAGGGTCAAGTTCTGTTGAGTTTTGCTTCCTACATGATGTCTTAGTGATTTCTTCCAGGACATAAAAAGCATTTTCAGCATTTATTTCATGAAAATACTGCCATTCAGCATCCACAGGCTGTGTAAGACCTTTCCTTCACTGGGTAGGCATCTCTGCTAAACTCAAGGGTAAACACTTAAATGGAAGGAGTGCTCTCAGAGCTGGCAGGGAAATGCTGAGTAAACACAGCCCTGCTATCAACACTACTCCTTAATGACGAAATCATTCAGATGTTAAAGTTGCCTCAAGCGCTTGATCATGATATGCAGCGTGAGGAAAGTTCAAAATCAACTCCTCCTCCTGCATTCTCATACAACTTCAAACAGTAATAGGCACTTACCTGGCTTGCTGTACAGATCTTGCTTTGATAAGCAAAATTTTAACTAGGTTAATACCATTTGAAGAGTATTCATTTAATTGAAACAGAATGAGACTTGTCACACTGTTCACAGCTGGTACTGTAACAACTCACATGACTCTCTCTTGTAGCAGGGACCAGCATAATGATCCTCACAACTGGTTTGTTCTGTAGATCTAATAGAAACTTGAGACAAGACCAAGAAATATTTGCTTTCTTTGATTAAGCGTCATGAAGGAGCATTCTTTAGAGAGTCAGTGCTGTAAGCTCACAAGATAAATGAGAACAACACACATTAAGAAACCCTAAGTGCAGATCAGGATTTGGCAAGGGGTTTGTTGAGCTCAAATTTTTATCTATCTCCTTGGGATGTGGGGGGGGGGCGGGAAATAAATCATCATTCGAGACTAAAACACTTGGAGCCTGTGCAGTGATGAGGAAGGAGCCAACCATTCCAAGCAGAAAGAGGACAGGATGAAAAGAAGCAGAAGCAAACACTGAGTATCCATTAAGTGTAGCGTGGGGGCTGCTGAAACATGTCCACAGTTCCTTAGTTCAATGAACTGTTTAACTTGGTAAAAAGTTTATAATGGCAAAAGTTGTTCAAAATATTTGTCCCAAGAGGCAATCAGAGCTTTGTTTACTGTACAGAAAATGGATTCATTTGTGTACAGTGAAACATGCCACAACGAAACTACAGTGACCACAAGGCAGCAGCTCCTCCAATCTAGGAGAGGAGGTGGAGTGAGGACCAGACTGTCAGTCTCTGGTGTCATCTTTCAAGTCTTGCAGAGAGAAACTGTCTGACTTTGTGGCTGGTCACCTACAGGAGACATCAAAATCATTCTCTTTTCCTCTGCCTTGGCTGGTGCAGTTGTTATTGCCTTCAGCTCACTCTGGATCCTGCCAGCACATATTTTTCTTCTGAGAGTGACCACTGGCAAATTGCAAGTCTGGATGCAAGCGTGGCCAAGTGCCCATAGGGAACACAGAAATTGCACTGGGCACAATTAAAGCTGAGCAGTACATTACTGCAGCATGGCCTCCCCGCTTGCTCTAAGTCAAAGCCTGTCAGCATTTCCAGCACCTCTTCCTCATGGATTTATTACAACAGTTGTGAGACAAAAAAGGCAAAAAACCACACCAAGGTTTTACGCTAGCCTAAGATCTTGGCTTACAGCTACATTGCACTCACTCCAAGACAACCCAGAAGAATCCCCAAGAAATTGCCCAGGGAAATCTGATCTCTTTAACACAGACGCTCGAGATTGTTTACTTGGGAACAGCACTGATGCCTCTGTCAAACCCCAAGGGCCTCGGTGCTGGGACTGTCACCAGAAAGGTCTTCAGTGTACCAGACATCACAGGAGAAAGGAAATCAGGAATGCGCACCTTCAGCAAGATGCTCACTGGCTTACAGTAGCTGGCCCCTGTGTTCCTGCTGAAGGTTTAATGATGGTGGGGCACCTTCCCTGGATGTTCTGTCAGCTAGAGGAACTGCTGGCTTGGGGAAGTGGCTGACAGGCAGAAGCAGGACTTCAGGAGCACACCTCAGGTCAGCCCATTTTCTTCCCATAAGTGCTCTGTAGAACTTCCATATGACAGGCTCAGACACAGCAGGAGCAGCAGCACTGCCTGCTTTGGTCCAGACACTGATGGCGCAGGAATGCAGCAGTTTGCAGCCTGGCATTGCTTCCCCCAGAGCCCATCATTGTGTCAGGTGGTTGCATTCAGCAGAGCCTCTTCAAAAGCTACACCAAGGCTAGCAACTGGAACCGTGAGACCAGAATCCCCACAGCTTTGTGCAAGTCAACATCATTAATGTCATTCCCACATTAATGCACAATGCTTTTGAACATTGGTGCTCACATGAAACCAGGCTGCACCAAGCTCATTTTACTGGGTCTGGAGTTCGTTTTCCCATTCAAAAGAGCACTCTGCTGCAATTTCCCCTGCAAGCAATCCCATCTCATTATGGTCAAGCCTACAGGGTGGACTGCGCTTAGGGGAAGAGAAGAAAAGATTATGTGATACTTAGGAGCAGCACTTGGTGAAGAACAGCTGCAGCAGTCAGTATCCCAAGTATGTTACAAGAATTATGTTTCTCTCCCTCCCTCCCCAAAGTATTTCATTCAGGGCAGGAGGGGTAGAATGCATTCACCTTTGAGCTCCTGTGCCACAAACAACCGTATTCATTCAGTTTCCCTATTTAACTAAATGGAGTTCACACATGCTGCAGTATAAAGTTACCTCTTGCCATCTGAAAGCAGTCCAATCAATGCTGTACACAGAGAGTAGCATTTGAATCAGCCTTAAGTTAATTCTTAGTCGTCGAAACTGTGACAGCACGCTGACCCTTTCAAGTCAACTGGGAGCAGGCAATCTTTGCAGAAGATCCTCAGGCCTTTAATCAGATTCTCAGTGGGTTTTAAAGAGATACTACAGCATCAGTTTGTAAACATCTCTCTGGTGAAAATAAAGATTACTTCTGACCCAGCCAATTACTCAGTCCCAGAAGATACATCCTAGAGTTATAATTGAATGAACCATAGGGAAAGAAAATATATTTTAGGTAGGGGGTAGCAAACTCAAATCCCAACTTAGGATGCAGGCAGTACTGTATCCCATGAAAACATCAGATACATAGCAAAATGAATACAAAAAAAGTCTATTAAATCATCTAGTCCTTTCTCCTACCAGGGTAAGATTGCTCTCTTGAGCACAAAGCCCTACTAAGAAGACTGCAAATTATCAGCTGAAGCTCTTCCTGAAAAGCAAGTATGGTGGGGAAAGACCAAAGCATTGTTTTGAGGAAACCAATAGTATCAGGTATTTTTTTGCCACATCACAGAGAATTTGGGGCAAGATTTCAGCCCCTGTTAGCATGGATTTGCTGCGATATAAGTAAGGAATGGGAAAGAAAATACTGGAGAAAGAAAGCAGAGGACCCGTGCTCAGCACCAAGACTATCAGAGACATTAAGCAGTCTCCTGTTGCATTACCTTAAAACTGCATTTTAGCATGCAGAGCCATTGCACTCCATTGTGGAGAGATATAATTACTGATTTAAGGAAAAAAAAAAAAGAAGTTATTTATTCTGAAGCTATTACAGACTAATGTGTAACAGACATCACCCGATGGGCCGTAAAGGCTCCGCTGGCCATTACTGCCTCACAGGTCAGGACCTACTTGAAGGTTTTAGAGTTTGTGGATCACTGCTCTCAAGCAGAATAGCACAGGCAACACCTGCACACAGAAAAGCTGGGGGAGACTTCTGGGAACAGCAGCTGCTTATGCATTTTCACACTCAAATCAAACAAAATCACATCATTGAAAAGAAGATGCAGACACAGTTTTTGCCATTCTCATCAAGGAGATCACCTGTAAGATTGTAGCATTTATATAAAAATAAATATATAAAATATATTTATTTTTATTATTTATAATAAAAATTATTATATATTATATAAAAGATTTTTTTTTTTTAATGGAGCATTGAGGAAGAAAATGACATTATACCCTCCATGCTTCCCCATCAGGGCCCCCCTTCCATTCTACTTTCACAGAAAACTAACATTCCCAGCCAAGTGATGGGTTTATAAAATTTTAATAGGAAAGAAAAAGGTAACCTCAGGCAGGATCTTATGTGCAGACTTTCACCATAAATGAATGTTCATGAAAATACGGGGAAACACCGACAGAGGTTCACAGACAGTGACATAAATGCCTCAACACGGACTGACAACCGAGACAAACTAGCAAGTCCCACCTCCTGCAGCCAGAGGTTATCATACCATCTCTTCCTCTAGCCCAAGAAGTCAGCCTCCACTATCCCCTAAGGAAGGCTGATCTAGAGACCAACTCTTCTGAAGGCCAGAAGCTTTCAAGTTGCTAGCCTAGAAACATTCTTAGCCATTTTCAACTACTTGTTCTAATGCTTTGGGGTAAAAAGTCCATTTTCCTTGCTTCTCTTCTCAGTGTCCTTATACAGGACAGACCAATCAGCCTTCATTTTGCAAAGGCAGACAAGTTAAAGCACAGATTGGTCTTCATGGGCATCCTCTCTGACCCTACTTCCACATAGATTTATTGTCCCTTAGCATAAGGGATCTGCAATTTACCCATGGTAGACAAGGTCTATCAGTGCCTCTCTCCAACATTATTAGCACTGATCATTATTTGCAGTTTCTTGTTCAGTTTATTCCAGGATTACATTTGCCTTGTACCAGCTACTTCATACCTCAGTCCTTTGGAGGTCAACCACCACCTGCCTAAGCCACCCTTTTCCTCCTCTTCTGTCAGTTCTATCTGACAGTAATCCCTGTATGCAGATGGTCCAGTGATCCCAGAAGAGACTAGCTGGGGCTCCTGGACTCCTTTTCTCTCTATTGAGAGCTTCACACAGGAATGAATCCAATAGACAACAGCACAGGACTTCAGTCCCCCTCCCATCAGTTACCTGAACTGCAAAACCTTTCAGTGGTGTTTTCATACAATGAGGAGATCAGTACTCAGTGTCACAAAGTACCTATCCCACCCTCTGTACTAAAAGGTCAGCTGAATGACTTCTGTTTGAAAGCAGAATTCATGGCTTTGGTTTCAGGATCTAAAATACAACTTCTGAAGATAGTGATGCTTGAGGTTCATTTTCCCTCTTCTCCCAGGTTCGGAATAGAAGCATTATTTCTCATTCACAAAAAAAGAAGGAGATGCCACAAGGAACAGTCACATCCTGTTTAGACTGTCATTTCTTAAAGTAGCAGCAATCTAAGAGCAGTGCTCCATAGCTAAGGTATAGAATGGGTAAGGTTGGAAAAATCATATATAACAATCCTGCACAGAGCTAAATGAGTTTCTTACTTTTTGCCAGCCACTGAGTGCATAAAAACACTTCTGCAAGTCAAAATTTTGCTTCTAGAAAACTTGAAGCTTCTTAATTGCAGGAGTAAGATGGGTAGACAGGAATGGTACCACTGCAATAGATAAAACCAGTGGTTCTCTCAAGTGTGATGGAGACGTGAAATGGCCAAGAGCCAGCTCCACCCAAAAACTCCTTCTGATCTCTTCAGAATTTAATTGGCATTCTCTTTAGTACACACACACAAGGCAGATTAAAGAAAAACCCAACCACTGTGAAGGGTGGAAGCACCATTACACAGTATTAAAATGTCAGAGATTTGAGTTCTGTGTTGGTTTAGTCATGAGTTACCAACAACCACTGATGGCAGACATAAAGCTTCCCTTAAATTATTAAGCATAAAACAGCAGACTGTAATATTTTGCTAAACCAAAGTACAGACACAGACAAAGATGTCATTTCAATATTTGAAACCAGCAAGTTTAATTTAAAATAAGAGCAAACCAATAAGCTCAGAAAATAGCAATGTGTGAGAGGAAAATTACACTGCTAGAGAAAAAAGTGGAAGGACTTAAGAAATTTATAAAAGTAATCTCCAAGTGGAAATTAGAAATCAACCCCTAGAAACAGAATAACACAAAAGAAATATTACTGTCCACTTTCTAAATCAATATAACACTGCTACACGACAGAATTACCATGGTAACTCAAGTAAAAAGAATAAAGCAATTCTTATTATTTCAAAATAAAATCACAGCCTGAAGCCCAGCTTTTATTACAACTGCTGATAGATCGCTGGCTTGTATTTATCTGAAATATTGCTTTTCAATCAGCTATTTTATGAATGTACAAATTTCACTGAGCAGCCCACTTAGATCGAATGCTTAAAACCCCCCCCAAAAAACCAGTCAATGAATTGATTATACATATGCATACTTTTTTTAAAGGAAGCCTTTTTTTTTTTTTTTTTACTCTATCCAAATTAAAGAGAGATAGGGAAATGACTGAGAATAAGTTAAAACCTTGTTAGTCCAACCTCTCTAAATTCCAGCTTAGAGTCCCTGGAAAAATACAAAAGCAGTAATAAGAAAGAACAAAGAGGAATACCAGCGAACCCTAAATACTGCAGCCCCTGCGCAAGGACAGGGAATGCGTGTACATGGGGGTGT
Organism: Cephalopterus ornatus; assembly: GCA_013396775.1. Taxonomy (NCBI): domain Eukaryota; kingdom Metazoa; phylum Chordata; class Aves; order Passeriformes; family Cotingidae; genus Cephalopterus; species Cephalopterus ornatus. The sequence goes on along the minus strand of VZRE01012431.1, from coordinate 1,259,532 downwards.
GTGCACAAACACATAAGAAGAGACACATCTGTTCCCTCCCGATCAAAGGAAAATAGAAAACAGTGTCTAAATACAAAGTTGCTCAAGGACGTTTTGACTTGCCCTGCTGGGTACTTCAGATTTTTAAAACATTGTTTGTACAGCTTGGAAAGTACATCAAGCACAGGATACTTGTCTGTGTTTCAACTGTGCTTGAAGGCAGAGCTCAGTCAAGTTTCCCCACGCCTCCACTGCTGGTGCCACCTTTTAAACACATTAGTGCAAGGAGAAAACCAGCAGGTCACCTTCTGCTCTCCTCCCCCAGATGTTCAAAAGAGCTTCGATCAGGACCTGAAAGCAACAGTCGTCTTAAAAATAACATGCTCCTGCTCAGTCCCTGCCCCTCCTGCCCCCAGCCACAGCAAACACCCCTGGACCAGCTCAAAACCCAGACTAGATATGGGGCAGAGCTCTATGGGCCTTGGAGAAAATGCACAGCCAACCAACACAACCGTTGGCTAAAAAGTTAAGGCACCATCTACCAAAAAAGGGAGTCACTAAGGAAGTGCCTGTAGACTGGCAGGATGTTTTACAGCACAGTCTAACCTAATTTTTTTCTGTTGCACCCATGAAATGGCAGAGGAGAACGAGACTGACACAATCACAGCAGGAATTGGAAGGGAACGTGACCAATGCTCATAATTATGGCAGGAAGATAGGCTAGTGAAGGTTTTTCTTCAACAATTTGCAATTGCTTGGACTGAACTCAGGGGTAAAAAAAAAAATGAAAAAAATTAAAATTGCCTATTGAGAGGGGATCAACTCCTCCCAAAACAGTCAAGGAGACCAACTGTTTCAACAGCACTCTGTCCTTCCCAGGAGATCCAGAAGCTATTTCTCTCTTCTTCTGCAGAGATCTGACCTCCTAACCCAGCATGGGGCAACAGAGACGGTGGGACCCATGCCCAGCACTGTGCCACGGCAAGAGATGGCATTGCAGATCCCACCCTCCTCTTTTGCTGGGCAAGGCAGCAAGGGATGTGCAAAGAGAAAGCAGAGATGAACAAACCTGGGACAACTAAATCACAGAAGTCCACTTCTGACTCATGGGGGTCAGGCACATTGCCCCAGATATCCAGGCCTTAGTTCCAGGGAATCCTCACTTGGGGTGCACAAAATCCTTAATACTGGCAAAATGCTTTGAGGATTAAAAGCAGCAGTGATATGCCAAGTATCATAGCTGGAAGTAAAGACAAATGCTGCAACAAGAGCAATAAACCACCTGCCAGCTGTCTTTTATATTAAAATATTTCAGTGTTCTCAGAGCCGCTTAATTTCCCATCTCGCTCCAAGTCCAGAGGAACTTTGTGGGTTGCTAGCTTCGCCGTGCAGCAGTGACACTGCTCATTATTTTTAAAATGGATTTAGAAGCTGTGATCACACTCAGCTCCATCTAAAAGTATGCACTGTCTATTAGTGTAATGTGGTCCTTTGCCGTCTGCTGCAAATGGGTTTAAAAGCAGTGGTGGAAACAATGTGTGCTTAATCTGAACATGGACTGCAGAGAGGTCGCACACTCAAATATCCTGCTTTATATGGTTTCTGGTTGTATTTTAAAACACTCTTTTTAGAGACTTCAAGCCAGCTGAGGTCACAAACAATCATATACAGATTAAAAAAGAGAAGGAGCTGGGGGGAGCCAAGGGGAGGCTGGTCTGGCACACTGAAATAGGACACTCTAAATATCACTTAGTATTTCTTTAAAAAAAAACCTGGCTGAAGTAGTAAGCTTCAGAGAAACAATAAATGCAGAGGTGGTTAAAGAGTTTTTATTCAAATAAAGTCTTGCCCCAGGAGATGGAAGTAGAATCTTGAAATATGGAGATAGGATTTTACATGTACTAAAAGCATCACTGTGACACTTTTTGGAAAAAAAAAGGGGGAAAAATACCTTCGTTGTTATACATGACAAAATAGCAACTAAATGTTTGCTTTGATCCCAGCGCGTAAAGGGTGAAGCTTTTAGGCAAGGAGCGGCAGGTGATCTCAGCTCTTCTGCAAGTCCTAATGCTCCTAAAAGCCACTCTTCCAGTTTCTGTAATTGGGCATCAGTAGTTAATGTAGTATTGACTGCATTACATGCTCCTGTGCATCCTCTCACTAATGCCAATTGCATCACCTTGTACATTTACCATATTGCTTAGCCAATAGCTGTTAAAAGCAATCCAAATCATGAATCATATAGGAAACTTTTAGCAAGACACGACATCCAAAGGAGACAATTTACAGTTGAGTTAATCTGGGTACATTAGCGAGACATGGATTCAGGAAGACAGACCAATTTATGTTACTTTAGTTTTACCCTTTATTGCTTTGTATAGGCAAATGAATGGAAGGGCATGGACTAAAAACAGATATAAAGGAGTCCTTTTCAAAACAGATCTCCATTCTGTGCAGACAGGTCAAAGGGTTTGAGACTGATGCTTATTTAGGCTTTCATAACCATAACAGGGTACTTACAGAAATCATTTTCCACAAAGGAGTATAAAGATAAATATATAATGGATTCTGAATAATGCTCAATACCCACCCTCACTTGCAAGTACATTAGGCAGAAACCAGGTTGTTCAACATTATCTAAGGCATGGCCTACCCACGAGTCACCTGCCATGAAGAGTCCCAGGCAGGTCTGCTCACGAGCTCTTTCAGGTGGGAACCCAAGGCAGGAGGTGTTCTGTAGAACACACCAAGGCTCACCGGCTCAATCCAGTCCTCCACCCATACATCTCTACCATGTCACCTGTCAGCATACAGAAAGCCCAATCGTCTCCTACCTACTTGCCTTGAAGAGACTGCATCCTTTGAAACACACACCCATTTCTCTGGAGCAGAGGGAAAGCATACAAGCAATAAAGAGGTATTGGTTAACCCACATCAGCTGCAAGGTAGAGCCAACCGGGAAATAAATTAGTAGCAAGTTCCCTCTGAAAAAAGTACATTTTACAGAACAATTTCACACTGGATGCTTGACCAAAAGATGCATAGCAAATCGACATAGCCCCTTTCTGCTTTTCTGATCAAGCTCAGCAGCACCAGTAAAATAGAGATGGGGAAAAAAGGACAGCTAAGGAAGTGTGCTGTTGCCTCAGTTTTTATGGGTAGTGAACAATTTGCAGCATTTGTGGAGGGGAAAGAAAAAAAAATTAAAAACAAACAAACAAACAAAAAAAAAAGAGGAAGAAAAAAGTGGTAAGGGAAATCTAGGGGAAATAATGGCTCATGAGCCAGAAACTTTTCACAAAAGAGAAAATGAACTGCATCCTTAAATACTGGATTTCAAAATACTGGAAACTCCAGTGTTCTAAGCTTAGTTTTAAAAAAGATCATGCTTCCCCTTTGAAAAGCTTCCAAAAGTCCCCTCGAAAGAGTTGCACATGCAGGGAAAATGCCAAAACAAAGCATTTTCACTAGCTGATCAATTTAAACAGCTGTGGTAAAGCTGCAGCCACTGGCACCATCATTAACAATTTAAAGCATGGCTGCTTTTGTCTTCCTTCCCAGTTACATTCTCATTATGCCTTTTTATTTATTAGAAACACAGTCCTCCAGAATACATTTCTATATCTCAGATCCATAATAAACCAAGTAGGAACATCCCTGGCTTCTACTCAAATGGATGTTTACATTGGCGAGAGGGTTAATTGTTTAATTCTGGTCCAAGTTCTCTGCAGTTCAGTCATGAATATGCAACAATCATCCACTTTTTTTTAAGGGAAACTAGAACTGTTGATATCAATAGTTGAAAAAGAAGGCAAATAATACTTTCCCTGCCCAAATCACCCTTTCAGAGTTTGATTAGCATGCAAGTAGCTCTGAAATTGGCGTAAAGAATTCAAAAATGTTCAATGAAATTTTAAAAACCCACTAAATTTGGACAAGAACATCCATTATCTGCTTTGATACGCAGCGTAAGTGGAAAGTAGTTTGCAAGAACATTCACTGGAGAGCTGAGCATCTGTTTGCACAGATAGCACCCCACATTGTGCTGGAAAACTTGGGCTTGGGAGTCATCCCATTGGAAGGCAGGGAAAACACACGCTTACACACTGAGAACTGAGAAACAGTAGCTGTGGTGAATTGTTCTCAGACCATCTATAGGTTTAATTATGTTAATCTAATAGTGAACAACTTTCATTTTTAAACGCCCTTCCCTCCACCCCTAAGTCTTCAATGAATAGGAGCGACATTCACTGAATAAATCATTCCCTGGCAACAGTTACGCACATTATTGAAGTTGGGGGCAGTGATTTCTATACGGTTTAAAACAATGTCTATGTATTCTAAATTATAACAATTCTGTCCAATTTTTAAAAGATATAGACCCATTAGAGTTTTATAGTTCAGCATTTAGCAGCATCTGCAGTACCTTTTTTTATTATTCTACTGCAACACTTAATGCTTGATACCATTATTCTGATTTTGAATTGATTTCAAGTAAAATACCTTATTTGCCATAAACTTTCATATTCTTTACCTAAGTAGGACTCCTCACAGATGCAATCAGTCATAATGCTAAAAGAACAGTTTGCCTTTAGCAGAAATGTAATAGTTCATGCTAATGACAGTGAAGCAAAACTTTGAGCAGCAAGCACATTTCCAAAGAGAATAAAACCATCTCTAAACACAATGCCTGAAAACCTTAAGAAAGCCTCCAAATGAAATCAATTAATCCTCCAACCATGATAAATTTCTTAACCATGTAAGAAACGTATTTCAGACTCTACTGTGACCCTTTATCACCAGACCTAATGGATTACTTTATTAATAATGCACTGCTCTTAAAAGGAATTTTTCCAAAGATTCTACCATAAGAGAGCATTTTTGGAATGGCTATGACAAACAGGCTGACATGTTCACGTTGTATCTATTAAAGATAATAAAATTTAACACTAACTCCAAAGAAGACAAATTACGTTCTGCTGCCAGGGTATCAAGTATACTTTCTACTGTATTAAACCAAAATTAGAGCAAACTAATTTCCAAGGACAGGCTTCTTCTTTTGCCCTATTATCCAAACTGAGAAAGGTCCCTACATTGTTTTAATGCTTGTTATGTCAACCAGACAATTATCATGTGTCAACAGCATCTGGAAATGAAGTATGATGACACCCTATACAGATGCCAACCCAGATCCTTCAGCTATCTAGTCGTGAACAAACACTAGGAAGTATTTGATTGCCCAGTAGGAATACTCCAATACAAAGCAGTTTGCTCCTCTTAGACCTGCTAACTCCTTCCACTCTTCTTCCCATAGGATGAGATTTTATTAAATGGATATCTAGGTTACCAGTGCTCCAACTGCAGCACCCTGCATTTCTTGAAAAGGTATAGGCAATTGCTTTACTATCCTGTGGTTCCATCGTGCTTCCATATTTGCTGCTTCAGGGGCAGAGAGCACCTCTAGGAAGACTACCTTATCTCCACACTTAGCCAGCTTTGAAGAAACAGTCCAAATTTTTTTTGGTCTTTTCTGGCCAAACCAAGATTCGTGGTTTATTCTGCTGCTCTGGTTTTATTCAGATTACTGCTTTGACAACTTTCTATCTTCTCTTCATGAATATATTAATCCACTCCTGTACATCTGAGTCACAAAAAAACATTGTGTCATGAACTAAACCCAGACCAAACCTCTAAAATTGCGCTAAGACCATGTGCATCAATATCAAGCCCTCAAAAAACCAACAGGTAACCCAGCTAAATAGGCAAAAATAAGGTCTTTGGTGACCTTTATCAATCATTCTTTGAATAAGCTGGTGTCTGGGAAGATGTGTAGTGATTCTTTATACATCGTAAGCTAGACAGCAGTGGACCACGGAGAAGGTCTGAGGTAGAGGGGAAAAGGAGATACAAAGGAAAAAAAAAAAACAGAGAGAGCTTCAGAAATATTAGGCAAAAGAAAAATTAAATTCCATGTCATGTGCGGAAAATCCACCCTGCCATTTCCCCTGCTCCGTCTCTGCGTGATTCCTCAATAGGTATACCTGAAAAACGTATGCCAAAAGAAACAAAAGATCTCAGCAGCACGTTGAAAAGCTCTTGTCCCTACATGGCAAAATTTGTACATGCCTTATTTTTGTGTGTATAATGATTTTTACTGACAGAAAAGGATTGCTTGGACCTGTGTTGCTGGAGACACATCTCTCTCCATATCCATCTACCCATCTATAGGTTCCTCCATATGGCAGCTGGCACACTCATTTGGGAAGCCAACCCACAGCTCTGCTGTCCTGGCTAGGGCACTGTGGCAGCATTCCTGTGACTGCCATTATACAATCAATTTCACTGCTCTTCTAATTCCAAATGCTGCTTTTTTTTTTCCTTCTGTGCAGGGTAAGATGTGCTCTTACACAACAGGGGACCCAACTGCTGCTACTAATCCAGTTTCAAATTACCTAATATTCATTGCCCTAAATACCTCCCATCAACCTAAGACCCATTCTCCAACCTCAATGCACACAACCAATGAGAATATGTATTTTTAATTTTTAAAGAAACTATGATTTTTTTTATTTTTTTTTTAATAAAACCCAAGATTTGCATACAGGTACATGTTTAATGGAGTGTTCTGATATATTATTTACTTGGCCTACTCCTGGGATCTATTTAAACAGAGTTCTGCTGGAAAACACAAAAGATACATGATTTGGGGTGCTACTGTCTATGCAAACACCAGGATGAACACACAGCTGATCAGCGCTTTTACAAGTGCACACACACTCCACAATTTGGTTGAAGGATCCTCTGTCTAGTTAACACAGCACAAGTTAGCTGAAAGGAAACTTTCACCCCCCACACACATAACAAAGAGCCATGATTTCTATTAGTGCATTTCATACCATACATGCTGATTACCAGGCTGTGCTTCATTGTTAGCAGAGATTACAGCTGGGATAAGCTGCAGCTTTTTCCTAATTGCTATTATGATGACTGAATTTTTGTTTTGTGTCAAGAATTATTCACACATTATACTCCAAAATTTGATCCCTCTATGATGCATTATTGATTCCATGCAGGCAATCACACTGCCGCCAATGTGAAGAATTAATTTGGGCTATTCTAGTTGATTTGCATTGCTCCATCATAGCAGAACATAATTCTATGGGGAAGCACAAATTGAAAAGGAAGATTTAACAAAATATGGAAAATGCCGCTGTCCTTTAAAAGAGATGAGTCCTAACAAGGGAAAAAAAGTCCCCCAAAAAAACGCTAACCCAGCACAACACGTGTGGTCCAGAAAGAAATAAGGTCAGTCAGCCAAATTCATCTTAGTCAGAGGAAGGTTACAAGAGTAGCCTTATGCCTTTAATAAAGTAAACTAGCTTGCTTCAACTTATATTGCCAAAGAAAACAACTGAACACCTCTGAGAGTGACACTGCTTCAAAGCCTTTGAAACCCTGTTAGCTTCATTTGTTTTCTCAGCATAAGCAATACTCAACCACTTAGTGTGTCTTTTATCCACAGTCCAGTCAACTGCAAAGCAGATCTAGAAGATGTGTAACAGATGCTCCACGTCTACTTCTCCTTTTTTAAAGCTCTACTGTGTTAACAAAAGAACTTATGAGATCTTAAATAAAGCCAGTGATTTATTTTTTTTCCCCCCAAATAAGATTATATCCCAGTTTTGGGATGCCAACTTAATTAGAATGGAATAAATTCAGAAAGGCAAGACAACTTATACACGGACTTTGATCTAACATTGGTCAACTCTTAGTCAAAATCCAATTGAATCTGCATAAAAGTGGGCACTGATAATGATGTATTCTGCTTGATCTCATATTTTAAAGGTGTAAAATCTTTGTGAAAAGTCCACATTTTGTCATTGTGCCAAATGCTTCACATCAGAATGAAACATCCCATCCCAGAAACTAGATTCGAATTCTATGTACATGAATACACTAGACGGATAATTTTATAAATCACATTTATAATGACATAAAACCCTCAAAACGCTAGGTCTAAAATACCAGGTAGCATTCGCCCCTCACCCTTTTTTGGGAGGCAAGGAGAGGAGAGAGAGAAGAGAAACCTTTGGTCTTTCAGTAGTCAAGGCTTCTTTCCGAATTATTCTCCAGTATGGCACTAACGCAGTTCAGATATAGGTTGTGAATAAAAGTCATATTGGTCCAACTTATTAGCACTGGGCAGCTTTCAGTACTAGTCACAAAACACGATTAGCACCACCCTGACACAGGAAAGTAAGCGACTTTGAATTACAAGTTATTTTTCTCATAAATATTTTAAAAAGCAATACATATATTCAAGTAAAATCAATGCTGCTGCCAAAATGCTCAACTTCCAATTTCTCCAAGCTCTTTTGCTCCCTGTGAAAAGCTGTTTCCTGTCTACAGTCTTACAAATGTTCAGTAATTTCTTCTACTTTCAAATGACAACTGCCTTAACACTTAAAAGAAAGTTCTGAAATAAATTTTAAAAGAATCTACTACACAGCACACTTCATCTGTTTATAAAGGTGAAGTGAAATAAGGAGATAATAGCTACAAATGTGCAGTCAAAGTTTCTATGCTCAAAGTGCTGCCAAGGTCTCTGGCAAGAGGCAGCATCCTCCGTGGAAGTCCATGTGGATGGCTACAGAAGCATTCTGCTCTGCCTCAGTTTTAATCTTTGCTTTCAGTGTACAAACTATGAAGGAAGACCTAAGCCACAAAGCAGCCTTGGGAAAAAACTCATTAAAAAGTTGTGATTAGACTTACCACATTCGTCCCAGAAACTACTGGTGACTGAGCAGTTAAGTTGCACATCCTCATAAGCAATGTGTAAAATACAGCATGGGGTCATTCAGGCTACTAACTAACTAACACTGTCTGTTATTCTTTACATCAGTTTGTACTCCTTAAGCATCCTTGAAAAGGACTAGTCAGCCTTAAAACAATAAGTATATGTGAAGTCCTAAAATAAGTCAAGCTCTCCTTCAGCTTCATTCATGAAACTACCTCCCAAATGAACCTATACTTCTGCCATTAAGAGAAGGGAGTAAATTCTTAGAATAAACCAATTTTTTTATTTTATTTTTTTTTGCCAGAGCAGCTTATTAGCTTATTGTCATTATGTTTATAGCTATGAAGAAAAGCTGTGAGAAACAGATATTGAAGGCGCACATTAAAGAGACCCAAATGACATGCAATGAAAAGGAAAGAAAATCTCAAAATTAGATCTACAATAAAAGCTGTTAAAATAAACAGGCTAAAATGGATATATTAGAGTAACTTGCAGAAAGAAAAATAAAAATAGATATTAAAAAAAAAAATCAAGCTGTTTCTGCTATGTCCTTCAGCAAGCAGAGCCTGGGGTAAACCCTTCTTGACTGGTTCGATCATGTCAGAGAAGAGATAAAAAAAAAATAAAGAGCAAGCATGCTTTTACCTACACAAGAGCAAAACATCAGAAGCTGAAAGCAGAGCACTCTGATATGCACAGCGCACATCTGTTTCAAAACTATTTATTTCTACATTAGCAGCGCACAGAAGACACCAAGCACAGGCTTACACAATCTCAGCCCACCTACCGTCCTCCTTGTCCAGCACCATCATCTCCGCTACCAAGAAAAGTCCGGGGACAGATGCTCCTTCTCCAGCAGCCTCCGCTCAGGGGAGAGGAGAACAAGTCTCTGGGAACACAAATGAGCTACGGTACAGCTGATCGTCCTTTAGCAGCAAGTGAGCTCTAATTACCCAGTTGTCCAGCTTTTAACCTAGATTGCACTCAGTTAGAATTACACTCAGAAATAAAGCACTTTGCAGATACAAAAGCAGTCTCACCTACTTTTGTGCCTCAGAATTGCAAGGAACTAAAACTGCAATTTAGAAAGAAGGGGGATCAGAGCTGTTTCTTTGGTTCTCACCTTCTAAATGGCTCAATTTACGCAGTATAATCTATTTTAATGTAATTGCCTTTGATAGCTCATAACCCTGGCTGTTGCAACTACACAGCTTTCAGCCTTATAAAGTGTTTTCCCTTTGGATTTAAGCAGAATCTAAATCTAAAATTATATTCGGAGACGGCAGAACACCTAAGCCTGACTACTGCTGCCTTCTGCCTCTCAATTGGTGAGCCCTGCACACTTGCAATGAATAAATGCACACGTTTCCCAGGGCCCCCTCTGGTCCTCCTGCCAGGGTTTCCTGGCGGAGCGCGGCTTCCCGGCTCAGCAGCACCACCTGCAGCCCGCCCGGCCCCCGCCCAGGTGCCGCCGGCCGCGAGGGGACCCGCACCGCCCGCCTCTCACCCCGCGCCGCGCTTTGTCCCCGGGACTGCCTGAGCCCGGGGCACGGCGATACTCCGGATCTGCTCCCCTAAGAGCGCGGATTTTGTCTGAAACCAGCCAGCAGCTCTGGCAGGGCAGAGGCTCAGAACTCTCCGCGGCTGATGCCGGCGACCCGACCCGGGCTGCATTACGCCAGCCCTGCTTGCTCTCCCAGCTAGATTTCACACATCTCTGGTGACCTAAAACTTGATACTAATTTTCTGTACAAACATTTTGGGTTTGTTTTCACATGTAGGTATTAGTTTCAGAGAATACTCCAGAGAATACAGTTCCATTTTCACTAGGTTGATATTAAAATGAATTTACCTAATCAAATGTGGTACAAACCCTTTCAGGTTTGCTCCACTTTGCAGAAATGTCATCAGTGCCCAAATATAAAGTGACAAGTTGGGGGCCCATGTCTTTTATCCTTTCGCTCGCAACTCTCAATCCTTTTTCAGACAAGTCATCTGTTGTCTACGATGGCTCTCATAAGGATTTCGGGATCAGATGCTTCACTACCAAGATCAACAGCTCCATTTCACTCATCATGGTCTTTTAATCTGAGAAAACGTTTGATTTCTGCTTTAATGATACTTCTTCCTCCCCTTTACAACTGATACACCGGTACTCGAAAGACCATGATAGCGGGCTCAAGTTATATATCCTTAATACCAATTTTTAATTAGATTCCTTATCCCCAGCTGAAGTGGCTTTTCCTCCCCCCTTCATTCACAATACTTAATCCTAACAGTCCTTGAGAATATTTGATGTTAAATGTAACATTTTACATTGAACTGTTTTCATCTAGTGCTTCAAACAACTCCTGTTTCCTAGTGATACTTGTTTGCAGGTATTGAGTATGTATTTTAGAGTAAGAGTGCAACCACCATAAATAATCACTTTCTTTTAGGAAGTGTCACAAGCTAAAAAGGAGGAGGATTTTATCGCAAATATTAAAGTCTAATAGTTAATAGCATCCATGAAAAAACTAACAAAAACACAGACTTTTCTAGATTTGAGGTAGTTTAATACTTTCAATATACTGTTGGTCTCCATTAGAAAATGGTGAACTCTAAAAATGCTCGACACTTCTATTTCTGTACTTTTCCACCCTATCACCTTCAAAGGGGACAAACTTACCTGAAAATATATGGTACATTTCAACTTACACTATTTGGTAACTACAAGAAAGGCAAAGTTTTGATGAAAATGAAGTTAGCCATTGTCTGTCGCAGCTGACTTCTGTGGCAGAGCAAACCAGCAGACATAACGCACTCGTGAAAAAATACGCGGTACCGTATCAACGTACATTTTATTCCTTTACTGCTCCCTCATGTCATAGAGGCTGGATTACTCCCATAGCAAACAGATTTTTTTTGTTAAAAACACTCTATCTGCTTACTCATTTCACACACCAACAATTAAAAAAAAGTTTTCTAACCCCCACCACATTTGTACAGAAATTAAAGTCAACTACAATTAACACAATCTGTTCGAATTAATCACGATACCTGATGCCAGTTTACTTTTTTAAGCAGAAATCTGGTCTTTACAATCAAAACATTTACATGTTTGAGAAATATCTTAACTCTCATTATCTTGAAATTTATAAATGCGCTGCACGGTGCGTAGGTTGGCTTGCCCACAGCAAATTCTGCAGTGATTTACACAGCGGAACTGACTAAAATTCAAGCCTTGAAGTTTTTCACTCTCAACCTTTCTCTCCCCCACCCCTCTCGTCTCTCTTCTCTCGGTTCCTAACATTTGTTTTGGGAAGATATCTGCTGAAGTTCCACTGTAAATCAGTATTTTCTAATTACAAGTCATGTTGCATCAGTCAAGTTATATTATGTCACTTCAAACATACAAAACGCTGTTACCTCCCTGACATGACTTGACGCGATGCCACAACACATCAAGTCAGAAACATTATTATTGTTGTTATTTTTTCAGTCTGCCCCTTCATCCTCGACGATATTTGTAAAGACCACAGAAAAGTATTACTGTGCCTCTACTACTTCTCGGCACCACAGAGCGTGCTTGCCAAGGAAGCTTTTCACTCACAAAGCCGTGTAGCAGTTATTGGACTGCAAGGGCGATACTGGTGTCACACTGGGGCTGGCACACACCCCTGGGGCACTGCCACAGTCCCGGCCTGGAGCTGGAAGAGTGGGCAGCTCCCTCTGAGGCCGTGGACCAGCTTGCCAAGTAGCCTTCAGGGATGAAAAAGCAAGGGGCACATTGCCACTTCTACCTACAAGGCAGCAAGTGTCCTCCCTGTGATGCACCAAGACCTCTAGGAGAGGTAATCCTGAAATCCTGTCTTCTCCACATAGTAATAACTATGAATACGCTCAGTGCTGCCAGAGACCTCAAAAGAAGAACACCCCTCAAAGAAAAACCCTACATGGCGAGGTCTCTTAAATCAAGGGGAGAATTGGATACTAGCCACAATGCCAGGATTTTGAGATGGTAGAAATCAGACCGGCCTCTGGGAAAAAAGGGTGGAAAAAAAAAAGAAAAAAAGGAGCCATTTATGGGAGTAAAACAGACCCATTTTTATTAACAAGCTCATTCAAGCTTGATTTCAAAAGGTATTAGTTTAGTTAGCAAAAGCTTCCATTTTAGTCCATTTGTAACCTATGCAGGTCCAGCGTCCCCTTTTAACATTCACAGATGAGCGGGCAAGCGGAGTCCATTTGAGTCAGGCAGAAAGAAACGTACAATGGTAAAATAACCCCTTCATAAAAAAAGTTTCTTCTCTCCTGTTTCTTACCTCCTGTTCCCCATTTCTCCAGTGCACCTTTAAAAGTGAGCATAATTTCTCCTGGAGCATAACCACTCCATCAACAGCACAGGATATTCCTAGGCATTACTGCACCTTGTTGCCCTGATCTCCACATCCCTCTCATCAGGGGTTTGTTTCCTACTTTACTCCTTTTAAGTGCACCTCACCCTAATTTCCTGTGTACCTCTACCATCGCCACCATTATTCCCTTTTTATACAGCCGCTCATGAAATCTTCTGGAAGGAGGCTGTTGAGAACTGTCTGGATAATCAACGGTTCTGGTTTCATTTCCTTACACCACCATCACGCTGGCCCCGAGCTCCTTGTTTAATGAGTATGTCTGCGACACTTGAAAGAGCCCAAATACCCCCATTAGGAAACCCTCTTCAGATCTCAGTTTTTCCTCTCAGCTCACCTGTGCCTCTCGCCTCTGCGATGGAGGCAGCATCCTGCTGTTAGCCCGTCAATCACACTGAAACAGATACAGGTTGTCAGGCACCCCCTGACAGAGAGTTGCTGGGATGAAGACATCACCCAGTTACTGTTATTAAGGGGTATTAATAGAGACGTTAAGAGCCCTTCCTTCCTTTTCCTCCAACAGTCGAGCAAAATTCAGGGGATTCTTGCAATGCAGGTCATCCCCGAAAGTGAGGTCAGAGAGAAACACAAACCTTGTTCCACATACTAGTAAGAAATTACCCGTGCTTAATTCTTCGGTCACTACTTAATCCCTTTTACCTTAGTGCACAGGGGGTGAGGGATGAGAAAAGTCTTTCTACTGTTATCTCTCACTGACCAGTTAGATAAGTTCATTCCCTCTTCTCCAACACACGCACTTTTGACTAGAGCATTATAGACCCCATTAATAACACTACAGCAGTTTACTTCAGAGGGCTTCAAGAAATCGGAGGGAAAAAAAGACGCTGGGAGAGGGATTCTCGGCCCAGAGGCATGTGACGAGCGTGCAGCGAGACTCCCTCCCCACGCACCTCTCTGGGGCAGTGAGCATTTAACCTTCTGGTTGTCAGCGCTCCGGCCCCCTCCCACACAGCCGATCGCACAAGCCAGCCCGGCATTTCTCTTCGTGCCCCGTCCGACTCGGCGGTGTCGCGGCGGGCGGACTCTCACCGTTCTGAGGCAGAAACTCCAGATCAAAAGAAAAGGGGAGGGGGGGAAGGAAAAGAGG
>VZRE01012431.1:1233559-1244331 GCA_013396775.1 Cephalopterus ornatus | reverse complement strand
CCCGCCGCTGCAGCTCGAGTGCCAGTTTAGGGATCAAAGAAGAAGGGAAGGGGTGGACGGGGCGGGGGGAGAGGAAAAAGGTAAGAGAGGACCAATATCGGGGGCTGCTCCCCCCTGCTCCGTCCTTCCCCAACCTGCGCTGTCAAAAATTGTCTTAATGTAATCGCGTGTGATCGCTCACAACCTCTCTCCCCTTTGCTGTTGCTACTGCAAGAGCTTTCCAGGCTTCTAAAGTGCTTTTCTCTTGATTTCACTCTAAATCTAAAATTATATTCAAAGGAAGGGGGGTGGGAGGGAGGAAAGATGTGAACCTATCACTGAAAGCAAAAGCACTTGCCGCCTGCCTCGCTCACTCGCTCTCTCTCTCAATTTATGTGCTTTGCACTCTCTCCTGCTGCTGAATAAATGCACACATTTCCCAGGGACCCTCAGATTCCCCTGTTAATTAAATCAATTCATTATGCTCAGATCTGATTAGCAGCCCCTTCCCCCCCTCTTTGAATCAATTATTCAATACACAAACATAATTGCCTGTGCCAGAGGTGTCTAAGTATTAGCTTATTTAACTCCAAGGACACTAATTACCCCTAGGGCAAGGGAACTTTTCTCATTAATTCTGACAAAACACAAAAGCACAGTTAAAGCGTGTGTGTATATACGTGTGTGAGAGAGAAAATGGGGGAGCGTATAGACGAGGAAGGGAGGCATTACTCTAACACACGTGTTACTGTATAAATAAGCTCAATTTTCTTTCTACCTTTGCATTAAATTATTCCCCACATCGCGCCTCCGCTAAACTTGCCCCGTCTGCCTCTCTGTTTTTAAAGTAAGGAACAGATTGGCATTGCCGTGCTGTCACTTCTGGAGTGAAAGTGCTTGCAACCAAATCTAAAAAGAAAAAAAGTATATAGGACTGATGGGGAGCAAAGCAGAATTTACAAATAGTTTACCAAAGCAGAAAACTCTGTGGCAGACAATCTTCTGTATTTTAAAAACCTGTGAAAGAAGTGGCCCTCTGAAGCAGCAGGTAAGATGATACATAGTCTGGTATGTACTGGGAACAGTTCTGAATTGTTTACCATTTGAATTAATGTTAGTGCCCACTATTAATGTACTTGCTTCCTACGTTTACCATAATGGGCTTGATTTCCATTAGCTGAAGCTGGAATGCTGAAAAGAGCCCAGGCAAGACTGATGCGAGGCGAGATCGACCATCATTGTAGTGTCTGAGACGCATGACTTCTGGCTTGCGTGTTACCCAAATTTTACCTCTCTGTGAACTTCCTTTAAATAAAAAAAAAGTGTAAGAAAAAAAGAAGTAGTAATTGATTCCCCCAAATTAGGTTTTTACTTTCTAAAGACCTTTATTGTTCATGCCCTCAATGTGCACAGAAGTATTGAAGATTTTCTTTTTGTTTCCTTAGGCAATGCATGAGCTGATCCATTAATCCATTTGGCTTTATATATCAGGAAACTAATATTAGCTCAGCTCATCTATTAGCTTTTATTTAGGTCCCCCCATGTTGCCTTTTTTTGGACTTTTGTTCAGGCTGGTTCCCCTTGAGGGGAGACAGACAATTTTTGATAGATTTCAGGGGAGAAAATACTGCATATCATCTCATGGGAACTATCGCCTCTTCAGTTCCCCATCTTCACATTCACCCATATCAAGAAATCCATTATTAAACTTGCCTGTTTGGCAACTCTACCCACTCTCTTTAAGGCACACCTTGTACACATCGCCTATAGCCAAGGGGGTGAAAATCCCCACAAGCACTTCCTCTTCATCCCTACAATAAACCGAACAAACCCATAGCTAAGACTGTTTGGCAACAAACTTCCTGAGCTACATTCATTCTTTGCAAGCATAAATATGACTGGGAACATAAAGTTGTGTTTCATTAGTGCAGTATGTTTTTTCTGTGAGTACACACATATAAGGATAAAAATGCTTTCAGCTTTGTAACACAACAACCCTGTTAATTCTCTGCTCTTTAATTTCCACTCTGTGGCACATACTGCACCCACAGGAACTTGGTCCTTCTAACTCCATGAATTTTTTTTTTTTTTTTTTTCTCTTTTAAAAGAGCACAGCAGCACTTGAAAAATACTGACCCTGGAGAACATCGTGCATCAACTCAATTCTGAGTATACTTTTGGTCCTTGAGCCCATTCCTTTTCTCAGTGTGGCCAAGGAGACTTCTGGGTGCAAAGCCAGAATTTTAGGATCTTAATATGCAACTCCTGAGCCTTAATTCTGAGCTTGCCACAGCAATGATGAGGTTTCATCGAAACACAGACCTACTGAGTAGCAGGCGTTTGTCTGCGTGCACTGGAGCTCAAGGTCACCGTTGGGATGCCAAGGGTAGAATGGGAAGAAACTGAGGAAATGGATGTTGACTTTAGAGTAATTCTTAAGAAATGATATTCGCACTTGAGCTGAGAGAGATGTGGTCATGGGGGATGAAGAAGAAAGAAGTGGAGGGAAAAAGCGAGAAAGAATTTTGCACATGTGTATGCGGATGAGAAAGTGTCACACAAGGGGAGAAAAATAATGATGCCAAAACCACCAAAATGTTCCATTCCCAAACACACATCCTGCAGCTTGAACAGTCTGCTGTAATCCTACAGGTACAGTTACGGGGATTTTTAGGTTTACAACTTTAATAAGGTGAAGAGACGAACCCCAGTGTAAAGGTCCCCACTTTTTTTAATGTGGTGAAGCATTGTCCCACATCTGTTTCCATTATATCTGTTCAGTGAGTTATTTCAGAGGAGGGAGAAAGTTTCAGTAATTTTTGAGCCTCCTTCACCCAGTAGATTAAAAACCTCATACGAAAAGTTTTAGCACACTTATTTTTTAGTACCTTGACACTAGAGAGAGGAACATCTAGATTACTCCTTTAAAAAGCGCTTTATGTAGGTAAGCAGCCCCATAACTGGGAAAACTTGACACAGATCAGTGTCTGTGAATAAGCCTCAGTTCCCCAACCCTCCATTCTCTGGAACAAAGCAGTAAAACAACTTGCTGCTGGAGAAGGACCAGACAACGCTGTTGCTGTGGTGCCAGTTTATCACTGAAGTGCACTGTTACTCATTCAATTATGGTGCCTTCCACACTCCCTGTCTAGGCAGTTCTGAAAAGTCATCATGCTCAGTACTGCAGAAACTACAGAAACAAGAGAACAGCTCTGCTCTGTCTAGAAAAGTTTCTGGTCTAATACTAATTCCTGCTACTCCTGGTGCGTGAGGGAAGAGGCACACAGGAATAAACACACCTTTGTGCAGCAAGGGCTAGGGCTCAGACCTCTTGTGTCTAACTTGAGGATCTTGCTCACTAGCTGCCCTTACGTTTTTCTTCTTACTTGAGCACAAGCAAGAGAAAATGGAGTTTCTTAAGAACAACATGCCATTCTTATTAAATCGCAGAGTCCGCAATATACTTAAGTCAAGCCTTTAGCAGACCCGTGAGGTTTCATATTATCCTATGCTTGAATGAGGCAGATGACTGGAGCAAAAACCAGCTAATGACATAAAAGCATTCTTCTACTTTCAGTCTCTCTTAATTAAGGACTTGGTTAATGTTTCAATGTTGGGAATTGTAAAGCTTCATCAGGGAGGTTAATATGTTTTTTATTTTATCTTTCAGCTGACAGGATTAAAAAAAAAAAAAATCAAAACAAGAGTGAAGGTGATTAAGTCACGTGCCAGTCAGAATCCCACAGCGAAGCAGCACCAGGCCATACCAAAGACTATTCTGCACATGGTGAATTTAGCACTTATTTTCAAAATCAGATTTCTCAGTAGATGAGACTTTTGTCTGCCAGTTTAGACACACAGGTTTTATTTCTTGAATTCACACAAATAACCAAGACAATTTACACAGCTCTATACTAAATTAGCTACAAAACATCTCTGTGTTATTACCCATTTCAGAACCACTTGCACCTACCTTGCTAGTGTCAGAAGAGAGTGACCATGGGCCTGACCTTATACCACAATTCAGCAGTTCTGTAAAGGAGGAAAATCACAAGTGCTCTGAAAAGTTATGTTCACACAGAACACGGGCAGCAGTTCAAAAGACCACTTAAATACATACCTGAGATCTACAGACCTCAATTATTTCTAAACTCCGGCTTGATCTACTTAACTTCTCTGCCTATACATTGTGAAAATAAATCACTTGATTCTGTTACTATGTTTTGCATGAAATGAATTTTAAATATTATCATAAATACAGGCTATTATTTAAAAAAGAAAATCATGTTAAAAATACAGCATTCCCTTTGATAAAAGAAAAATGGCAAAGCTTCAAAAACACTGCCTCTAGAGAATGAGTTCTTTACCACTGTGATATAATGCTGGCACTTTAAGCCATTAGGCTTTACAATCTGTAGTGACCTTTTAGAGAAATTTACAGTGGATAAATTAGTTATTCAGAAGTTTTGCTGCTGCTCTCCGTAGTATAAAGTTAATTTTCTTCTTTTTTTTTTTTTTTTTTTTTTTTTTTTTTTAATAACAGTAGCAAGACCTAAAGTCCTGGTCTGCTTCTTGTTTCATAAAAAGTTTAATGGGCAGATTCTGTGCCCTGCCCTGAACAACTCAGCTTCGATGAGCTCCATGAAGTTTTTTTATACATGAGAAACCAGCATCAGAAAGGTTTGGTGAATGAGTATAAGCTACTGGAGGGTCAGGTTTGGTCTGACACACTGCAGATCCATCAGCCTCTCCCCCGTACCGACAGCTGGAGAGAAGGGATGTAGGAATCTGTGACCCAAGTGAATGGCTTTAGAGGAGGTCCATGCTAGGAGCTGGGAGAGGCTGGATTCCCCTGGGCTCCAGGGAACCAATACACAGAGGAGATACATCTTTTGCAGCAGAAACCTCCTTTGTCCTTCTGCCTCTCAAAACTTTTTCAGGCTCAAGTGAGATGTGTTCTTCCTGTCGTATAGTCAATCAGTTCTCAACAGTGATGCAAAATTTCAGTTCATATCAAACTGAAGTTGAGGTGAAGTTCAGGAATGTATCTTTAGCTCAACCTTTCTAATCAAGCCAACACATGGACTCTGACTCTGCCACCTGTTCACTCAGCAGTACCTGTGCAGAGTTTCTTTAAAGTAAGTTCAAAAGAATCCTTAGCACAGACACCACAACAAAAAACCCACCCCAGACCTTATGAGTAAATTCTGGTGACACTGTTTCTATAATGTCCCTCACTTTCATCTGGACCAATAATCGACTTTTCTGTGTATCCTTCTCTACTTCAAAGTTCATTGCTACGGCAATGTTTTCCTGCAGGTACTCTTGCCTTTTATTCCTTACCTTGGTGGGTGTAGTAAGTAGACCTGAAAGACAAATCTAGCATCCGTACATCTTCCTCAGTTGTTTTAGGGAGGAATCCAGTGAGACAGTGTCTGGTTCTGGAGTGACACATGGAGCTCTCAGGCTTGTTGCCACATACTCTGTTATGATCAGAGCTTATTGCTCCCAGCCTGATGTCAAGCAGAGACTAATCAAATGTGAGATGGGTGAACAGAGACAGAGCCATGGAGCTGCCTCTTCATAATCTGTTACTGTCGTCTCTTCTTTATGCTGCAGCAGTCCACAAGGGTCCCAGTCCTGGAGCTAGAGAACGACATATTGTCCAAAAATCCCAGTGCCTTTCTTCAATAAGATAGTTTCTTTCTTCACCGTCTTGCAGCTAAGGAGACCGGGCAAAACTGACACAGAATAGCGAGAGAAAAAAATACATGAATTGAAGATAAAATGCGATGTCAGGCTCGCATTGCTTTGTGATAACACTATCCTAAGACACTGTTTTGTGGCTCCCTCTGCCTCTACTTGGCATGGATGACATTTGCCAGGTCATCATAGCATCATTCTAACAACATATCATCCAAAAATGTTGATTCCATAGGAAAATGGCTGCTGGCACAATAGCAGTAGGTGCACACAAAGGATATGGTATGGCAGCTGAACACACAGCAGAGGAATTCCAGCTATTCCCATGTCAGTGAGGGTCTGTTGCACTGGGCTACATTTTGCACATGATTTCATCAGCATCCAGTTCAATCTGAATCTAATGGTGATAATCTTCTTGATCCATTAAACTTGTGAGATGAGAAAACTTATACACAAACCAAAGAGATGAATATTTTAGTGGGGATTCTTTTTTCTTTTTTTTTTTTAAATATAAATCCATCCTGTCAAATTACAAGATTTTTCTCTGAATCCAAAGACAGAAACAGTTATGGAAGATGAAAGTTATGGAAGATCTTCTTATAAAAGCAGGCAGGTGGAGGCTGTAATGAAGGCATACACTATAGTGCACATCTTGCCAATATTTCTTAATGAATAATATGTGCACTCAGATGAGAATAATATTGATTGAGGTCTGCAGGGAAAGTTCTCTAGGAAAAATTTTTATTCTAGGAGCAGAGTCCTTTTTGGAAGATTTTGATCTTTTCTTGCTGCAACCTTTCTCCTCCCCACTCTTTGTGCTACCCAAAGCAACTGACAGCCAAAAAATGAAAAGCCTGCCCTGCATCTAATGTATCTATCAGATCCCAAAAGAAATTTATATCCCAGTACTAAGAATGGCTGCACCATTCTCCTTAGCTGGTAGAGGACACAGCAGTGTATAATTAGGACTGGATTACTTTACTCAGAGCTGGAGCAGAGAGCAGATGTCATGCATTAATATTGGCATTTGATTTCACACACTTTCTTTGCCATGTTTGCAAAAACAATTTGCCTTCCTATCTTGGATCTTGCCTTTCGTTTACTCTCAGGCTGCTGTAATGCAAACAAAAAGCCGCCAGTGGCAATATGAAAGTACATGTAGAAGTTCAGGCCCATACAAAGTGGGTAGAGTTTATGATTTAATTACTAACATAAAATATCAGGTTATTTTCTGATTGTGTTGATGAGATTGATGTGGTCGGTATGTTCTACTGATGCCAACTCGGACAAAGGAGGTCATGACATTATAATGCATTTGTTAACATAAGCCAACAGTAAAGAAAGGTACACCTATTCCAAATTAATATTATCAGGCACTATTTGTAGTACATATGAGAGATGCATCTCCCTTCTCAAACATAGGCAACCTTTTCTTCACCTGTTTTTCTACACAGGGGAGTTCAATTTTGATTTTGCTCCAGTTCAACATTTCATATACGGAATCCTTCCAGAGGGCCTACAACAAAATTTCATGCTGTTAAAAATATTGGCCCCAATTCTGAACTGCAGCCAGCTTGCATTTGATAGCAGCTTTATGGCTGCAGCTGGGTTCTGGAGGTTTCTTAGGAGTAAAAGATGATCTGCCTTAATTTAGGAGCATCCAGAGGCTGATCACAATGGTCTGTACTACAGCAGCACAGAATAACCATAATATGGGCAGCATGCAACCAGCAGAGTGATGCTGACAAACTTTAGAGTCACTATACAGGTGCAACTCAAAGAGCATAAGCACTGAAACTGCTGCAGTGGTGTGTTTGGCTTCAAGACACACTGTTTGTTTTACTTAGTGATAGACGATGCACTTCAGACCCTGACCTGTAACGCCAGGAACACACCTGTAACACCCTTTTGCAGGTGTTTGTATCATGCAGTGCATTACCTACACAGGCACTTTGGGAAGAGCATGCAACTTAATCCAGACCTATATCCAAACTCACCTTTACTGCCTTTGTTCTCTTATGATGCCAGCCACTCAGAGAAGGAGGTGCACGGGATTTCTACAACAGGGTCACAGCTGAGAGACTGGAAGATTTTGTGCTTGTAGACTCCCAATCCATTCCCCATGAAAAAATGTCCCTCTTTTTGCCTACTCTCTGTACACAATCGTGCCAAATCTCCTAGTCCTAAAGAAGGGCTATGTGTTGGATATCTGAACAAAATGACAGATTAGAAAAAGACAACTGAAATCAGATGGGTAATTCCACATTCTTCTGGCGCATCAACAAATGCCAGAAGTGCAAGAACTGATATCCTAAACCAGGAAAATAACTGAAAGAAATTATAGTGGTCATCACAGTTCTCTTTAAGCAGGTGAGAAACTCAGTCTGAAAGCTGTAAAGATAACTACAGAAATTATATCATTCTCTCAGTGAGAGCTAGAAAAGCTTCTCTGCTCGCAGGGAGGTCAAGAAGTGAGAGCCCAGTGGATCATTTGCTGCGTTTTTAATGCTTCATGGCACTGGGTCAGTCAGAAATCCCTATCCTAAGGTCATGGTTGGGGCAGTCTGGAAAACAATCTTGTTTCTTTTCTGACAAGGCCTTGCTTAGGCTCTGCTTTCTCTCACAGCAGATTATTACAGCCCACTCCTCCAGCTCATCATGCTGTGGTTAAATTCACCCTAGGCGCTGACATTCAGCTTCTCTGGGATCACAGTGGCCCAAAGGACCTTCACTGTGGCAGTCCATACTGTTGCAATGTGATGCAACAAACAGCCAACCAAAGCTAACCCCGGGCAGCATTCAGGGGAGTAAAATTCCTTACCGTGCCTATTGGCAAGCAAGGACTAATATTTATTTTTAGCTTCACATTTAAATGACATCAGTGAGACAGAACGAGGAGCATGAATGGCAACAAACTTTTCTGTTAACTAAGTAATGAGTCCTATTTCTACAGCACTAGCCCCTTGGCACTGCAGCAGTGTGGCTACACTTGACACGTGGGGAAGCAGGGATAATCCTCTGTCTCTGAATCTGCTTAGGAGATGGTTTGAGTTAGAAAAAGCTGAGAAGCAGAGTTTAGAGGGCCTCATAATGACTACATCTGTTTTAAATAGACATATTTTGACTATAGCTTCCATACCAAACAGTCACTGGAGTCAAGTGATCACTTAAAAAGGCTGGGATACAGCTCTGCAGTATTTTACCATGGATTTAATAGCTAAGCCTTAAAGGAAGAAATACCACCATGCAAGTACATGGCTGAAGCATGGACATTTAATGAACACCGCTCACTGCTTAGACAGGAATCCCCACTATCACGCTCTTGCAAATGATCCATAATACCTTGCATTGCTGGTATATCCAATTTGTGTAAATAAACCTCAAATATTTATAAATCAATAGATATAACCATGCACTTAAAAAGTGACTGTCAAAAGTGCATACATGCAGAGTTCTTACATGCTCCAATTAATTCAAATAATCACATTTTGCCTTATTGAATTAAACATTATGTGGGTAAAATATAGCTTGCCCATCTAAGCACTAAAATACTGTTAGAAAGGAAGAGTACTGCCAAAAAAAAACCCCAAAAAAAACCACTAGAGAGAGAACATTCCCATAGAAGAACACTTAACTGAAATGTAGCTCTAAGAGCAAATGCCATGGAGTGACTAACAATAATGTATATATTACTTTTAAACAAGTGAGCAATTTTGGATAACTTTCCACTTCTCTGTCTGGAACTCCATTTTCAGCCTAGAGAGCTATAACTGTACAGGATAAGCAGAAAGCAGTAAAGGAGACTGCTAACCCTCTTGCACATTTAAAAAAAGGTCTCCTCAGAAGCAAGGATAATTCCTTATTTCCTCCAGCTGCTCATTTGCTGGTGCTTCCCTGCCTTCATTCAATTAGAACTGAAAGAACAACAGCAACAACCGTCCCTGACAGTTTTTAAACTCTTTCCAACTAAGAATCCCTTTACTTATCAAGAGGTACAAAGAAGTACTGAGGACAGCTGGGTAGTTTGGAACAAATTTCTTGGTCGCTCCTGCTTTAAAGCTAGGAAGTTTATACCTAGGAAGTATAGCCCTGATGGAAAGACAGTGATTAAAGCTTTTAAAGACTACAGAGATTTTTACACAGAGTAGTGTGATACTCAGGACCAATTAAATGTCATCTTAAGTACTTAGCCAAAGCATTTTTTTGTACACTAGAAATCAGCTAAGTGGAAGGTGTCAAATTAAACTTACATTTGAATTTTGCTGTTGACTTAATTTCAAGAGATTATGCATCGTAATTTAAGAATAGTTTCAGAAAGCTTTCAGTAGAGCAGTCTCAGTTAAGTTGGCTTCAGGAGCACTGCAGAACTCTGAAAAAAGAAAACAGACAAGGGGAATATGACATGCTCAAGAGCAAATAAGTGCAACTAACAACAACAAAAGTGTTGCAATTAAGCCCACAATAATGCAGGTGGCATCACATGAGGGGGTCTCAGTCAAGAGAGTCTTATTCTGCACAAGGACATTAAGTGAGTTTGTTCCATTTCAGGCAAGAGCAATAAACTCAGGTTTTTCTTTCTCCAACATGTGACAAGTTAATTTGCCACGTGCAATAACATGATATAATTATTCACATGCCCTTTCTTTGATAAATGCTTTTCTCAAGCAAATACGACTTTGACAGATTTTTGGGGCAAGGGAATATAATAAAACTTTTGGGAATGAGGCAGGGGGGTCTTGCAGCTAAAGAACTAGACAGGAACTAGGGAGACCTGGAATTTAATCCAGGTCTGGTATATGTTTTCCACACAACTTCTAGCAAGTCTCTTGGGCACTAAAGCAAAAGTCAGGTGGTTGACAAAATTTTTCATAAATGTTTAGGTGCTCTTGGCACAAACATTTATTTAGAAAATAGAGGCTGGATGACTAACTAGACATAAATTAAGAGTGTAACCGAAGGCTAACACAGCCCTGGCCACCCATCCTCATGCCCTCTTTTGGAAGCGTGGTTGCTGTTATTATTTATTTATTTATCTGTTTGCATGGACTATGTCAGTGACTGGGGCTAAAGAATAGTCCAATAACTAGTGC
>VZRE01012431.1:838559-1228559 GCA_013396775.1 Cephalopterus ornatus | reverse complement strand
GGCGGAAGCTCCGTGGGTTCCCGGGTGAGGCACACAGAGCAGCACCAACATGCTGTGGGTCTCTATCCCTTTTCTTCTAAGGCTGGGGCTCTCAAATTCTACCTTGCCATTTACTGAATCCACACATCTTCCTCCTGAGCATGAAGACATCGGTGCTGGAGCATAGTCAGTGTTTCCCATGAATTATACCCGTTTCCAACTTAGGCAAACACTAAGGAAAGAGGCAAGCACATGTGGGGTGGGGGGGCAGAGATTTTTACAGAGAATAACTGATGATGCATCACCATGGACAGGAGCCTTAAGGGCAAAATACAGTGCTTGTCAGTTCACGTTTGTCTGGTCTCGGAGAAGAGGCATTTTCAGGCTCTGCACCATGATAGCTATAACAAGCTGAGTTGAGAGACTTCAATACATGCCCAGCTATGAGTATGGACACTGATGAGAAAGCTTATGTGTGCCTACTCACATTCATTTCATACTAGTAGACACTTAGCTCACTCAAAAATACAGCTGGCATGATAAGCCTTTGAGAGTACAAAATACATATGAGGGTGTTCAGTTTTCAGTCAGGGTTATGCCATTTTTAATGGCCATATACTTACCCTGTCTGCTGCATTTATTTCATTTTTGAGCCAAACTAGATTCAATGATTTTCGTCATTTTTTTTCACCTCTGGTGACATTGTCTGACGAGACTGTTCAGGCTCAGACTGCTTAGAAAAAATACACTTTGGTGCCAGATTTTGAGCCATCAGCAGTGTTCGTTCTCATCTTTATTCTATTATTCTGTTGCAAAGGAACTTTCAGCTCAGGAGCCACAATGGAAAGAAAACAACTCCAGCTCTCTTTTTTTTTTCCTCCCCCTCTCCTTTTTCCCATCTTGTGATCTTAACCCAGCTGGTGAGGGAGAAAATTCCCATGTGAGGCATGTGGGTGGAGCCCAATTGTGTAAGCTCCATGCTTGCAAAGTGTTTGGCATGGATCCGCTCGCTTGCTTTGTTTTCCATGGCCGGACACAGAGGGAAGCCACATTCAGCACATTAACAGGCACCACCTGTTGCTCTGTTCTACTTCAGAGGAACCCTGAGGCTGGGGAATCACACTGTGCTCTGGCCCTTGATCTCCAGGGAAGTTTGATATGTCAGGGGTGTGCATTTGTCCCTGCGTTTTTCTTGCTTTTCCTGGCTTTTGCAGGACATGATGGAGGTGGATTTGGGAGTCCAGGTGGAGAAGAGGTCCTTGGAGCAACTTGAGCATTACTTTGGTGCAGGTCACTAGAAGAAATTTTCAAGCTCCAACTCATGTGGCTGTCCTGAAGACAATCTCTTCTTGATTAATTCACTGCAATCAGAAATTTCTCTGCCACAGATTACTCCAGAAATCTTAAGTACCTCAAGTGTAAGTACAAGGAATAGAAAGAAAACACAAAGAGAAAGAACTTACTAACCTTGTCAGTGACATTTGTAGGACCATCCACCAGATTTCTCCCCTCCTTGTGCAGTAGAGCTTAAATCGATCTCCATTCCTATGCACTTTCCTGTTCATATGTAAAGCAAAAAAAAAAAAATCACTAATGCAGCTAATTCTCAGTATCTTGAAGCAATTGACACAAGTACATGAATTAACTCATCACTTTATATCATACACTTGAGGCAAATGTGCTATTTGGAGTACCTCTTGCTAAGAATAAGCAATTTAACATCCATTAGTATTTGGAATATTCCGTGTCATTAAAACCACAGTCATCCATCCCTAAATGTAGATGAGAGAAGAAGCTATCAACCCCTTGGTTGTACTAGATAAACTTAAAACCTCTTCATGTTACTGGGTACTGTGAAAAGGTTATAATATAAATATAAGCGAGGCCTTAGGTTTTCAAAAGATGGTTCTCCTACCTTGCACTGAAGTTTCTCATAGCTTTGGTATGTTTGAAAATTACAATGTGAATTAAGGGGGAGAAAGCAATTCTGGTGTACATATTTTAAGCTTTCAATATAATTTCAGAGTAGTTTTGCAAAGCACTGTTTCTGTGTTCCATTCTGCTACTTACATATGAAAACTATTCTCCTTTATAATGGCTTCAGTACCTGAGATTATGGGAGAGCTAGAATTATTTTTTTAAAATAATAATAAATATCTATCCTCTGTTTTCATTCAAAATTTACAAATGATTCAGGGCCCCTTTGCCCTGGGCTTGACCTGAAGAATTCACTTCAAATCACTTTAATTTATGATACTGTGTTCTTTTATTGTAAGTATTATAAATAATATAAAAGCAGTGGCTTCAGATTTTAATTAGACTTGCATCTATAGCACAGTAAACGAAATATATATTACAATGATTTGCTCAATTTTTACCATAAAAGAACAAGGAAAGAATCCTGAAAAACTTCTGGAAAAAAGAATGTTCTTTTTCTCCTCAGTTCAGTCATATTCAACCCTCAAGAAGTTCCTCAACTTTAAAAAGCTATTTTTGTCTAAGCAGTAAAGGTAGAAATGTTACAGAAGTCACAGGAATTTCTGGAAAAACTAAATCCTTCCACTGTGCTGCCTAATTTAGTCTTAAGTCTTTCCCAAGTGTTGAAATACACTTTCAGGGCCACAGACCTTACAATTTATACAAAGCTGGAATGTCTACAGGTAATGGCTGTCGACTGAATGAGAGGTGGGCATTATTTCACTGCTGAAGAATAAACAGTTGGATCCTGGCTAACACAGAGTACGACCTGCCTTCAACTTTTCACCAAGGGGCCAGCCCAACTTTCCCAGAAGGCACTGATTTAGGTGAAACTGCCGTCTAGCAACGTAACTGATCAATGCACCAAGGTACAAAAGCGTGTCTGTGTTGACAACATGATGCTACTGGAAGGAACGTACTAGGAGACTGTTGCCGCAGAATGTTCTTCCCTTGGAAGAAAAATCTCTTCCTGCTTTGCAAAATTTACACAGATGATGAGACCTCATATCCTGTTTAAAAGCAACACAGTGCTGAAGTCGCTATTACACTGGCTGATAGGCTCACAGAGAGGTATTTCCAAAAGAAGAGGTGTCCTGACTAGGAATGTTAAAAGCGTGAAATGTATTCCATGACTACCGTACATCCACCATGGCTTAGGTTAGGGTTAGATTAACACAGAGAGATCCAAAAAATAGTTTCTATAACGAAACAAAGGCGCTGGATTATGGTGAATCAGGATTAGTGTTCTGCAGCTGTAGGGAAGATACTTTATAATTAAGCCTGCACCTTCCAGCAGATCTCAGTTGGAGGTACCAGCAGTCTTAGGCAAAAGCTGGTTTGAAATCAGCCTAGCTTCCGGCTAAATAGCTCTGCTGGTGAGGAAGAGAAGTCTGTATGTTTCTATGTCTCCCACACAGCAAAAGCTCACTTAGAACATCTGAAAAAGTGGACCTAATAAATCTTTATTTTCTTGCTTTTCATTTCTCTGCAAGATTTATAATTCCGTTAAAAAAAAAAAAAAAGAAGCCTATTTACAGGAATGGTTGCAAAGTTAACCATTAATTTCCTGCTCAAGTACATGGACACAGTGTAAAATGATCCTTAAACAGCAGAGCAGAAGTCAGGTTAAATCTGAAATTCCTATGCTTTTCACTTTTCTGTCTTACCAGTCTGTGTATAGGTGTAATAGCAGGGTAGATTCCCATGTCAGAAACAAAACCTGTCCTGGCTGGATTGCAAGAACAGAGTTGCAAAGACCACTGGCCTAAAGTTTGAGGCAAGTGAAGTACGATCTTCCACCTGACTCATAAGTATTCTGCTTCAATATCTCTGATAAATGTCTAAAGCGTTTGAACATAGAAATAATATCAAGGATACTTCCCTCATAGCTGTGTCAAGCTGTGACAACAGGTCCTGAAAGTGGATATTTTTGTAATACTTTATCTTGTCATCATCCTTATGTCTACTTGTGCAGGGAAGAATAGCAAAGCCCTTTCATGTTGAACATGTTTAAGAGCAGTTGGTTGGTTATCTCCAAGCTTGACGTTACGTAGTGCCCTGTGTCTCCACATCAGGGTGAGACTCAGGTTTGTGTCAGGCAAATTAGACAGTAATGTTATTTTTAAAATCACATCTAATGTTAGTTTATCCTGGCTGATAGAAACGTCCCCCTTTCCCATCTCCACATTCCTACACAATCTGGCCAGTAATAGCTCAAATTTAATAGCACACACAGGTATAAATTTAGTCAACTGTTGGCAAAAACTGACACATTGCTGTGTCCTTGAGGTGACCCACTTCCACAAGCCTCCAATTTGGCAAACATGGGTCAGAAACACCCAGAACCACAGAGGAAGAGGGAGCTCCTGATTATCACCACCCATGCCTTTTTGCTACCAAGGTTGCATTTCCATGGGTCTCCACTCTCCCTCCTTGCAAACTGGCCTGTAGCTCCAGTCTTGAAGTCTGTGCTGCTCACATGTTGTAGGGAAAAGCTTCTGGGCTGCTGCAGGCAGCTCCCAGCTGGGAAGGATGGTGAGCAGGGCTGGAGCACTGCTGTCAGTGCCACCTGTCAGAGTAACACAGGCAGAGGAGCCATTTGTCTGTGCTGTGTGGGACATAACCTCTCGCACCACCAGGTTTCAGACTTTCTTCACCTCCCACCACACCACCATTTTTTTTACCAGGCACATTGTTGTAGCAAATTCCAGATGAAAACGCCTCTTCTGTTGGATTTTGGCAGTTCCTTGACCACAACCTGTGGAGTCCATGGGCCTGAAATGAGACTAATAGAGCAGCTTGCAATTCCTAGATCTCTTATTTTAGACTCTCTCCAAACTCAAGCGCACCTTCT
The DNA here is from genome assembly GCA_013396775.1 of Cephalopterus ornatus. Taxonomy (NCBI): domain Eukaryota; kingdom Metazoa; phylum Chordata; class Aves; order Passeriformes; family Cotingidae; genus Cephalopterus; species Cephalopterus ornatus. The sequence goes on along the minus strand of VZRE01012431.1, from coordinate 1,223,749 downwards.
TACCTCATTTCTTCACGCTTGGTTCAGATTTGAAAGAGATCTTAGCAACTCTGAGAGCCATGAAACATTTTAAAGTGATTAATAAGGCTGCACACTTACAGCAAAGGATGACTCCTGCAGGACTCTGCATACATTTCATGTTAACATCAGCTAACAATTCATCCAAATAAAGAAGAAAACTAGTAGATTTTTCCTATGCATCCATAACAAAGTCTAAACAGCAGGAATAACAACAAGGTTTTTAACACACAATATTTTCAGAACGAAACAGATTAAAAAAACACACTCTGAAAGAGAACAAACCTATTAATATTATAAGTCCCTGCCCAGCTCTCCAAATCACACTTTTACCTGTCTGAATACATACAATAAACTCTCTTTTAATTTTCCTGTAATCTCTTCATCTGCCCTGGTGACAGGTACCCTTCCCACTTGCTCTCATACTGGACATCTCAGGGCCACTGACACATGAGACTGTGCTTCTTCAGGCAACCTCCCAGGGCTCTGGGTATCAAGGTATCACAGCCAAATCTCACCGTTGCCTCTGGTGCTGTACCCCCATCGCCCTGGAGCTGACTCCGTGCCAGCCTGTGGTCCAGCAGAGTCCCCGGGTGGTGCCGCTGCCCAGGTACAGGAGGGGGATCCTGTTCTCTCACAGATGGCCCGTGTTTGCTGTGTGCAGCCAAGGGACATGTACCACTAAAAGGCAGGATGTTTGGCTGGAGGCTTGCAGGCTGGTACAACCTAATCAGGCTGGGTACTGCCACACATCTGTACACTGTTCCCAGGGATCACAACAGGGGTCCTCAGAAAGAGGCCAGCTATCACTGCTGTGACCAGTTACAGCTGCGCTGACACGTTGCCTTTTCTACTTTTATGCTGTCAGCATCTTTAATGAGAAAACCCCACTGCTGCTTTCCATGCCACCTGTGTAGTATATAATTTTTTTTCCTTTTCTAATGCAAAGGATATACGTTTCTTTGCTGTAATTTTAGATAAAATTTCTCCTTTGCTTGTCTATGTTTTTTTCAGCACCACAGTGTCAAGAAAATCTCTAGCCACTTGGTAATACTAGTGGGAAAGTTGCCCGTGTTTCCTTAGAGCAGAAAGTTGCCTGTGCTCACACTGGAAAAGACTATATGCTAGGAAATCCACTGTTGCTTTTGTACCCCATATAGAATTTCTCTTTCTTACCTTTGGGAACAGCAGTCACAATTGGCAGTTTCTTGGCCACAAACCTATGCAGTCCATGGATCTGAAATGAGACTAATAGAGCAGCCTGCAATTCCTAGAGCTCTTAGTTTAGACTCTCTCCAAATTCAAGTGGACCTTCTTACTTTGTTGCTTCACACTCAGTTTAGATTTGAAAGAGATCTTGGCAAGAGATCTTGCAGTCCCCTTACTCAGTGTTAGGAAGTGGAAGTGCTTACTGTGATAGTAGCACTGCCTTACCCAAAAGACAAGGAACTCTGAGCTAGTCAAACTGTTGAGGTTGAAATAGATTTATAAAAACATCTACATTTGTTTATTTATATATATATTTCTCATCCTCCTTTTTTCCCTCCTCTGGTAACCGGATATTCCTGCAAGTCTATTCCTTTGTTGCGTTTTTGCTTCACTTCCTGTCAAATGATTTCATTTCATTTAGCTTCACCTGTCAAAATACATGAGCTAATTCTCTTTGTGATGACCTGCCACTGCTTCTTAGTCTCCAGTGACAGGATGCAGCAATTGCATGTCTGCAAAGCCTGTGCCATGGAAATCACCTGGGCACCTTTACATACACATAAGCAGAGAAGACAGACCCAGACTGAAATGCCTTGACCAGCTTAGCTCTGCTCTCAGGTGCTGCCAAACAAGAAACGCCCTCTGCTCCCGAACATGGCCCTTTCCTACCTTTCATCTCTGGGTTGCCAAATGTTCAGTGTGCAGAGTTTAACACAACAGGCACCATCATCTCTCTGAATTTATCCCTCACCTTAAAATTCCTGCAAGGGAACTTACGTAAGGGTTTTTTGGGGGAGTTACACAACATTCTGATATAATGTATGTTCTGAAATAATTTCCTATTCTATGAATTGACTGCATACTACCTGACTAAAGGCAGCTGCAAAGGAAGGAACTCTGTAATACCATGGTATTTATTTTTGTCATTTTTCTGCTGTGATGCTGGTTGTTATAATTTATCTGACTTCTTACCCGTGCAGACCTACAATAGCTCCACGCCACCTTGCAGCACAGGAAGTCCTTGTCTGGCTAGTCTGATGGTTGTCCAGCAAGTCATTACTTGTGCTGGGAGTGGTGAAATGCAAAGCCAGAGTATCCTGGGTAAACAGATACCTCTTTCATCTCCTCTGCAGAAGTGGGTGAGTGAGAATTGCTGTTACCCAAGACTGTGTTGATGCTGTTCAAAGTGATGAGTTTTACCCTTAATGTTATACTGAGGGAGCCCATGTGGTGGCCAGTGATTGATTACCTTCGCAAAGCTCATTTTCGCTCAGCAGTGGTGAGTTTCAGAAGGGTGATAATAACAGATATCATTGCTTAAGTTCTCTCTCACATGTTTTCCACTGTCCCATGGAAATCAAAAAGTGCTTAATTCTTCTAACAGCTTTTGTGGTACCCTGGAAATACTGGCATTAAGTTGCAGGTACTGCATATCTACCTCTAAGAGCCAAAATCCATAATGGGTCCTCTTCAACAATGAAAACGGAGGACAATACATCAGAAAAGAATTGGAAGAATGTTTGTAAGGAAATAAGAGTAGTCATAGAAACAAAGCTCTAAGCAGGGATTCAGGACCTCCACAAGACCAGGAATGAACAGGAAGGCTATGTCTACCTGTGAGCTCATGTGCTTGAAGAAACAGAATCGGAGCTGGAGGCTCTGGAAGGATGTTTGTCTGACCTTGGAGGTGCAAGTTACACAACCTGAGTAAGGAAAAAGTAGATGACTCATGTTACCTGTTAAAATAAGGGAATACTCCTCTCTGGGAGATTTTAGCTGACTTGCTTCCAAGCATGAACCCTTCTTAAAAAGGACAAAACATACCAATTACCAGAGATCCAAAAGGGGTGAAGGGAATACCTGCCGGTGGCAGTTTGTCAGGAGTGCACCATCCTCTATGGCAAAAGGCCCAGCAGAGGAGCAGCCTGTGATGGCTGAGGCAGGTGCATCCCCCTGTCTAAGGGGGTCAAATTAGCAACCTGCTCCTCCTCGCGAGCGGTACTGACCGCGGAGGCAGCAGTGCTGGCTTAGGGCACTGTTATCGCTCACCCTCTCCCGCTTCCATGCAAAGAGCGGCAGCTGCTCAACCCCCTGCCCCTGACACATGCCTGAGCAGCACCTCACAGGGTGCACAGTGTCAGTAGGAAATGGAAGTAATGAGGCTCAATTAAGCAGCTCCCCATACAGTCATGGATGAACTTGTCCCAGCAAGAGTACCCAGACCCAGTGGCTCTGCAGGGTGGTTTTGTGATGTGCAGCTGGTTCAAAGCCATTTGCAGAACACTGAATATTCCTCCTCCCTGTGGGACACTCTTGCCCTTTTGAGTATCACACACACAGGGTGTAGCCAGGGGGGGCCACAAAACAGAAGAATTTAATGCCATCCTTTTTATATAGGCCTGTTTTTATACAGGCCTGCTTACCAATAAGGATAGACAAAGGGAGAAAAGGTCTTCACCTTCATAAAAATCATGAAGGCTTTGGCTGACATAACACTGGTTTGTTTCTGCAACAAAATTTGGGCATCATTTGGCTTTGTTCTCCTTACTGTTTATGTAGGATGATACTTACCTTCACTTAGAGAGCCAGCACAACATTTTGTGTCTTTTCTTCTTCACAAGTTAGTCTTCAATGTGGGATTTAGAAGGTGGCCAGAACTTTTGCAGTCTTTTCCCAGAGGTATGTTTGTGCAGCAACATACAGATCTGAAAAGATAAACCATTTATTCCCATTAAGAGTGCTTAGGGAGAAAAAAAAGCAGTCTTGTTAAATTTAGTATAATTACACTTTGTATGCTTTTTTCCCACCAGGCCTTTTTTCTTCAGCTGTTTTCCTATGAACTGTGCTCCTAAACTTCCAACCATGATGGGAATGGGACATCGGCCTCTGATGTCTCAGGTTAGGCCACAGAACCACACTTACTTCCTTCAGGGAAGAAATGCTGCTCATGATAGATTCACACTTTTTGCAACATGTGAGTCACTGAGCTAGCTTTTGCTATAAAGGTTGCAGAACTGTACATACATAAGCTTGTACTCAGTTATCAGAGGAGCAACAGTGTTCACTGCAGAACACCATTCAGCTGGACAACTGCATGATAAAATGACCTGAGGGAGGGACTTTTGGCGTGGGTTTGGGCAGGTGTTGGCCCCCTTGCAAGGTGGCACTCAAAGGAAGAGATGAGAAGTTTAATTAATTCAGGGGTCCAGGTATTTTGGGAAAGGTTTTTACTGACTGACAGTAAGATGATGTTTGCATAATTGCCCAAACATGTAGCCTTGGAATAATAATAATATTGCTGTTCTCTGAGATACACTTCATTTTCAGAAGTGACCTGTTATCAGCAGAAGCAAAAAGACTCAATTTCACAGTTACATAGAAACAAAAATAATTACAGAACACATGCAGAAATTAAAATCTATTTCTGGCAGTTTGTGTTGAGAAACTAAACATCCCCTAAAGCTAGACAACTTCAACCATTTCAGTTACAATTGGTTATCCTCTCTGTATCACTATTTAGGCCCGAGATCTTTTCTTCATCTTCCCTAATCCCATTTTTTTTGCTGTCTTCTGTCATGCTGGAGATATTCTAGGTCCTAGACAATGTGTATATTCAATAAATGTAATTAAATGTAACTACGACTATCCTTTTCATTTTCCTTATCACAAAAAAAAAATTACATATTGAATCCTAACAAACTTTATGGGTGTGTTTCTCATTTTGAGTCTTATGCAATATCCACTGAAGAAAAATGGTATCATTTCCCATGAATTCAGCAAACACTGATACAAATAACACAGCAACATAAAAAAGCCCTTGAGAAAATTACAGAAATGCAAGAATCTCCTTGACTGAGGATGTGCAACACTGAATCTCTGAGAAACCTACTCGTCAGCTTTCAACCTTCCTCATAACTCCACCCAAAGAAAAAGAAGCTTCTTGTCTTCTTTCTAACTGTATTTTGAGGTGCCCAGAAAATCATAACTACAACTCATCTTTCCATACACTTGTTCCCTCCAAGAAGAGCAACACAGCAAAAGACCAGACAATAGCCTGTTAGCCATTTGGCTATTAGCTTTTAGGCCATTTTTGGGGAATCACCTTCAGAGGCTCCTGAGATTTTTTTGTTCACCCTATTTGGCAAAGGTTCATCAGCAAAGTGTTTCTGAAAGAACAACAGAGCATTTTTTATGGTTCTATAAGTGCGAAAGCAAACCTGGGTACCAGTGTGCCGTGTCTGTCCTTCCTTTAGTGAGTAATTAGAGCACCACGGCAACACTACCAAGTCCTGACAGACTTGGAGAGTAGCACCAAGCTGTCCATCAGTCAGTGGAGAAGGATCTGAGTGAGAACCAAGGGGAATGAGACCGAGGACATTTACCTCGAGTACTGAGCAATCAGGGAAGATAAGTACTGTAATCTGTAGCTCTGCACAGCGACCTTCTAGGCCACACTCAGTTCTCACTGACACTGAAGTGGCCCCAGATAATGGGCTTCCACCACTGTGATCGAGGGAGAAATGTGCACCTCCTGTGTTCCTATTCTGTGCCAATAAAGAACGACAGGCTGTCCTCTGCCTCGTGGTTGAGGACCAGGCTGCAAGTTATACTTATGCCATCAACACCATAAAGGAGGAAAACGTTGTAGGTCTGATCTAGTTCTTAGTATGAGGTACACTGTCAGTCAGCTGCTTGACTTGGTTCCATTCCCAATCATGTAGTAGGAAATGAGGAACAAAAAGAAAGTACTTGGCAATGAATTCTAGCATTTTTTCTCTCCTCTGTGTTCCTCACCCACCTTCATTTCACAGCTTTGTTGCAAAAGGCCGAGGAGGATAAAGAAATGGTACAAGCCTAAAAAGCCATTTTTGATAATGAGTTTTAGGACTCAATCCATGCTTTTGCAGGTGGCATGTTTTTATCACTCACTCCATAACCTAGAAGTATCCTACAGTTTCTGTCCAGACAGGTTGGATATTTAAATGAACAACCATTTGTACTTCCAAGAATTCAAACCTGCAATTTCAAACTGGAATTACGCCAATCACAAAGGCCATCTGGCTAAATTTGTTGTTAGGAAGTCATGAATAAGGATGACATGGGGTCCCTTAATAGAAAGGCACTGACATTTTCTCCATCGTTGATTACTCTCCTCTGGTCCAAACTGAAGTGAGCTTATAGTTTCATCTTAGTTTTCAGTGGACAAACTGTCTCTGTCACAACTTCCCTCCCCCTACTGTAAAGAATCCATATGCTGCAGAAAGTGTTTTACCGACTTAGTTCCATGGCCCATACCCTAGCAACTTATGGACTTCACCAGCACATTTCCCATGACTGGAAAGGCACCACCAAAATTAATTCTGCACAGGTGCAATGGTCAAGGAGAGGGCACATACAGACCCTTGCCCTTTCACTTACAGAATCATAGGATTCAATAGTAAGTTAAAGAAAAAGAACTCCCATCCTAAAAGCAAGAGCAGGTCTCAGAGATGTGACACACTAGAACACTGCAACGCTACCCTGCTCATACACATGTGCACACGAAGTCTTTATTTTCAATTGCCTCTTGGCATAAAGAGTAGTTTCGCTTTAGAAAAAGGCTCAGAAGTTGGTATGAGGATCTCAGTCATTTATTTCTCCTAGGAAATGTGTTCTCTTTTGGTCTCCTCGGAGGGATGTGTCTTTGTAGACAGGTTCAGCACTGCCAGGGGAGGGGGAAAACAGTTATTTCCAGATTCATGATCATGGTTTTAAGAATCATGTTGGCTGGGCACTAGCATTAGTCTCTTTGTGTATGTGTCTGAGGGAGGATAGGGTCTCAAAACAAGTAAATAAGGCAAATTCAAGGAAGAGAGTAATCTCTTCTGTGTCTTTAGGGAGCAGGATGAGAAATGGGCTTACCTGTAGCTAAAGGTGATAAGACGCAGCAAAGTTAGAGAAGCCCTGTTGGTGGAGGTCTTGACAGGGACTGTTCCTGGGGAGATGCAGATATTGTTAAGGATAGAATAAATAACCTCTTGACAGATATTCCAGCCCTGTGACTGACAAAAACATTTTACTTCCACCAGTTTGCTGGTTTCTGAGATCTTCTAGCCTGCTCCAGTGACAGCACTGACACAGTATCTTGGTTCTTCCTACATGATATCACTTGAGAGTCCACCAAAAGCAGCAAGGAAAACAGACAGGGAAAACATAGCCTCAAAGCATGAAACATGTAAAATAAGGATATACTGATGGCACGTGAGCCATCCATCCTTCAGTCTCCAGGTGAAATCCTGGGGCTTGGCAGGCATGCAGACATCCTGGGTGTGTGGGTGTGTGCGTCTGCCTGGCATGGGAACAGCCTGCGGATCATCCAGGTAGTTCAGTGGTCCCGTAACCGTTATGAGCAGTTATTCAGCAACATCCAGTAATGAAAAAGAAATATTCTGCAGGTAACATGGAGAACAGCTGACAGAGTCCAGGTATAAAGACACCACATAAAAAAATTAACACAACAGGCTGCCATTAAAAAATGAGGCAGACTCCATATCAACCTATGGCTGCCAGAGTTGTGTTCGTACACCTAGAACTTTTCTTTTTAGTGCCCTTTTAAAGAAGCTGAAAATATCCACTAACCTTGAGAACAAACATATCATTTTAAAGCAGAATAGGCCTGTAAGACTTTTTAACACTTGTTCGTTGATTATATTAATGCCAGAATATATTAAAGAAGTGCAATATAAATTTGATTTTAATTGTTTTGTACACACGCCAGTGAAAAGGAACTGATTGGATACAGTTCACAGGCAGTATGTTAATACGTTATTTTCATATGATGATAGCTTTGCATAATCTTTCTTTTTCCAAGATTTAGAAGAACCTGTTGTTAACCAAAGCACAGGAGAGAGGAAGAATACAATTTACATAAAATCGGCTACCCTACACATTAATTAGTAATGTGGCTGAGCGGAAGGTGTGTTCACTTAGTAGAAAGTACACTTTATAATTTATACACCAGCTGTTTCAGTGCTTTCTAGTCCATTTTCCTCCCTGCCTGCCTCTAATGAAATCGTGTTACTGGAGAATTGACTGGGGTGAATTGAGATTTTAATCCCATTGACGCTTCTCTATGGAAAGGCACACTGGTGGGAACTTTTAATGGAAGGTCTGTAATCAGAAGACACTTGTATTCAGTCCCCCACTATAATGACTCTCATCAAATGTTAAAGCCCAGGCAGTGTGCAGAAGGCTAGAATTTCAAGGTTTTTGACCAACCCCATTTGAGGCATTCCTCTGGGAGTGTGTGATTACTCAAGTTTAGCAGTTTATTGCCTCATCTTTCAATATCCAGTGAAGCACAAAATTCTCATCTAGGTTGCTCTTTTTACTTAAAGAACAGGCCAAAATAGACTGCAGAGCTACTAGCACTGTCATTGAGGTTAATTCTTGCTTCTCAGTTAACAGCAGATCAATAGAAAAGCTTTAAAATATTAGAACACAAATGCTGCTCAGTCTCTAAAAATGCTCAGCAGCCTTTGTAGAAATTCTGGTTTGCATCACACTTTTCCAACACACACACGCTCACATTTATTTATTACCAATTGCTTTTTTAAGGCTAAGAGTAACATTAATTGAGAGGTGGTGCTGTTCTGCAAAGAAGGATGTAAACATGTATTAAAATCCAGCAGAGCGAACAGTTTTCCTATTCCCCAAACTTTGCAGTCAAGAAAAGTACAGTCATTAAAAGAGAGGTGGTCAAAAAGCAACCTGAATTGGGAGTTAATGGGACTCATTATGTTGGCTGCATGTTAGTAATGTCTCCTTCTCTACCAGAAAAACAAGCAGAAATAGACACAGAAAAGCAAACCCCACTTAAACAAATGCCTGTTAAAATCCCTGTGAGGAGAATGCATTTGCTCTGAACAGACACAAACACATCAATTAATACAGTGGAAGCCACTTATACAGATACATGTTAAGAAATAAACTGGAAAAATGAAGGAACTTCTGACAAAAGATGTCAAAAGCTGTTGAAAGGAATAAATCTATTTAAAAGACAACATATTTTTCAAATGCAGTAAGTCAAAATAGAAGGAATAATGGGAAGAATGCCTCTGAAGAATTAGTGTTAAATAAAAAAAAAAGTCTTTCCCTTCCTTCTTCTTTTTCCTCCCCTAAAAAAGGAATCCAGATGAGGGTTTCTTTAATAAGCATTTCTCTGGCAACTTAATGAATACGTTTGAATGACTTTCCTTATTCCCTGTTCCTTTCTTATTGAATTGGTCAGACAAAGGTCTAATTTGGGAGTTTTTTTACTTAAAGGAGCTCTTTCTTTCTGATACTTCTTTCGGGCCAGCATGGGTTCAGGATTTTCCGCTCCTTATGCATTTCACTCCCTCTGGTCTCTTTCTTATTTTAGTTATTTCAAAAAATGTAAGGATCCACTTGTTATTAGAAGTTTCTTTTTTCATGGCTTCCAATCTGAATAGGTACCTACATTCTCACATTCCCTGCAGAATTCATGGCATTTATTGTATATGTACTATAATTCATAGAGGAAGGATTAGAATGTGGCTTTTCATTAGATTATGTTTCTGTGCAATTTTTCAGGGCTTGTTTAGTGCTTATTTCATTTCAGAGCTTAAATGAATCTATATGTGTATAGATTTTTCTGTGTGCCTCAGTGCCTTTCAGGAGGTCTTTCTTTAGACTTCCCACTCAAATTCTGTGGATTATTTAAGAGCTCTAAGTGTACAAATTTGAAGGGAACATCCAAACTTCAAATTTCTTTAGAGTTTCCTTAGCAAGTAATGAATGCCTTTTTGTTACATCAGCCCTAATTTTTTCAGGCTCTCTCCCACTTCCTGTTACTAGCCTCCCGTCCACTTCTTTGACAGTTTTCTCACTCTCCAACCTGGCAAGCCAACCTCTGTTCCACAGAAGCTTTATGCTGGTGTCTCTCAGAAGAACTGCTCCGTACATCAGTGATCTGCATGCTTCACAGGCATTCATTAATTTATTTCCTCAGCACCTATATTAGGCATGTAATATTACATCAGCCTGGCAGAGACCGAGCTGAAACAAAGACAAGCAACTGACTCACCCAAGGGCACTCAGAAAATCGGCTCTACGGCCAGAAATCTCATCCAAGTTCCCATGTCTTAGACACAGATATTACTGAATAAGTTTCATGTGGTCCTAATCCACCAAAAAGAGCAAGATACAAATTCAGACATTCTGAAGTTGTGCCTAACCATACAATACTAACTAACATCTTACTATGCGAGCTATCTTCTCTAGCTCTCCAGAAGAGAGCAGCTTAGCAACTTAAAACTAATAAATAAGGCCATTAAAAGCTGATTAAATTTGAGGAAATGTGAGAGATTCTTTCTGTAAGGGGCAAAGAGGCTCACGAGCACAGAGTAGCACTCCACATTCACCTTTCTTATTGAAGCTGACCTAGTTCTGAACTCTGGATTTTGAAAAGGACACACCAAAGCAAACGTGGAGACTGTTGTGAGATAAGAGCTGGTCAGAGGGGAAATAAGATGCATCAACACAGTAAAATAATCGGCCAGGCAGTAGCATTGCTGGAAAGGACTGAAACGATCCCTGGACCATGAATGGATCAAGGCTTCAGCAATAGTGTTACCAAAGCTAAAGACTGACAAGTTTGCCGTGTGTAAATAGGGTAGTCATGTAAGAAAGGAAGGAGAGAAGGAAAATATGTTCCAATAAAACCCACGGGGATAGAAGGCATATCTAATCTTTCAGGCCTTCCCAGCACCGTCATCTGGGATGCTTATAGCGCCTTTTTGCATTCATTTAGGTATGTGTTGATCGGGGGAAATCTTTATCACCAGACTAGAACTGCAGAAAGAGTAAAAACACCATTTTCTGATTAGAATACAGTTATAGGCATCTGCCACTTCCACTATTTCTGCAGTGCCTTCTAAATGAGTCAGTCACAGGTTAATCTAACCGTGTACTTATTATAAAAGATCAAAAGCTATAGATCCAAATATTTTGTTTTGAAAATAAGGCAACCTCAGATTTTTGTTTCAACCTGTTTAGGTTTCTGTTTAGGTGAAGCAAACCACCTGTTTGCTTCAGGTGGTTACTTTTTGAAAATATGAAGTGTGGTAAATTGCCCGTGGAATAAAGACAGCAAAACTCCAAACATGGCCAAGACAGGAGATATAAAGAAGTACTCACATGACAGAAATGTGCCAGTCTTAAGTTGGTCCTTCTGACTGTTACTAAGGCATGACTGCCCATGTGCTATTTGAGCTGCAAAATAGGGCAAAGAGAGTCATAGGAATAACAAGACCTTCTGCTTCTAACAAAAATATTGCTGTTTATAGCAGGGAAGCCCCTCTAAAACACATTTGCACAGCACTTAGCACAGTGAGCCCTGGTCTTCAGTGATACAACAGTAATAACTGTCAATAACACTGTTTAAGGACATTTTCTCTTTTCAACAACGTAAGGGTGCTTTTCTAATCCACAAAGGCCATAAACTTGAACTATTGCACTATTTCTAAGGGCAGAAGTGAGACCAGAGATCAGGCAGATGAAGCGTGTCTTTTGTGATTTATCTGCTCACTGCCACCACCGCCTTCTTTCCGCAGTGAAACCATAAGGAAGGGATGATCAGTGCTTAACTCAAATGTAAATAAGTATAACATCTTCTGAGGCCAAAGCAATAATCCCATTCGGGCAGACATAAAAATTGATATGACTAGGCACTATAAGCCATCTATACATACTTCCTGTATCAGGCAGCTATACGGGAAGCTAAAAGAAAAGTACAGCCTTTGTTCTGTGAAAAATCAACATCAGATAGACTAGGCAAAACCACAGACATTTACGGTAGGAGACAACCCAACAAGTCCCAGAGGGCAGACTAGCCAGCCTGATATGGCACAAGCCTTTCCCCTCCCCAGACTAGAGCTATAGAATCCATAGCATTCATTAATTTCTTGGCCTCTGTTAATCTCTAGTAGCTTAACACACCGTATGTTTTTTCCCCAGGACAGACTGCTTTCCACAGCATGGTCCTAAGGAAAGAAAGAAAAAAAAATCCAAACCTAGTACTGCCGTTCAGAGAGAAAAGACAAGTCAACAGTCGCAGAAAAAAGAAATGTCATTGAAATTTTGTTGTGTTGAATCACTTAAATGAGATCATAAGCTACTATAAAATATTGATTTTTTGCATTTCCTGGGAGGATGCCATTTGAAAGAGACAAGGTGCTTTCTATTTGCTTTTAGGCATTATTTAACACCAAGTTTTACTTCTCTATGTAAAGATTCAGTTGTGTGCCAGTAACTTGATGGGCATACTTTTCTCATATCCACAGGGTTATAACATGGTCATATAGCGCAGAGCTCTATAATATGCAGCAAGTTCTTTTATAAATTCCTGTGACCTAGAAAAAACGCTTTTGTATCTGAGTATCTTCGATAGATTGATCTAGTTTCCCATAATATTTTATGACCATGCATGTTTAACAGGGAAGATGCTTATAAGTGACAGTATTTTATATCCTTTAATTACATGATAAATATTCAAAATGCAACTCCATGGTTTGTTACAGGAAACAGTAAATAGCTGTGGTAGTCACACAAGTAAATTAAGCAAGGAATAGGTCAATCATTCCCTGCACAGAAGACAGAGCACAGAAAGAAACAGTTTTCTTTGAACTTTCAATAATAAAGATGCACATGCAAGTCCAATACAAAACAGAGCAAGTTTCTACTGTTCAGGGGGTATCAGACTTTTTCCGAGGAGTCTCAGTACTAAATATATCCCTTTTCTGCAACAGTGTTAGTCTGGACCTTCATGATTTGATTTGCTTTCAGCAAAGGGTAGTCCTTTACCTGAGCAACATGGCCAAAAGAGGATGAAATGCATGTGTTGTTGTTTTCCACAAGAATCACTGACACTGTGACTTAATTTTCAAAGAGGATGGAAAAACAACACTATGGAATCTAGCAAGATGGACAAAGGAATAAGAATTGGCAAAGACCTAATGAACAGCTCTTCTGAACAGAGGGACTAAGTGCAGGAAATATCTGATGGCTGATGTTTTGGACCAAATGATTGTCAATCAAGAATTCAAAATATTAGGTGCTTTGGAGATTTTTACAGCACTCAGCTGGTAGAATAGGATAGATAACTTGCAGAAAGGTGTGTTTGTCCCACCAATATTCAGTACTCCAAAATACATTCAGTTTCTTGCTGATTTGGGGAGAACAACAACTGAAATTGTTTGCCTGTTTTGAGAACTTCAGCCAAGCTGTAAGCAGAACTCACCATCTCAGAGGTAAATGCAATCTCAGTAATAGGAAATTGAAAAAAAATTAAAAATACACATAATCTGCTAGCTGAAAGGTGATATATAGCCTTTGCTAAATGAAAATGTAGGGAAGGAGGGTTATGTAGAATAGGCCAAATTATCACCTAGTACAAAGACACCCAATGTTTTTGAAGTACCTGTCCTCAGCTGATCTCAATGCCATCTGGGGAGTAATCCAATTGCCAGAAAAGTCTTCTGGGTTTCAGCTCCACAGCTTCGTGTTTGCTACATGAGACCCCCTTACAGGATGGCAGTGGCAATGACTGGTAGAAAATCTTTGCCAGTGTCTCTGTAAATGCTCTCTGTGCCCTCACATCTGCCCAATGGCTGTGTCCAGAGACTCTGCCTGAGCTGACAGACAGGAAGCACCAGCCTTATGTTTCCCATAGGAAGCTCTTCTTTGTGCCCAGGGAGTTTCTGCTGAAGCTCAGCCTTCTTGTAGCCTCTTCCAGAAGATGATCGGCTAACGAAGCTGGCTCCTGGGAGAGGGACTAAGGGCAGACCATTCTCCTAGGGGGAGAAGAAGACCAAGATGCCACAGCACGAATGACTCCCAGCAAACACCCAAGTGCCCCTGAACTCACGTGCTACGTGCAGCCCAAAGCGTGTGCTTGCAAAGAGGGCCATGACCACAGCTCAGGAACCAAGCTACTGTTACATGTTTACGCTGAATAGAAAGTGGATCCACGAAGCAGCACATATGTTTGTCTGATAGTCGTTAAACAGGGATTTGACTGCAGATCTTCTGGGAAAAATCTAGCAGGAAAGAGCTGAGTATCTGCCTCAGTCTTGGCATGCAATAGTGCAGCTCCATTACCGTTAGGGAATTGGCATATGTCTGGAATTAGGCACACTGGCAATCAAGCCACTTCTTTACAAACAACTAAAAAAAAAGTGAACAAACTGTTTGTTATCAAATTGATTCAGGCATCTGGGACACAGTGGGTGAATTCTATTGATTATTTTCATTCAGGTTTTAAAGTGAATTTACTTTGGCCGACTGCTCTCCTTTCATATTTACTTGCCATGAACATTCGAGTGATCAAGTTTTACTTACACAGATGTGACCTTGACCAAGTCCTTTTACCCCTTTGTGCTTCCATTTCCTCCTTCTCTCTTACCTGTCTCACTTGTAAGCTCAAATAGATTGCACCTATCAAGTCTATATTACAGTCTATACCTTAATTAAGTACACTTGGCCCTGTCTTGTCTGGGATCACTCTGCACAACTCTAATACATATCAGACTAACAATAAATTGTGCAAAATGTATTTCCAAGTCTCATATATGGATGGTGTTAACAGAAAAGGAATTTGAAATTCAGGGGTGAAATCTGAGCCAGATGCACTTGCTTCCTTGTTCATCCAAACACATAACCCTTCTGCCCTGTTGTGGTGAGGCCACACTGCTCACTGTGGGCTACTTGCATGAGATTGCTTTCCAGCGGGATTGAAAAAAAACGGAAGAAAAAAATTCACAAACCGTTGTTGAACAAAGAAGGCAGCACAGAACAACATTATGATCTGCTCAGAGAAATTTCAAGAGCAGAAAAAACCAACTACTTTTGTCTGATATATTATTTGCAAATTACATGTTCTGTTGCACCTCAGTGCTTTTTTTAAGCTGCTTGAATTGCCTGGTAAGCAGATAGGTTATAAATAGAAGCCAAAATTATAATAAAAACCTTTTTTTTCCCATTTCTCTAGGATCAGACAGGTATGTGGCCTCTATGTTCCTTGCCTACAAAGAGAGTTTGGTGAGTACATATGACTTTTACCTCCTTTCATCTTTGGTTCTGTATTTTTCCACACATTTGTAGGAATTAAATAGCTTTGAGACCTCTCCCTCACCCAGTTTTGCTGAGGTTCTACAATGGGTTCAAGAACAAGTAGAGAAAAATCCACAGAGGACATACCTGTAGAATCCGTATTTTCACAGGAACTCTGGCTGTGGCCTTACAGAAGCTGTTCTGCTCAGGGCTCATGGACAGCACCAGCACCAAGCACAGTTCTGCTCTCAGACGTGTGGGATGTCAAGCCCAGAGAACGTTTTGTACAGCAAAGCTGAAATATGCAACATCCTTCTTTACCACAGGACAATTAACAGTGAGTTGAAATGCAGAGAATAACAGTAACTTATTCCTCTTACAGAACCATGGAAAAAATGTGCTTTCGGGTAACCCAAAGGGTAAAAGCCCTTCTGAGCAGCAGCTGCTCAGCAGAGAAGTCCCTGAGCACCCATTCCTTGCATCTTATCACATCAGATAGACAGCCATTTGCAGCCTTCTAGACCACAAATCAGTGTCAAAGGTAGCACACAGTCCTGAAGGCTAGTTGATCCTGTATTATTTAAACCCTTTACTGATGAGGGCCAGATTCTCTGCTGCTGTAAATTGAGACATTTTCACTGAACTCACTCAAGGTAGGTAAACCTAAACCAGCTGAGGATCTGGTATAACTAATACAACCTCTGAGTACATTTACTCAATGATGACAAAGAGAGAAGAACATACTTGGTTCTTGGGGGATATTCAGTTTGTATTTCTGAGTTTTGTGCTGGCTTTTCTTGGAGGTTTTTTTTAGGAAGGAGGAGTGAGGTGAGAGGAATTGTGTTTGGCCTGCTTGGGAGTTGCAGAGCTGAAGCTGGGAAGCAGTGCAAAAGAGCACTTTAATAAGTAGGGAGTGCCAAATGAAACACTGGTTTTTCTTCTGTGGATGGAGAAAGCTAAATACAATATTCATATTACCTCAGTTTCTTCCATCACTCCAGACAAAACCATTGCCAAGACAAAATAACCCCCTCTGCTATTGCATAAACTCTTCATGTGCAATTATTTGTACTAGCCAAACAGAAAGAAATTAATCCCATTTTGAGCACTGAATGTGTGGCCAAAGATTTCCTTATATTGTTACCGTTTGGGACAAATATGCAGGAAGAAAAGAAAACTCTGCCAGGATTTCAAACTGAAATGTACATTTAAAACTTAGCTCATAATTTCCCAGTGCCATTGTGAGTTTTTTTTCCGATGTTTCACCCCGGAGGAATCATGTTGTGAGTTCAGCAGGCAAGATGTTGCCATGACATATACCTCATCAGATCAAAGGCACTGCATGGAGTGCCAGGGACGGATATGATTCTTTGGACTAATTTTATTATTGTAACTCCACTGACTTCAGGGCGTTACACCAATGATGAATTTGGCTCATCATACAGCAAATGAAGCTTAACATCTTTTGTTCCAAGTCTTCCTTTCTATCCACCTCCTCTGCTACCACCTGCTATTACTCTTTGAGCATGTTTACACCACATATTGCAAACAGCCATGAGCAAGCTCTGCCCACGCTCCAATCTGACAGAAGCCATGTGATTGGATTGGCACCAAGCCTGAGCTAATAATCCCTCATGAGAAGGATTTTTTTCAGTGAATAGCATGGGCGCGATGACTGTACATCTATCTATACGGTATCAACATGCCCAAAGAGTAATCTATGCTGCAAATCTCTTTACAGGTCTGGAATCTTCTCCTTCCATCTTGCTTTTCACACACAGGCTTTTTCCCATGCCCTATAAAGAGAGCTTGTACCTGTACTCATAATCCCCACAGTCAGCAAAATGCCTCTGAGTGGTACAGAGAATTACTGTTTTCACTTGTTGGTACAAAGTGCTTCAGTACTGCTCAGTCCTAGATGCTGAGCTTTCTTCTCTGCCAGTTTAAACACGTTTTTCACCCTAAGAGTTGACAAAATGATCCCATATTTGAAATCATTCTACATCTGCCTCCCTTTCTTTCTACTTTCCTTTGCCTTCTGCACCAACATCACTGTAGCGTGTTGATGGTATCGTTCCTGCATATGGCTCATCACCTTCTTTGCAGTAATACCTATTATATTTCCTGGGTTCTTATTTGGCAGGTTCTTATCTGTTGTCTTTGAAGACATGGCAGAGCATCCTCTTGGGGTCTCACTGCTTCCCCATATCCCCAGCCTGCACTACGGTAAAGACAAACCCATACATACTGGGCCTCCATGTTGGGAAGGGAACAGCGAGATCCAAGGCCCTGTGGTGTCTGTGAGAAAGAATCACCTAATTTACATCTCTTTAATTAATTTTCTCTGATGTAGGGAGAAGCTGGATGTTCTGTATTCTCAAACAATTTAAATCTACCTAAATTCAGTGAGTTTTGTTACCAGTTTAAATGAATGAGAACACACCGAGATAATCCAAGTAGTTATCCCACTCCTTGATGGTTTTCTACACAATCTTCAGTCACACACTCCTGTACTCGGACACTTTGGGTTGCTCAGCAGATACACAAAAGCAGAATCACAGCACACTCGTGGCTTCAGTACACTCATAAAAACATTCCTATTTCTCTGCATGTGAATAATGAGGAAGGAGGTTGCTCAGTAATATGAGATTCCCTCCTCCATGCCAAATACAGGGTAGAACCAGGAGCAGTTCCAGGGCAAGAGGTACTAATTTTAACATCAATTATTTGCATACCCATGCAGTATTTTTGCATTAATTGAAGCCAAAAGAGAAGCTATCACTGTTTTTCCATGAGCTTTACTAATAGCTTTGCAAAAATTTAGCCCATAAATTAAAGATCCCAAATTAAACAGAAGCAGCAAAAGAACATGGCTCAAAAAAGAAGAGACAGGTAAAGTGTATAGAAGCACATCAAGAAGATAGAAATAAGATAAACATTTTACCTTCCTCAAAACCAGCAATGAAAATACTCTGAAAATTAACTTTTTTTTTGTGCATCTTCGTGGCCACATTTACTATACTTGTCAACATCAGTACTAAAAGGCTTTAAGTTCAGAAGGTGTAGTATCACCTCATCTTTCTTCAAACCTGGGACTGCTAATAAAAGACCTTGTAAAAGTTATGTGGAGTTTGTATTGGCAAAGGATTACAGAGATACCTTTCCAAAGCTTAGAAGTAGCTCATGAATTGTCCATTGATGCAGGCAAAGGGAGCTAGGGAATCCAAATATCACTCCACACTCTACAACTTTTTTTTTTTTTTCCCATGGGCTGCTGTGTCAAGTGAACAGTTCTACTGCACTGTGATAAAGGAAAATGATTTAAAAGCCACTTGATCTGTGTTGTCTCCATTCAAAAAGAATCTAACCTGATTTATAGTTCCTCAAATGGCTGAAACACTACTTTGCTTAATGTCATTAAAAACCTGGTATCGGCACCCAGCCCTAATAAAAGTAGCAGGAACATGGTAGTAACCTCCCCATAGAAGGCAAATGAAGCTGTCATTTTTCAATATAATTAAACCTGGTTTCAAAAATCCAAAGGTCTGTGATATGAATTACACTAATTACTTCTTGTGGCTTAAACATTGATTTCAATGTTAAATTTAATGGACTTAATGGATGTTGCTTTTCCCATCAGACTGGTGGCCGATGTTTGTCTTGTTTCTTGACCACTTATAGATTTCTGTTGACCCTTTAAACATATTACAATCGGCAGCCTGCTCATTCTTCGTGCATGAGAGTACTACTATTACTTTCTGTAGATAATCCCAGCTTCCATGTAACCTG
The DNA here is from genome assembly GCA_013396775.1 of Cephalopterus ornatus. Taxonomy (NCBI): domain Eukaryota; kingdom Metazoa; phylum Chordata; class Aves; order Passeriformes; family Cotingidae; genus Cephalopterus; species Cephalopterus ornatus. Next base: position 1,204,624 of record VZRE01012431.1, on the reverse strand, counting down.
TCCCTCGGAGTTATTTTTGGCAGCCAAAAGCATACATGCTCCAGGAAATAGAAAAAGAGATCATTGGACTAAATTTTCAGAAATGTGCAAGCAATTAATCTTGCCTGGGCAGTATGTGAAATCCAAACAAACATTAGGAAATAGCAAAACGTGCAAAAATTCACAGTCCAATGGTGCTGCTGTTTGCTGCACACCATTCTCTTTCCTGCATTTCTTCATTGCTGAGCAGAGTCAAAACAGAGAAGCAAGGATGCTGAGCCTAGTTCTGAACTTCAACTGAAGTAAATCAGAAGCTGTTGGAATCCATGGAAAAAAAGTTTGGAGACTGGAATCAGGTTCCCTCTTGAACTTTCTGCTTATCCAGAAAACAGCAAAAGGAGTGCTCGGGTTGAACAAATAAGAAACACATTACAAATAATAAACTGTGGGCTTACTGTTGACTTAATGACAGAACCCCCACAGATTTCAAGGAGAGTCAGATAAGATACACTTCATGTGTGATCGATGGAAGAAAAGGACCATCTCTGTACTTGGGCTCAGACCCAAGAGACACTCTGAGAGGGTAATGTTTGCTAATGCTTTGATTCTCTTCAGGAGTTGGAATTAATCAGTGTTGTGTCCAGGCTAGACGATGTGGCTTGTTCCACTTCTAAGAACACAAACAAAGCCCAAGTCCTTCAGATCACAGAGTGTACCTTCATATGAGTTTATAAAGCCCTACTTGGGAGAGGAGGCCTAATCCTGAAGGTCCAGGTAAAAATAATGAGGAGTGCTGGTTGCTTCATATTGTGGGAAATGAGGCCATTTACAAATAAGTCCATAAATAAAGAACTTAGGAGAGAATTTTCAAAGTACCTCATGTTGAAAATCTTTTTTCTCCTAATACATCACAGTTGCTGAAGGCATCCCAGGCTAGGGTTAAAACAACACCAGAATGCCTGTTTTCTCACCAAACTGTTTTTACATTTGTTTTCCACAGACAAGGGAACATTGATACTAAAAAGGAATCAATGCCTTGAAATATTTGTACCATTTTTTTTTTTCTGCAGCAGAAACTCTAGATGCCACATGAGAGGTAGTTTGGTAAGAATGGAAGAGAAAGGCTACAAATATTTACAAATTCAGTCTATTAGGAAACCTACAGCTGCAGTGAAGTTAGGTAAAAGAATTTGCTGTGACCACAGAATTGCCATTTGTGGCTCAGGACAAGGGAATTATTACACATTTATCTATGGCAATCTTGTTACAGTGGTGATGCCAAGGGGGAATTATCATTCAGCAAAATGATCTTCCTCTTTCCCTCTGTTTGTGGTACATTCCCAAGAAAAGCTGTGCTGCTGTATTTGTCACTGGCTATGCCTGAAACCAAAACTGGTATGACTTTTAAAAGAATAACATTAGCACAGCGGAATTGTGCCAGCACCCAAATGACTGTTTCTGTCCAGGGCCTAAAACATCTGTGCATAAGTAAAATATATATATGTTATCCATATGTGGATTGAAAGATTTAAGAGAGTGAAAACACACAGCTCTAGGAAAATCTTGTTATGTTAAGGGCCAAGTAATCAGCATGTATAAACTAGCATGATTTCATTGACACCAGTGATGTTTTGCTGATTCACATCAGTTGAGGAGCCTCGTCTCATAAGTATGTTTTTCTTTCTGTTTGGGAGTTCATCCAGCCCAGAATTAAAGGGTATAACATAATCCTCAGGGAAAAGGGAGAAGATTTTGGAAAGGTAATTCTTTCAATTTAGAGATTCAAGTCAAATTAGAACACACTGAGGATTTCCAAACTGACTGCTACTCAATAGGGAAAACTTTTCTATCAGTTTAGAGAAACTTAAAAGCCTTTGGACTGAACTGCCAGTACTGGCCTCCTAGCCAGGGTCTAATGAGAGGAGACAGAGCATGACCTATTATGTCTCAGAGTTTAACTGAATGGAGACTTTTGGCAGTTGTGTACTGCCATGTGCAGCTTCTATATAAACTCTGAAGTTTTATGATTGCATAAAACCTTTTTATAGCTAGAAGATATTTGAGTTCATAACACGTGCCTTTCCAGACTAGATCATAATGGCATTCTTGATTATTTTCTATCTTAATGTCAAGATGAGAAGATGACAAGTTAACATACCCTTCTCCTTCCCAAGGTAACTCTGTAACAAAATAATTAAGCAATGGAAGTAGTTGCAGAAAAGGGCTCTCTAGTCGTCATTAATGGCCACAGTCCAAAGTCAAACATATCCAGCCATCAAACCTCCATTCTGTTTTGACATTGCGTGATGAAGACATGTTGGTCTCATTACTCACTCAACTTTCCTCTCCTCCTCCTCCTCTTTCTAGAGAGTATTGACTCCAGACACCATATAACTTTCTAGAGCTACTCAGGTAATTTTCTAAGCAAACAAGTGCAGTTCCATAGGTTCAACCTTCCTCTTTCCCACCCCAGAGCTGCACATTTTAACCAGCCCATGGTCTTGCCTGGGGCCTTTCCTCTGGGAAGACAGCAGCCCCTCATTTCTTCAAGGTCTCCCACAGACCCTGCTCAGGGCAGCAGTGCAGATCGTGACCACCTCCTCATGGGTGTATCCAATCTCCATATTACTTCCTCCCTGTTAAAACTGGAGACAGGTGCCCTAGAGAGAGATGTTTGAGCATTTACTTCAGCTCATCGCTGAAGTAAAATAGCACCCTATGGAATGCTCTTTGCCTTGAGACTGCTTTGGAAGGACAGAAATTTTGTGTGCTTATAACTAATGAGTACGGTGCAGGCAGCTGAGCTGGAGCCCAGGAGCTCTGAAATGCAGGACTCCTATCCCTGCCCTTGGGAACTACTTGGAGTCAGAGCCGTTCCGCTTTCTCACTTTTGCCTTACTAAAACAAAGTAACTAATACCATGTTTTCTCATCTTGGGCATGAGGGAGGACAGATTCTTTAAAATAATGATTTTAATTCACACTACTTAAAAATAGGCTCTTAACTCTATATGCTGGCATCTAAATAAAAGCAGCCTGACTTTGAGAGGTGCTAAGCATTTGCACCTCCTAGCAATGTGTACCCGAGCTGTTTTAAAGATCTCCAAAGATACAGATTTTCTTCCCTGCCAATACCATTTCTCCCTCCTTCAATATAATTTTATAGGCCATCCATTTTGACATTACATCAAATTAACGCTAAAAACACACCTACCACTTTGGAGAGAGATTTTAAGAACTCACTGTTCGCAACACACAAGGCAGGATGCCTACTTTGTGTTACAGACGAGTTCGCATTTAACTTCAAACATTTGCACAAGTCACGGAGAATTCATTTTGACTTCTGTGTTGTCCCGAACAATGACATTTTCCTGAATCAGGGACAAAGAAAGTCATTGGAAAAGCAGTGACAGCAGGATAGATCATGTTTATGCAGTTTAGCAGGGGCATCTGTTTCTCTAAATGAGACCCCAAAAGAAAAATAATAACCAAGAAAAAAAATTTTTTCAGTAAGGTTTCAAAAAAACCCAAACCAAACCCAGAAAAATTTCCTATCTCCTTCAGATTAATCAGCCTAAACCACTACAGTCAGGAATGCTAAAGAAAAAGGAGACTGCATTGCTGTGAACTTGTCTGAGCTTTTATATCTCTTCCATTAGGTAATTTTCAAGTAATGTTGATTTAGCAGTTTCAATTTCATTCAGAAGAGGCTAAACAATGTTAGATGTTAAAGTCTTCCTTTCAGGTTTGCTTTACAATTCAGTATTGCTCTTTCTACTCTTAAGCCTGTGCTCCAATATATAACCAGTTATATATTCCTTATTAAAAATGTACAATGTTTCAGAAAATTGAAATAGTTTTCAAAATTGTCCCCCATTGGTAATTCTGCATTTGATTGTCAAAAATGTTAATCTTTTCTCAGGCCTGAAATTATGAGCCAGCTTTATTGGTCAAAGGCCATAATAATTTGAGCTCTTATTTTATAAACTCATTTCTGCCGAGTGATATCCTGATAGGAGCAAGAATAATAAATCACAAACATGTCCCCCAAGATTGCATTGTAAATGTCAAACTAGACAGGAAATTGTAATTAAAGAAAGGAAATTGCTACAAAGAAGCACTTGATTTTAAAATGAGCTAAGCACAGAATTTTCTAAGCATTTAATTATAGACCAATTTCAACTGACTGCTTTGCTTTTGCAGTCATATTTCTTATTATAACTGTTCTACATAATAACCAAATCTCCGTGCTTACGCTGGTCAGGAGTATTACTACATAACACTGCATTAGCACGAGGATTACTAACTTTACAGGAACTATTGTCACGTTTTAGTGTGATGGACAGCAATATCAGAATTTTAAATCAGCGACAATGTGATTTTAACTCAGCAGCCGAGTGGGTATCTTTTCATAGCAGCATCTGCACCTCTTGGCACCTCACTCTTAAACGAGCAGCAGGACCAGTTCTGAAATACCTGGACTGACAAACGCCTGGATGAGTGAATAATGTGGTCAGGGTCAGACACTGCCATCACAAAAAAATTCCTGTTATCCAGGAAGGCTGCTGTGGTTCCTATCAATCTAGACAGAGCCTTTCAGTGCCATGAAAAAGGGTGCTATTCACTTCCTCTCCAATGCATATAAGTGAGAAAAGAAAGGATTTAGGGAAGAAAACAATATGTTCTAGTAACACTAGACTAGCAAACTACTTAAATATATGGGTTGTTGTGTGCTGAGCAACTCAGTACAGACTTTTTGAGCCCTAAATTCTGCTATTGACCCTTTGTTTTTTACTGATCTTCTGGTTCAAGAGAGTTAACAGGCCTTAAAAAACTCTTCTTTCCATCTTCCCAACCATCTTTTTCTGCTTCTTGTCAATACCACAGTGGTATAAGGGGTAGGACTGAAGTGCACAATTCTCTTTTTCTTTAGCATAGCCTAAAACTTTATTGGAAGTAAAATATACTATATACCAGCACACTGTATCTATTTTGATTTGAAAAGACAGATATGCAGAAAAACTTTTCTACAAGACTGAAGCTGGAGAAAATCCTGTTACACTGAATCCTCATTAGGACCTAGCAAAATTCACTGAATACTTGACACTGCATATTTCCAACTAGTAAGGAATAAATCAAGATGCAGATGCGATCATTTGCACCCATAAGCTGACTGCAATGGAAATATTATGCTACTGCAGGAGCAAGATGGAATTGGATAAAGCCTGGTCAACTGGCAGATACTTACCAACCACAGAATTTACATGTTGCCTCCTGAATCAATACAATGAGCAAGAATTGAACTGCTCAAACATTTAGGAGAGCAAGGTTAATAGAAGCATTCTGATCCTTTACTTTCCTAGGGAATAAAAACCATTAGACTGGATGAAAACAGTGTCACAACAGAAACAGCATTTTCTTCAAAGTGTGGATATGTAATTGTAATGTAATGTAGTCATTATTTGGCACAGGGTCTAAAGACCTCTTAAGCAAAGTGGGGTTACGTTCTTAAGAATAATATGCAAAAGAACACAATCTAATATGTGTGTCTGATAAAAGAGATGTCCTGGAGTCCAGAATAGTTTATACTTGCAGATTTCATCAGTAACTAGCAGTCAGGTGGAATGAGTGGACACAGAGAAACTGCTAATCTCAAAGGGAAAATTGCACTAGTTTTTTGGAAAGAGGTGTAAAGAAATAAGGCCAGTCAAATAGATGTGTCTTGGCAAGAGAACATACAAAAAAAAAAACAGTGTGAAAAAAGCAGCAAATGTTTTGAGGCTGCTTTCGTTAGGAAGAACTGTTGAATTCAAACTAAATAAAGATGTTGTGGGTCAAGTACTGTGCATCACCTATGAGATATGATTGTACAGAAAGGAGAGAGTGGAGCATCTGTGAATAGGAGGTGCTAAAAGAATAGGATAAAAGAGGAACCAATAAAAGAAGAGTAAATCATTTGTGGGAATCTATGTGGATGAGGACATAGATGGAGAAGACCAAAGGGTTCCATAATGAAGCAGAACCTTTGAAGAACAGATTCCATTGAGAGATGGAAAACCTAAAAGGAAGAATGAAAGAGTGGATGTAAGGAAACAAAAAGAAAACAGGTGCTATTCTTTGGTGAGGTCTGCAGCAAAAAGGCCATATTTGCCCCCATGCCAGCCAGCAGGGCACATGGCTGGGTCAGCGTGAACCACACATTTGTGACTAAACAAAACTTCTCTTTGCTGGAGTCTGTACACTGCTCTCATGCTGAATCTGTATGTTGGCATTACACATCGAACAACAGCAAGTTGATACAGATGCCACAAAACTTACTTTTTGGGTCAGGGTGAATAAATATGTATCTATTTCCATTGAGCGGTATGTGAAGCAACAGTGACTGCAGAGGAGCTGAGGAAAAGGAGGATGGAGATGATGCTCTGATTGAATAAACAGCACAGAAAATAATCATGTCTAATAAAACATGCTCTTACAAGTGCACCTGGAGAATTCTTCTGCTTTACACAGTTTTCCTCGTTATTTCCTATTTCTGTTTTCCTTCAATGGCTGTGGCTTCACCACAGAAGTGGCATTACTAACACCACACTTAAATCCTCTCAAGTTAGTTTGAAACCCGGAAGAGAGTGGCAATTTTTGCAAAATCATAAATTAAGCTTCTTGGAATGACTGAATTACTTGGTAGAGCATTTTATTACCATCAGAGAGAGGCTGCCCTGGCCAAGCTGTACCCTGTGTTCACTATGGGATGGTGCCACAGCATTAAGGTCTGGGTGTTGATGAGATTAGGGTCAACAGTCAGATGTTCCTTCAGATAAGTCTTCCTTCAGCTAAACCCAGCAGTTTTGTCACTTCATCTAATTGTTATTATTTTATTTCTTGTGCATTTCTCATTTCCCCTCTACTTACATTTACTTTTTATATCTTCCTGTGGTAAATTCAACCCAAGTCTGACTTAATTATTTTTTTTCAGAGATGTCATTAGCCATGCTTAATTCAAGCAAGACTGTGAAAAAACCATTTCCCTGCTCACTCGCAGTGACAGCATGGCTTGAAACAGGCACGAGCAGTGCTGGAGATGGCAAGAGATGGCTGGCACCTCGGGGTGATGGCACAAGGAATTCTCAGTGCCCAAAAAGGGGCTTTGCAAGGAGCAGAAGCTGCCGCCTGCCCACCCTCACCTCTCATACTCCAGCCTCGGCCACCCCATGTAGACATGCAGCACTGCTACCTGATAAGCATCTTGTCTCTCTGGAAAGCAATATCTCCTGATTACTGGTGAGCTTCTAGTGGCACGGACAAATTTATTTTGGGAAAAAGAAATACAGTCTGGCGTCCCACTCTTGAAAGGCTACTCACCTCACGCAAGGTTTCCATAACAGTAAGGTCAGGAAAGCAACACATCTCTTTGACAGGAAGATAGCACAATACATTTTCTGGCTCTATTACACCGTCTCCATGCAATCTGGACACAGCACTTCATGACTCGTTTGCCTCAGTTTCTCATTTGTAAAAATGAAGACAGAAATCCTTCTCTTCTGTTTGGGCTCTAAGCTCCTGGGTACAGGCACAGTCTCAAATGAGGTTTTACAGCACACAGCCAAGCAGGAGCTATGTCTTACTGAGGGCCTTGTTCCATTTTAATAAACTTGAAAACTTGTGTTACTGAATCTCTATTTATATCTGTCATAATATTCATCAAGTTGTTAGAAATATCAGGTGACGCTATTAGTTCCAAAATTTGCAACCAGCACCTTAATAGCAATATATATCAAAAGGGAAAGATGTTTAAAATGTCTCCCCAGCACTTCAGGAGGAACCCTGCTTTTGCTGTCCCTGTGTAGCACTTTCACTCCCCTCCGCTGCCAGTGTGCTGAAATATGCTGGGATCATCACACAAACACATATTTATACTTCAGCTTAATAAAATGGCTTTTTTTATAACCTGCAGTCTTAGGTACTTGCCATCAGGAAAGCAGGCTAGCAGGGGAAGGATCCAGAATTACTTGGCAGGTATCGCTAACACAGCACAGGGAGTTATTAGTAGCAGCAGATTGTTGTGAATGTGCAGAATCAAGCCAGAGACACAGTAACATATAAAATGCATATGTACACACACACACAGAGTGAGGACATTCAAAAAGCCAGTGCAATGGCAAAGCTTCTTCCAGTGCACAGGGAAGGGAATTGCTTTGTTTATTGCCATCAGTGCCTCATTGGAGCAGATCAAAGGCCACAGCTTTAATTCCTCAGGAAAGTCCCACATCAGAACAAACAGTCAAAATTTCAGGCAAAGGAAAAATTCCTACAAATGAAAATATCTAACTATATCAAAATAACTTTTTAGGATATAGTCCCAGTGCTTCCCTTCAACCAAACACTTTATATCCCATGAAAGCATGTCAGCCTTTTAAAAATCAAGCATAATGGTCATTTTGCAAACTATTATTAAAATCAGCTTGTTCCCACAAATTTTTTTAGGCTGCTAAATCTCTGTTTTCCATCATGAAGGCTGTAGTGCTCTGTCACTTCTCAAATGCTGCATCACAAAAATACTCTAAAACAAAACCCATTTTGTCTTTTCTGCACTCCTTTTCTTCCCTAATCAGTAACAGAAATAATCAAACTGGTGAGCAAGGCCTGGCCTCGTGTAATAGTTCCAGTATGTTCATACCAAGGGTAAAAGAAATCAGGGCAAAATTTTGTGTTAAAGCATCAGTTCAAACCATAGAGTGATAAGACCTGGGATAGACACTTGGGATAGACAGATCCATAGATTTTGTAGACTGAATGCTGAAATCACCCTGAAGGAAATGCTGTTCTATGAGAAGCTTGTGGGATTTAGATATCAGGAAGAAATTCTTTATTGTGAGGGTGGTGACACACGGGCACAGTTTGCCCAGATAATTTGTGGATGCCCTATCCCTGGAAGTGTTCAAGGCCAGGTTGGATGGAACTCTGAGCAACCTGGTCTAATGAAAGGCAGGGGATTGAACTAAATGATCTTTTAGGTCACTTCTAACCCAAACAATGCTATAATTCTATCATTTGTCCAGGATCTCCTGGGAAGCTATGGAAGCTGATGCCTAACTGGCAGGCTCATTAACAACAGCTTAAGGTACTCAATAGCCCTTACTAGTTCATTCTACTAGTTTTACCAGGACATGTCTTTATTCTGTGAGTTAAAGTCTCCAGATCCACAGGTTGGAAAGTCACAGTGGTCTGAGGGACACAGGCATAATTATCATCTCGGCCATCGCTGGTGGGAAACGTGTCATGCCTCTCTTTCTGCTTAGGGAGGGATAGTTTTAGTCTTTCTGCTGTCCTATCTAAACATGAAATGGCAAGAAATCCAGAAGATCCCAAGTCTGTATGGAAAATTAACAGTCAGGGCACAGGGAAACTAGCTCAGAACTTGAGAGTTCTTTTTCACAAAGCTACTGAGCTCAACTAGACATGAAAAAAAATCTTGGAGATGACGCTGCCTACATATGCCATAAACAGATGCAGAGTTGGATTTTGTCCACATAGCATGAACATTTAAAACTCAGTAGAGGCAGGATATGCAAACAAAGAGGGAAGCTTTGTGTATTCACTCATACATTGACTTATAAAACTCAAGCTGATGGGTCATAAAAATATTTGAAGATGTTTACATGAAAATTTCACTTTGCTTGCAGCAGTTTCAGCAGCATATTCTCCCCATGTATTATTAAGGCAACCTTTTTCACAATGAGTTGCAAAATGACATTGCCCAATTCTAGAAGATCTGGGCCTGTTATGCAGTTTGCCGTGTGAGAAGGCTTCGGAACTCCTTCTCACTGGTGCCTTCTGCAAACAGGAAAGAAGAACTTGGTACACTCTCTGGCCATAGAATGCCTGCACCTGACTTAGAGAGTGGGAGGTGGTGCCCTGTGCTGAGCTTCTCCTGGGTGCTGCTCTGCCACTGCACAGCACAGAACAAGCACCTCTGTGGAAGGTGCAAGTTCTGTACCACATTGTTTTGCATCAGGAAAAGGCAATTTGAAGAAATCACACCAAGAGTGAGGCCTGGTGAGGCTGGTGAGGTGTACAGGGTGGCTTTGGAGGAGCAGGCAGAAGCAGAGGGGGTCCCACAATACAGACAGAGACAGTGGCAGCCTCAGGAGTCCCTGAGTAAAGGCACCTCAGTTTCTCAAAGAGGACAAAAGTTGTGCAGCTAAACGTGGCTCAAAATGACCACATTTAGAAAAATCTTTGTTTCTCTTTTTTTTTTTTTTTTTTTTTTTTTCATTCCAAACGTGAACGAAGAGTCAGAAATTTTCCCTAGGACAGCTATTTTCAGAAAATTCCCCTTTGGAGAACCCCATGGGGAGTGCATCACACACAAGCACATGAGCGTGTGGGGATCATGGCAGAGCAGAGGGGCAGCCCAGCCCTTGTGGGGGCTAGGAAGCCAAGGCAGCTCAGAGCCCACCAGCTGGGCGGACATGGGGAGCTTGGTGAGCCCAAGGATGTGTGCAGCTCCACCACCCCAGCAGTGGGAAGGCAAAGTGCCAGCTGCTCAGGCAGCCTGGGGAGGTCAGCAAGCCTCCAGGCAGCCTTGTCAGTGATCCCAGGAGCTTGCCAGGGGCTGCCCGTTAGTTCAGGCCCTGGCAAAGCGGGGTGGGCATGTTTACAGGACAGAGCTTTTCTTCCCCGGAACCAGCCTTTCCTAAACAAAAACTTCTCCACTGGCAATCTCTTCTCTGAGACCCAGGCCCACAAACGCCCCGCTGCAATCACCATTTTCTGGCCATTCTGAATCATTTTCTGACCTTTCTCTCAGCCTGGAAAGGGGAGCTTTTCAGAGGGGCTCGATGAGGGCCCGGGAGCGTGCCATACCAGCCATGGCACAGAGATAGTATCCCTGCTCTCCCTGTGCCAGAGCTCCCAGCAGAGTGGGGCTGCTGCTCCCTCAGAGTGCCCTGAGCTGGGCAACCTCAGTGTGAGTCCCATGGACTGCAATGAACGGCCCAGGTTCCAGAGGCTGGCCCTCACCATGCAGCAGTACCTTCTGTCGGTTTAGCAGACTCCAGTAAAAGCAAATATTTCCCAAAATGCACCTCTCATTTACATATAAAAATCTAAAATTGAAACGTCTAGGACGGCGGTGCCAGCAGCATCCATATCACTAGATACAATCCAGACAATTCCTACAATTAATGAACTGGGAAAATTACAGGTGAAATAAAAATGACTGTGTGAAAAAGACCTTGAAAGGCATGAAACAGACAATGAGATTTTTCTACTTTTTTATTTCTCTTTCCCTCCCTTCCCTAACTACAGTTTTATGCATAATTGTTTGGTCAGTTTGTTCTTCCCTGAAACTTTTACTGAAATGGATTAGGTAAACCATGCTCTGAAACAGATTGAAAATGGAAAATATGTAAATATATAGCATATAACTTATAAAACTGTATATATATGTGTGTGGGTGGGTGCTGGAATAAAAAAGCGACTGTTACTTGCTGGTAGAACAACATATCAACAACTGTTGGAGCTGACTTGAAGGTTAAATATTAGGAAAGAATCCAATTTCTCTTGTCTATTCAGCTCAGCGGTGTGTTAGATTGCGGTTGGAGTGTGCTTATGGAGTGTGGGATATGAAGTAGGCTAATCAATCCCTGCTGCTTCATTCTCAGGTTCTTCTTATATCAGGTCCCTGCCCTCAGGCAGCCTTCAGCTTTCCAAAAGCCAATTCCATACAAATAAAAATTGCGACCTGCAGCTAGAGGGTGAAGCTGAGTTTCCCCCTTGTGATTAATCTCTTCTTGGGTGGCTTTCAGGAAAAAAAAAATATAAGAAAGAAAAAAAAAAAAAGGAAAGGGAAAAAAAAAAGGGAAAGAGAAAAACCATGCATGCTGCAGCCCTGTGAAAGAGTTTTCCTATTGAATGAGCCCAGTGCTCTGGAGCCAGCTTATCAAATGAAAGAATTCATTTTTTTTTAACAGTGCCTCGTGTTGACATTGAGAAAATGAGCTATCAAACACTATGATTAAACTTCAGCTGCCATAATTGTCGTCCGAACAACTGCATGGTGGAACTGAAAAGCATTTTTTTTAACCAGCTCTATATGGTTCACCAGTAATACTCAGTTTAAAAGGTTGTTGCTGCTAGCAAGAGAAACAAGGCTTGAAATTAACTTTTTCCAATCCATAGACAAAATTAAACATAGGTATTTGAGTCACACAAACAACAGGTAAATCAGATGTGCTTTAAATTTCATTTTTAGTCATTTTATCTGCCAAGGGGCAGCTCCAGCATATTAAAATATCTGAACATTTTGTTTCACGGCATCTGACTGGATTGGTCCTGCCTTTTATTTTGCGAAAGACAGATAGACAAAAAGAAGTATAAGGAATAAATACTCTATTTGGTCCAAGCGGGGGTAGATAGAAGGGAATCTAAGATTTCTGGAACATTTTCCCTGCAATTTAAAGTTTTGATATGAGCAGGGGACAATCTAAACCACAATTGCCACCATACTGCATGCAATTATCGCTCAGTCTCCCTTCTGGCCTGAACTAGTGCATTTGTTCACTTGAGGCTTACAGGGATACTAAGTATTTTATATTACTAAGTATGCTATATTAATTCTCAGCAACCTTATTACGTACATCCTCAAGAGACTGCTGCTCATCAAGGAGGCTGAAGAAGTCCTTCAGGGAGGGTGGTTAGAGGCAGGATATCTCAGGAAGGTGACACCCCTGGTGACAGCAGCCCTCTGGACAAATGTAATTCTTTGGGAAATGAGCTGTTGCACAATTAAGTCTCTACTTAAGATTATTTTAAAAAAAATCAAACACTACAGTCCATACAGTGCAGCGAACATGAAGGAAATAATGATGGGGAATAAGTGAGGGCCAGGTTAGGACAATATGAACAGTTTAATCTGGAATATTTCCTTGCCCCTTTCCTGAGCTTGCTTGGAATGAGTCTCTGGGCTCCTTCCTGAAGGAAGGATGCGCAGGAAGGGAACGGGGGCTGTAAACCAGGATGCGGATGAGACTCAGGATGTGGCCGTTGCCGGGAAGGAAGAGTTTGCTTCCCCAGGCAGTGCTCCAGCCCCTGTAACCAGCGCTGCCCACCACTAGGTGTCCACCCCGGCCCCTCTGGACCATCGCCGCCCTCAGCATCTCCCTCCAACTCGCTCCTCCTCCCATTAAATTAATAATGTTGCATTATTTTTAGAACAGAAATGCTTTTCCACACCTCCTCCCCTCCGTTTCCACCTTACTCTACCTACTCAAGCAGGTATTTTTTGTGAAAGTCAATTATATAACCTGATCATCATTCTGTTTCCTGAACATATGGGAATAACATTTTGAAATAACAATAACATTTTCACCATTTTTAGAGTCTCATGCTCTCTGAGCTTTACTTCATCCCTTTCCAAGAGTAAAGCTGATAATGTCTGGGGCTTGTTCAGGACACTCAGGGGCTGAGGTTATTGCTTGCAGACCGATTTCACAATCTGAGCAGAGCAGCCGGAGGAGGAGTGAGGTGCAAGATGACTTAGACATGGGTAAGAGTTAGGAGCTGAGCTGGAGAGATAGGGACAGCTTCCAGAAAAACAAGTTTAGCAACAGATTGGATGTTGTTGATGAAAAATAACACAGGTCTGCAAACTAGTAAATGGTATTTGCTCCATTAAAAAAAAAAAAAAGAATTTGCACACGTAAAACTAAGAAAAATGAAGTCACTCAGATCTGTTACTTCCGCGAGACCTTCAACAGCTCCTTTAGCAACCTAGTTCTGGACTGTTCCCACTGCTGGACTGCACATACTAAGTTATCATTGTAAGGTTGCTTATGCATGTTGAGCTGCATTCCCATGTTTGCTATTTGTAGGGTCACTTAGACATGCTATCTGGATTATGACTATTTTCAAGCATCCTGAGCTGCTGGAAATTATTCATTTATCTGAAACAACAGCAAAGATATTTGTCTGAGAAACAAAGATATGAAAAAGGTACTCTAAGCCAGATTTTGGGCCAAGCTACAGAGGCACTGGGCAACACATTATTCATTCATCATAAGCTTTGCAATATGAGAATGGCAAAGTTATAATCAATTAAGAAAACAGTGTCTGACACTGCAATACTCTTAGCTTAAGGAAACCAAATAAAATATCACAGCTTGTTCAAAACGCTTATTTTGAAATCACAGTATAAATAAGAGTTATAAACACACATCCTTTCACCTAGGTTTTGGGTGGACTGTCTGATCTATTTGCTGCTATGCAGAAACCTAAATTAGCTTTTAAGATGAGTCTTTCATAAAAGGCCTTGGAATTCTCTCTTATTCCTCATTTCCTACATTTGAAATGTTTTGATTTAAAGAATCCAGTCTATTGTTCCTGTAATAAACTTAACATTTACAAAGAGACGAACCTCATATGGTCACCTTTAGAAAAGGACACAATTTTGATCTTACTCTCAGGAAATCTTATTGAGTACCACTGCAAGTGAATTCCAGGCAGTATTGGAGATGGGGGTAAACACCGAGGCAGCACACCTGCAGGTTATTTTGGCTTTAGGTTGTCCTTTGACTAGAAGGAAAATGTGGAATTCGGACTTGCTGGTGAAGAGAAAGGGAACCCCTGGCTCCTCTGCACTTGGAAACTGTTCCTGAAGACATCGGCCTGCAAGGCTTTGCTCTAGGTGACAGAAGTGCTGGGCTTTAACTCGCACACATTGTGCTAAAAACAGCAATAAAACCGTGGCAAACTGACAAAAGCAGGTCAATTCACAGCTCAGGCTGACACCACTTTTTCAGTCCATATTGGTCGATTACCAATCAAATTTCAGGTACGGGAGACAGAGTGGAAGAAAGAGGCAGCGCTGAGACATACCGGGTTATGGCAATCGTGGCTCACTTAGGGGCCCAGGCAGATCCACCTCCTCTGCTCTGTTTTTTGGCAGCCCTCACCACTGCAGGTATGTGTGTGATAACTGCTGGGAGAAACCCCTGGAGACATCCACAAATCAGGCTTCTTACTGACCCCCCGAACCAGACAGAAGTAAGCCTGCAGAGGAGATCCCAAGCAGATCATGTGAGACTGAGAATGCCACACCCAGGTTTCTGAGATAATTGGGCTGTGGAGGGCCCCGTGCCCACAACCTCCCCAGGCACTGTTTAGACTAAGGGCTGTTAAGATATTCCCATGTACATCAGTACCTAAGGATCTCTCACATGTGGGGTTGCTTGTCTTTGCCATCCTTTCCCACAATCCCAAAGGAAGGAAAGCACTCTACGAGACACTATCTCTGCTTTTAAGCTGGCACATTCATCCGCTGATACTTCTTTTTTTGCTGTGTTCAAACTTTGGTTAAATTAATACTTTACAGTAAAAAACAGAGCTAATCATATCATTGCTGCATGAGAATAGCTATGACTGACAACCTTTCTGAATACACAAGTCCGTGACTCAGTGCACACAACACAACTCGTGAAGGGCAAAATGAGAACTGCCTGGAAAATAACATCAAAGTAGAAGAGGAAAAATAATACACAGGATAAGAGTATAACAGACAGACAAAAAACTTGCTAAACCCCATCTATTCTCCTGCAGCAGGTTTTTCAGAGGAAAGAAGGATTCTGCACCCTTACATTCAGATTTAACTACATTTTCTATGCATTTTTACTTTTAATGCAATTTTGGTTTGCCCTGTTGCCTATAGAGAAATTCCTTGCATTCATAAAGTATCTTTTCTCCTTTTGCATTATCAGAATCAACTGTCTGTCGTGGCCTTAGGAGCTCCTCTTTCTCAGAAATGTAGGAGTGAGGGCTCGACCTTGGCATTCAGGACCAGCACTGGATCTCTGAGTCCAATCTGGGCATTGCAAGCTTAATATCACATAATTCTTCTCATAAATTTACTTTCTGATTGGGAAACATGTCACACACTATGGCTGCTGCTATGAAATAATAACAAATAAATCCAAGGAGTCTTTTGCCTTTTTAAGGGAAAAATACAACAAAAGTTAAACAACTCCCCTCAATTAAACAATGACTAAAACCCATAGTAGCTTCCTTCATACAATCCCAAGGCAAAGTTCAGAAAAGTAGCTTGGTTAATCCAAGCAACAAGAATTACTTATCCTTCTTTCCCCAGCTCATGCAATCAGCTCAATCATCAAACTTCTTCCTTTCACAATGAGCAGGAGTTTGGGGGTAGTCATGAGAAATAAACCGTTCTATTGTTTAACCTGATTGATACTCCAAGTAGATACTCTGAGTAGATTGATACTCCAAGCAGATACTCCAAGTATCTGCACTTGGAGCATCAATGGTAAAAACAGGGTTAACCTCCTTCTCACCAAGCTTTCACTGGTGTTTATGCTGATCTTTCTATCACAATACTAAGCAAAAATCATCTCAGCTTACAAAGGAAAGCAATAATTAGCACTTACACTGTCTTCTGTCCCTTTCAGGAAAGCTGAACCAAGTGGAGTCACTCTCCTAATATGGCAGTCCAAGGTCTGGGAGACAGAGCCTGGGAAGTACCTGAAATAAAAGAGATAGAAAGTTCTCAGAAAGGCAGTTCAGGCTGCTGCTGTCATCAGAGACTTCTGGAGTTCCAGAGGCTGGGCACAGAGTGAGCAACCAACAGACGAATCCTCCAAGAAAAAGCAAAGACGTGGATGAAGACATCGAGAGCCAAACGTACAATTGGTTCAGTGATATTTACTCTCTGAGTTCTGGGAATGAATTGTGATTACAAATAGTCCTTTAAATGCTACTCGGCAGGTACAAATGTAAGGTGAGTCAGATTTTAGCTCATAGCTGAACAAATAGCTGAAACAGAAAAAAGTACTAAAGACATAGGTCCAAGCACTCTGACAATGTATGTAATTGCAGTTATACTGGTTTTAACAGAATTCCACTTATTTACATGAGCTATGTGTAGGTGTGCTTGTCCAAGTGGTTTTCCATGGTCAGGAGCCTATTAGGCTTTCATTAGCATTGCACCTGGTAGCATTGCCAACTCTTAATGCTGCCTGACACTTCCCAGCAACTCCAGCTGCTTTTAATTTTGCCAAATACTACCAATTCAGGCTCGAATTGGCATCCTGGATACGTACCACTTTGTTAAAATTGTCACCAAAGCCTAGTGCCCCTTCCAAGAATGAAATTAAAGAAAAATACACTGTTTTACCTTTGTTCAATACATATATATACTTTCCCCCCTCCCATTATATTTCTCTTTGGTTTCTGCCACCTAACTGCAGAACTCTTTCCACTATAGATATTTTGCAATTTAGCAGAAGGAGAAAAGGAGGGGATGTCCCACTGTTGGAAGTGTGGGCCTCGCTGCCCACTGAAGAGGATTATGTATTGATCTGCTCCTTATCAATTTTCCTCACACTGGAAGGAGCCTGTGTCTTATCTTTCCAGTTGGACTGGACTCCCTCTTATTTGATCACTGGAGGAAAACCTAAATGTGGCCAAGGGGTGGGAAAAGAGCATCTGGTCCAGTTTTGTTGAGGACTGTGCAGTGTCAGGTTAGGGCTCTTAGTAAGTTATTCATCACCAGTGGTTCACTAAGCTGTGTTAACTGACAGAAATTACAGTATATCTGTTAAAACACCCTTGTGATTGGTTATGTTACTACGTAGGAGCACTCTCTCAGCTTTGCAAAAATGTTCCACAGCTCCTATATGTTTGGCTTCATTTTCAAGGGGAGAGGGTAAAAATAGACAGTCTGCTAAAACAGATTTTATAATAAACTATTATTCTATAAAGTAATTGGAGAGATTATTAGATATGATGATTACTTTGCGATTCTATCTAGAGAAATTATACTCAAGGGCTGTCAGCCTGTTTGATGGGATTGCATCTGTAGCCTTTTTTGGGAACCACCCAGTATAGTGGCTGTTTCAAGTCCAGAGGAAGGTAGGCACGTGCCTTGCTAGCCTCAAAAATCTGACCGCCTTTTTATTTTGGACCAGACCATCAGTGATGTAAATTGATGTAGGTCCACTGATGCAAAGTTTCAGGCAGATTTGAAAAAGTGCCTGTTCCTGCCCCTTCATACAGTGGAGCTGTGCTTACATCCACTGAGGATGTGATGATTTGCTTTAAAACATGTATGAAGCATTATTTCCTGGAAATAGTTCCCTTTCACTTTGGGTATTTAAAAAAAAAGTATCAAAAACCATCAAAAAGTAAAAACAAACAGCAGGGTTGAAGAAAAAAATTGCTTAATTCACTGATATTAGAGTTAGACATAGTTATAAAAGAAAACTTCAAACGTGCTTGAATGGAATTTAAGATAAATACATTGATTAAGATACAGTTAACACAGTTATCTAAAATTTCCCAGAGACTTAATGAGTTTGGAGCCACTAAAGCTGCACCAAACACAGGAGACATAATCAGAATCAGAACTGACACATAGCTCAAAATCATCTGAATTATCTCTTTCACTTACATTAGCTAGAAAAACAGTAAACAGTCACTGGGGTATAAGAAGCATAGTCAGGCAGCATCAACGGGCAGCAGACAAAGGCTGGGTCATACAGTATACACAGAAGAAAGCTTGACCTTTGGAATTGAAATATAGGCATTTTAAGCTCCAGTGGAATGTATCAGAATGGCCTGTTTCAACTTAAATGCATAAAAGGTCAAGGGGAGGTCATATTTGGCTTTGGGTTCATCAGCACAGAGCATATCCCAGCCCTTTCTTTATTCATTCTCATTTGAAAAAAAAAAAAAGGGTTTTCAAACCTCTCCGGCATGGCATAAATATTCATTCTCCAGGGCCAGATTTTCAGTTGGTGTAAAACAGGATAGCTACATTGAAATAAGGAATCTGTGCCAATTTATACCATCTCAGAATCTGGCCATCCTGTTCACATTCTTTTAAGATTCAGAAATGGCAATTTTAAAACTTTTCCTGGAGCAAATGCTTCCAACAATAATGATGCATGTTGAAATTTGAGACTTTGACATTTAAATTGTCTGGGGTTTTCTTTGAAAGGCATGGCAGGAGGCATCCTCCAGAAGAGCTGAGGAGAGAGTAAATACTGCAACAATCTAGTTTACTGCTTCTCTATGTGTTCACCCTTCAATAGCAGTTTTATGTCTTTTTCAATATTCCCACAATTCTTTTTAGACGGGAAAGAACTTTTCTGTTCCCTTATAAATTGCTTTGAGAACAGAGAAAGACAAAAAATAAAAGGGCCACTCACAAATGGCACTGGCACTTAAACACAGCAAGGAGGGACCCAGTAGATGCAATAGGACTCTGCATCCATAGCAGGGCACTATTCTGACTCTCCTACCAAACCAATTAATTACACAGAAACTAGATGAATACAGGGTGATCATCCAGAGTCAAATGAGTGGCCATCTGAAACAAACAAGCATCCGCAGTTACTTAATTTGAGTATCACTCTCCTTTCTAAAGGAGGTATTTCACATCCTACCTTCTTAGTGCAATAAGTTAATTTCTAAAGATGGTAAAGAAAAAGTGCCTCTTTTTTAGGATAGAGAATCCATTTGAAGAAATAATATCAAACTTCTGCTACCCTGAATAATTATTTTTATCCTAAAATAGATACTAAATAGGAGTCTTTTTTTCTTTCTTTCTATTTTCATTCTGAAGAGTTCAGATGACACTACTCAACAATTTTCAGAGACTCTTGGGAAAAACACAGCCCACCCCAGGTGGCATTGGTTTTCATGTGGCATTTCTTGTCTTTATCCAATTTCACTTCTGTCCCTCAGCATGCAGGACAATCAACACAAAACAGTCAATATTTCTCCATATTGAGACTCAATTCCAAGGGAGAGAATCTCATTTTATATTTTATTTGTCTGTAATATGCTTATCCTTAAATGAACATTTTAGACACAGATTCCAAATTATGCATTCATTGGAAAGATTAAGTCTGATTAACAAATTCATGCTAAACAACTGTGTTTAATGGGATTTTTGTAAGTAGCTAAATGTGAATGCTTCTCAGTTCTTCTATGTGGAAAACAAAACAAAAACTAATTTAAAAATATTTAATGAGGAACAAACTTTGTGTTGCTGACCTATCTTCACTGGTGATGAACTCTTCTTCCCTGCATTGCCCTGCATGCAAAGTTCCCCTAATCTAGTCCTAATAGTGGTTAAAGTTATCTGTCTAATCAAACTAATTAGCACTGGTGAACGGAGACATAATCATAATAGAAAGCAAATGCCAGTTTTACAAAATGAAAACGCCATATGTGCAGTAATTAGTGAACCACACGCACTTTTTATAAATCATATTTATTAGTTCGTAAACAAATCAAATCCTAAATGAAATGAACGTTACCATTAACAAACACCAATGAATAAACAGATACAATGACTGGCCCTGCTGGGTGCATTGTGCAAGGATAGGGAAGGGTACCCCCCTCTTCTCAAAGTTCCCTTGGAGGTGCTCAAGGCTTTTTACAGAGTACTGTGTCATCTTCTCTAAGCCACAGCACGGATGTATTAGCTGATCTAGGGAAGCTGCATTTTGATCATATGGGCTGTTCTCGACTGGAGACCAGATGGTCATAAATTAGGATTTTCAGGTTATATCCATGATGAAAAATGTAGTACTAATAAGTACTCTAATAGTGTTCTACAGCAGACCAGGTTTCACCAGAAATTTAATGTGGATTTTGTCAACTTGAATAAACGATGATTAGTACAAACTATATTTAATGGCAGTCCCCCCCACCCCAAAAATTGCCAAAACCCAGGAACCTCTGCTTGGCTTTAAAACTCAAATCTTCTTCCTTTAACTGATGGTGGTCAGGTAATTCCTTAAAGGTTATTATAAAGCAAGACAAAAAAAAAAAAAAAAAAGAAGGATTTGCAATGAGAACATTTCTTGCAGGTTATAAATTCTCCTAAAAACTCAGCTTAAAGGAGTTTCAATTACACCATCGATCGCTTCTTTCCCACTAAGCAGCTCAGTATCTGGCTGATAACACCTAGCCAGCAGAGGCACACTTTCAGACTCAACACACAAAGGGCTATTTTACACCTCAGACACACAACTTAAAGATATAGTGTTGGAGAGACTAAATATAAAGTATTGGAGGTTTGGCCTGAAAAATCTGACTCAATACTCACAGGAAGACTTAGTTAAAATTAAAAAGTTTTGTAATAAATACCACTTATCATTACATATCTGATCACAGTTTTCATGGCTTTCCTTTCCCACAGGAAATATTGGCAGCAGAAAAATGGTGAACCAAGATATTTTTGGAGGTACAAAAACAACTTAATTCCTCTAGCTGTTAAAACAGTCTAATGGCTGAGACCTCGTCTTTACGTTAAGTACTCTTCAATTTAAAAGATCCTATTTCCAAGCTTTGGGCAGAAACCAGCTTTCCTTTTAGCTTAAAACACTGCAAAACTTGGTCTTTTGGTTTCTTGAACCCTTTTTCCCTTGACAAAATGAAGCCTTTGACTTTCATAGCTTCTGCAGACTAGATCATGAATTTTCCTGTATCTCAAGATACCCAGATCTGAGTCAAAGCTTAGTTGTGTCTTTCTTTGCAAGGTAATCATGCAATCTGTTAGAGCAATGCTTAGGAATGGGCTGTGCACATTCTGCTCTGAGGTCATAGCACGATATATGCTCAAATCCTCACCTTCTGAGGTGAGAACAGAGTGTGAACTTGGGAGGCAGAAGTACAAACCAACTTTCCTGTACGTGGTAAGTTGTACTGTTACTATTCCCTTTGGTGCTCATTTTGAAAACATTAATTAGAGTGGGTATTTAATGTGACTCTCCTGTAGTTTGTACACGAATAGCTCAAACTAATCTCACCCTGCCCCAGCAATTCCAATGTACGCTGTAACAATGTCTGAAACATTAACAGTGAATTAATTATAATTGTGCAGTGGCGCCTGGCCACTTTGCTTTCTGTCTAGTTTATCTTTATTTTAGGCTAAAGAAAACAACAATGAAAGAACAAACACGCAATAAAAATCTGTGCAAGAGATAGAAAGCAGAGTATCCCCATTTTGGTTCCCTTCTTGGCCACACCACCCCCTATCTGGGTGGGAAGCATGCTTTTTACATTTAAATTGCCATGCAGAGAAAAGAGATTCAAAGTTTCAAGCATGCTGTGCATTTAAATTTGATCTCTTTTTTGTTTGTTTATTTTCCTGTACTTCTTTGGATTGGACAGGAAGTTTAAGCATTGCAATACAGAAACAAAGGCCATTTTCATTGTATATTTGGCCTGGCCAAGACTAAGAGGTAACACCAATATTGTGAAAAAGCCTGAGCAGGAAGGCTTTTTCCCATAATAGCTGAAACAAATCCACACAACCATCTGAATAACTGTAGATTTTTCAAAATGGAATATCACCAACCACACATAGTCAAAAATAGTTACCCAAGATTCCACAAAAAAATGCACGAAACTGCCTTTAAAATTATTATATTTAAAAATAATAAAACCACAACAGCTTTCTTCCTTTAGTTTCTGCCTGCTGAGATCCTTGAGCACTCTTATTTATTCACATTTTCAAGAAAAGGCTTTAACGAAATCTCCTGTTTCCAAGACCTCAAACTCTAGAACCCTTTCCCAAACTCCATTAAGGCCCTGGGATAAAAATCACAAAAGGTTGACCGCTGCAAAGTGCACCGACACCTGCCCCCTCGGATTGACTCTTTTGGTTGACAGAAAGGCCATACGAGACACCCGAAAGGTCTCACGCATCTTGGAAATCTGGGGTGGGGATTTTGCACTCTGATATCAGCAGGACATAAGGCTAGTCCTGGCTGTGTGGGAAGAACACACTTTAAAAAACACTTTTCCTTCTTCAAATAGGTGTATTGAATCTGTTTGTCACGCAGCAGAGAGGTAACAGGAGGGAAAGGGAAGATGACCTATGATATGTCAGTGAAAAGAAGGTGTGGGGAACCTTCATGAAGGAAGCAGAAACAAAGTCACTTATACAAATACACATGGGTTTCAGCCTGTCAAGTCCCTCCACAGCATCCAAATGCTATCAGCCATCTATTTTTTTGTTTCAGGGGAGTAGTTTCAGCCTCCTCTCCATGCAGAAGGTCTAAAACAACTTGAACTCCCGCTGCCAGTGCAATTTCAGAAAAAATGACAGGACATCCACCCAGTATTGTGATGTTTCAGCAGGACCAGTTCTGTTCCCGCTGCAGGCCAAAGGGGATTGCCTAGTGACTAACCTGAGCTGGGGAGATACCTGACTCTACAACAGCGTGATGAGTGAGTAGAAGAGGCACTGAAAAGACTCCTGTCGATTTAAATAGTCATTAACTAACTAAATGGGGTTTATGGCTGCTTTGCATTAAAGCTGGCAGATATCAGTGATCTGACCCCAGCCTTGTAAACAACAAGACAGAGCTTTAATTTGCTTATTCTTTGAAGACTGGCCTTTTAGCATTCTAATAAAGCAGCAGACTAATCTACACACAGGATAAACTACAGTATATTTTAAATAATTATACTACATGGTTAAACAGCCATTACTATAGGAGGACAAAGACCAAAAAGATTAGTTATACTAAATATTTCTCTTAAGTGATGTTGTTTGCCCCTCCTGATTTGGTTTTCTTGCAACAAACTTTGCCTTCACAATTATTCCCTTGGTTACTGTAAGAGTGCCAGCATAATTTAGTATTTGGGGATGGTACACAGAGCCTGGCAAAAACCTGACTCAAGCAAGTTTTGCTGCAGATTGGAGATTCAGCTTATTGCACAGAAAGCAGTTTTCTATATGAAAACTATTAAACTATATGAAGAGTAATTAAAAGCATCAATTAAGAATGTGGAATACAAATAATTTTATAATAGCCAGAAAACTTATTCTGACATACTAAAACGGGTGCTTAAAAAAAACTGCGATGTGGGTTGCCACTTATTCAGAGCTGTAAAATACTGCCAAATGGTGTCTAAATGTATCATTTGATGCAGTATTTATAGGAAAATAATTTATTCTTACAATTTAAATTAGTGTAATACACTGCCACTATGTTCATTTGTATGAAGATCCCCAGAAGTGCCACTGCTATGCTGACAGATAAATTTAATTCTCAAAAAAACTTGTCTCTTTATGTATGTGGAAAGACACATACTCTACACTCCAGCTTTCCCATGCCAGAAAAAAGGGCAACAATACTAAAAGTTGCCCCCGTGCTTTGTCATGTTTTCCTGAAATAATTAATTTTACTATGAAATAGTAACCACTTAACTATATTTAATGGCTCTATGACAGAAATTTCCTGTTTTACATACAGTTATGTAGCTTCTTTTCTATGGAGAGTCATTGCAGAAGGTTGGATTCCTTCGTTCTGCAGAGCTACATTCAAAGAACAGCACAGGCACTTTGCACTGCTCTTTGGCAGAATGCAACAAAGTAGTTACACATCACCTCACATGCAACTGCTTAAGAAGGTTATGAATGAGATTTTTGTGGAAAACAAGAGTTAAAACAAACTTCAGTCAATATAATCTTGTTATTCCTTGGGAAGTTGCTGCCATTAGTCTCTAAAATCTGACTCTACGTGTTGTTTCCTACTTGGCACACTGTTGGCACCAACACACAGTCCTAGGGAGAAAGATGCACGAAAGAAAATTCTGGATCACTTCATGCCAAAGCAAGAATAACCTCTCTTAGCATGTGTGTACACACACACATGCAGCATTGTGAGACAAAGAGCTGCTGTTGGAAAAAGCAGGACACCAGCTGCCTTCTGGCACTCACCCTTTGCTAAGGTTCTGCTCGACAAAATAAGTCCTCTTTAGTTTGTCTTTGAACTCAAAAGAAACTCACAAAGCCAAAGAATTCACAGAAACAAAGAATTCATGAAAATAAAGAATTCTTCATGGCAACGAAGCAGAAGGCTTTTTTTTTTTTTTGTAATACCTTCCATCTGTACCAAAGGATGAAATAGCAATAGCCTGATACACACACCAAAAGGGAAAGGTTACAATACAAGACATGGGTGCACTGAAGGATTGGTTCTGCAGTGTATGGCATCACATCCATGGAACAGTTTAAGGATTTACTATCAACCCATACATAAAAGGGACAAGGAAACTTTCTCTAAAGTTGTTAACAGTTGGTGTTTCTGAAGCTTTTTAGAGCCTCACATGAACTAAGAAATTACTCAACATATACACAAAGTATTCCCTCATCTTCATGTGGGAGAAAAAGTGCTGGGGACCGTGTACAAGTCCAAGAAGACCTTGGGAACAGACTGAGCTTCAAGAGGTAGATTATTCTTCAGAACCTTTCTGGAAGGCATCAATAGACATTCCCATGCCACGTGTTATGCTCTGCCCTCCATCCACAGCGAACTCAGAAGCCCAGGTCAAGGCAGGGGCTCTTTCCCTGGAGCACAATTTCTCCAGTGCTGGATAAAACACAAGAAGCAGGAGCAGGCAGCTGATAGGGACTCATTGGTGACATGGTGAATCCGAGCAGGGATATGAAAAGAGGAATTAGGAGTAAGAATGGCGTGAGAAAAGGACTATTGTCTTTAGCAACTCCAGCAGAACTGAGGGGTACAGCTGACTCAGAATATCGTATTTTGGGCACCAAGAGATTATGTGTCTTCATCAAACAAAGGAAATATTCCATTGCATCCAGCCAGAGCAACAATTTCAGATAAGTGACAGCAAATACGTTCTGATAAGCCAATTGGATAATTTCAATTCAAAGATACTGGGACATGCTTCTGTACAGCTCACTTTGCCTCTGCACCTACCTGGACTGGTAGCCACCTGTACATTCCTCATTTTTACTACATGATCGTGCTTGCTTTGAAAAGCCTTATTCTCACTTGCTGAGTGTAACCCTCTACAACTCCTGCCGTAGCTATGTCACACAATGATGTTGGAAGAAAATGGAACTATAAAGAGGATAAAATCCCTTAATCAGCTCATCAAGGGAACGATTCAAATTGTGAACCCAAGTTCTAATCTACCCTAACTCAAAGCATGGTAGCAGCAGGCAAAATCCTCATCTACTTCCCTTGAAAATAGCAATCAATTGTATTAAAATATAGTTTAGAAAAACATATGCTTGATTAGCTGAAGAAAAGCAGTCCTAGCTCATTTGTATTTTTAAACAAGATATGATGGTAAATCTTCCATCCAGAAGAGCAATGTGTTAACCCACTCTGCCACCTAATCCCTAAGAGTCTCATTTTGATTGCACAAAAATAATTTAGGGAACCTAACAGTTTAAAACTGTCTTTTCTGGTGCCTAAGTGCTTCATTTTAATAGATATTAGCTGTTAAAAATACTCATTTTAACAATGACATTTACAGCTTTAACCAGTCTATCATAGAGCATAGTGCATCACTTAGCAAGATAGTACTGTTTAAAAAATAATCTACCTGCTTTAATGTATATTGAAGTGTATGATTTGATGTTGAATTAGGTCATTTTAACCCTTCAGCATTTTCCAGGAGCACGAATACATTTCAGACCCTTTTAGGTGAACGCTGAACGGAAAGATTCTTCCACACAATTAGAATACCAACTTGCATCTCCCCTTTCATTTAAATTCCTTTTCATTAATTCATTTTAATTAATTAAACCTTACAACATCATTGGAAAGAGTCTAGAAGCCTCAGTTTGGGGTTGCAGGCAATAGCCATTTGAGACGGATGGAATAACTCCCACTGTTTTGAAGCAGGCCAAAGAACTAGGCTTTTTCATATCACAGAGATTTCCCATCAATTTTCAAGGGACTGGGTCGAGACACAGGTGACTGAACCAAAGCCACACACTGACACACGACATCGTAAACCTTCTGAGAGAGCCCAGATGCACAGATTTGTGCGTATCTGTAACCATAGCCCTATCCTTCTTTGGAAGCAAAATCATGAGACAGCAGATGATGAAGAAAACGTCAACGGGCTGTATAAACATGCACTGGAAATCTAAGAAGCTGGTTCCTCCTTTGTTGCTAAAGGCAGAAGAACTGCCATGCTAGATCAAACAGCAAATCCAATTAACACAGTATCCTCTCTCTCATACTGGCCAGCTCTTAGGAAATGGTACAAGAATTATGTTATGCCATCTCAGTTTCTTAAAACCAAAAATTCAAACACCCTTCTTAGCCAGACCTTGAATGCAGACCAAATATCTTTAAACAACCCTGCAGCCTTTTCTGGTTTATCTCAATTACTGCTGAAAATGGAGGGCTAGGAAATGAAACGAGGGCATGGCTCCCTGAGCGAGATGGAGCCTTGGCCCTACACGGAAGGGAGTACTGAGTGGAAGTCAACGCCTGGCTCTATAGCATCCATAGGGATTGACGCTATCTCTCTGGGAGCAACTGGTGGAAGGTATTGTGCTCCTGTGCAAGGCTACGCTTCTCCCTTTCCCACTGCATTCTTGGCAGGCAGGGGAGCTCCTGCCATCCTCAGTGGCAGAAGTCCAGCCCAGAGGGAGACTGCAGGGAAGCTGGAAGGTTGTTCTCACACAAAAGCCCAATGCCACCCACACACACTGAAGCAGGTTGCTCCTGAGCTGCTGACTGGAGGCATCTCACATTACTTCAGAGCAGCAGAGCTCACCACCATTTGCAGGCACCATCGGGCAGCCATTTGGCAATAATGTGTCCATGTGGGCCTGTCTGAAACAAGGGAGAGGCAGGATGCAGGGCCACACAACGCTCCGCTGACTTCCCCTTGCATCCCTTTGAGATGGGTGATGAAAACTAGAGTGTCCCTGAAACATGCGTGTGCCACCAATTTATGCAGGGGAATAAATATTTTCTCTTCTGTTTTCTCTCTTTGCTTAATAATTCGGAAAATTCTCCCTGCTTTCCCAGCTGCTGCTGAGCAATAAGTAGCTATTTTTAGAGAGCTAATCACTGCAACTCCACAATATTTCTTCTGGGTTGTAAAAACCCATTTGCCCTTGCTTAATCTCACGCAGTTTGCTGTGTAGATATTGCCGTGGATCCTATTTTCCAGTGAGCATTACTTTGACCATATTGCCATTGAATTTCTCTGCCATTTTAGTTTTCCAGTAATGGCAATGCCCAGTCATTTTATAATGGGACATCCTTCCACAGCTTCTGATTGTCTGTTTTATATTGTCTATTTATATCTCTTGCTGTATGATCATGTTCTATAGATCTGAATGGCCACGGTGTTCAGATTTCACTGCATTGCTTAGGACATAGGAGAAAGACAGGTCTAGATGGGGGACATTCCTTTTAGGTGTAAAGTTTAATAAAGGTGCCTGCAATTTTTTAATATCACATATCATGGCTGAACTACCTTATAAGCAATGCAGCATAAACAGTGATTAAAACACAGGTGTCTGAAAACTATTAAATGAATAAGTAAAACCAGTCTTTAATTGTTCTGTCTGGCACATTCCATTTCTTCAGAGGTTATATTTTTGCAGAAAAGCAACAGAGAGTAAGCAGGACCACAGAGCACATCAGATATATTATTCCTGAGTAACTAGAGGTTAATAAAGCCATTTTTTGGATACAGAATTAATAAGAGATTAAAAAGTCATCTTCTTACCCTGAAAATGATGTAACATTGTGTACAAAATTCAGGTTTGGTGCATGGGTACAACAACATGTGGAAAGATAATTTGTCAGGCCCAGTGCAGGAAAGGATGTCTTGTTATAGGAGTACATGCTTCCTTTTATCTCTCGGTAAATCATCTTTTCTTAATAGCAACAGATTTAAGTGCCTGACATAGTCTCCTGAATTAGAAGTTCTAATGCCAATTAAGTTCAATTTATTTGGTCTAAGGCTACTTACCTGAAACAATATACTGATACATTTGCATACAATAAAGGACAGCTCGAGCATCTGCAGAATAAAATGCTGGCCTGCTGATAGGATGTGATTAAGACAAAAAGAACTTTTGGGGGGATACTTTTTTCTTTGGCAGACCATGCAAAACTAAAGAGGAAAGGGGCTTAGATTTCCATGAGAAAGCGATGTATAACACCAGCTAACACAGCCATTAGTATTCACAGGGGTTTAGCTTAGAGCTCTCTGTAAGAGGTGCTGGACACCCATGGGTGGAGCTGGATCACAGCAGTAGGTAGTATTCTCCTATGGACTGCTCAAGAGTTGCTCACAGGGGCTACTGTTCCCTTTGTGAACAGGAATAAATCACCCAAATGGGTCCTGTAGGACAACAACAAAACTACGGACAAAAGAACGTGCAAACAGGTGGAAAATTAAAACACTCTATGCCATGTACCATCATAGAGCTCTGTGCTTTTGTGTGTGTGTTTGTGAAAATGTTATGTATGAAGTTCTGAGGAATCGGTACAAAATTTGTTAGATAAATAAAACTGGGTCATAATTAAAAGAAGTTTGTACTATCAAAAATAGCATGTCCTACAAGAGTGACTGGGACATCACTCCGGGTGTATTAAACCATTGACAAACTGCCAGATTTTGGGTTGATAACTTTGCATAGGCTTGTTTTTGTTAAAGGCTGTGATGACTGGGTTGTTGTCCTAAGGGGCTGATAACTGACAACACACTTTGAATGTCCCAGTACTTTATCAGGGCAAGATGTTAAAAAAAAACAAACGCACATCTAAGACTGACATCTCAGCAGGTTTCTGAAGTGTTTGCATTCCGGCTACACGATTTCCAGCCGTGTACGAGAGGGAATGTCCAGGGTACACAGCCGACAAACGTAACCCTCTTGACAGGCTGTAACATGTCACAAAACAGAAGACTTAAGGTTAATATGAGACAATGCAACTTCGACTTTTGTTCCCCATTTGGGTTTTTGCAAGAGAAACAAAACCAAAGGAGCTGACAGCTGACCACAAGGGATGTCCATGTATCTCTACTAACAGAGCAGCACAGGGACAGGCCATTTCTCCCATCTAGGCAGCAGACTTGAAATCTCAACCTTACAGACAGTGATTTGGTCAATCACTCTGCTGTGTATCTTCTTGTCCCTTGTCTACTTAAGGTAACAAGACATTAACACAACAAGTCCCCATACTACTGATTTTTTTTTTGATGATCAGCATGAACAAAAGAAATCTGTGTGATTTTCTCCCAAAAATCAACTAATGACTTACTGATTTCACTTCCTTTCACAGGGACTTCTTGCATGGGAAGCAAGAGCCACTTGAGTCACTCAGCTATAGCAATGTACCTCACTCTTGCTAGGACCACTTTCTACTGAAAACTCAGCAAAGCTCTTTTCTTTTTACACTGTGACAGTAAGACCAGGACTACCTTCCACCATAGTCCTTCACCTGGTAAACTTTTTGGCACTGGGACCTTTTAACAGGCTTTCTGTGAGCAGAAGCCAGCATCAGCGAGGTATGTGTGAATCTGCAGCTCAGATTTTCAAATTCCTCGACATTAGCATCCCTAGCGCTGTTGATTTGTGTCCCTCCAGTTATGACACTGAGGTTGCTAATGTGGTCATTCCTGTAGAACTCATATCCGATTAGCTGAAAGAACAGATGTGCTGCTTCTAAAATTTGCATTACCCATTTCCACCTGTGAGAGTAATACCATCAGCTCGCCAATTACTCATGGAGATTTGAGTTTGAACTCTAGACCCAAATCTTTTTACAAGCAGTGCATTAAACAAATCAGTAGTGCACTCTGCAAAAATGCAACTAAACTGGAGTTGGAGAAAACATCTGTCTCTGATGTGCACCATTGTGATGCTTTATGTCAGTTTGGATCAGTCAAGCCTGCAGTTTAACTCTGTCTCAGGGTTTTTTTACATGCATCAAAAGGTTTGTCATTTTTCTGTGATTTAGGTAAAGGTAGGTTAGGTAATAAAATTCCGTGGGCTGGCAAGCACTGAAGCAAACCTCAGCTTTTAGCTTTATGTTCCCAGATGCCTACATTTCCAGTGGGTAGTCTGTCATATGTTTAAAGAAAATGAATGCTAATGAAATAGAAAGTGGTGAAAAGCTGCTATAATGGCAGAAAGTTGCTCAGCTAATAGAACAGGCTCTGATAGAGGCAACTGATAGAGCTTTCCCAGAGCTCTAAAAAAGTAATTACTTAAATATTTATATGAGCAAAGAGTTGGGAACTGCGGGTGGAAAGGGGGGGATCCATTTGCAAGTCTGCTATAGAAGTGATCTTCTGGAGGCTATGCTCTCACTGCCTTGCAAGTTCCAGCGGAAAACTCTTCCTCCATTCCCTAGCTCAGAAACAAGCTTGCTGCTGAGACACACTTCTGTATTACGTTAGGGACAGAGTAATGGATTTTGAACTATGCGTCTTCAATGGAAATCCTTCTTTCCCCCCCGCTGGAAGGCAGAAGTATTATGTCTGCTTCAGCCCAGAACTGTCATCACATAGGAACTGACCCCAGACTTTTCAGAAAATTCATAGATTCCATTACTTTTTTTATTAAAATGTCACATTCTTCCACTCTTAAACATTTCACTAAATGCAAGAGCCACAGGGGGCGATACATTGGCCTCGGCAAATCCAAGACAGGATTAAAACCCTAGAGCTCATTCAAATCAACAGAACTCTTTCCATTTCAGTAAGGGGATGGCAGTGGGGAGGGGAAATTGCAGCTGTTTTGCCAATGCTTTTCCTAATGATTTTTTTTAATTGAAAACTTGAAAATCTGACTAATTTTCATAACTGACATACACACAAGCATGTGGTTAAGAGAGAGTCAACTTTCCAATCAACCCTGCAGGTCTCCGGAGGTTTGCCACCTTCAGCCAGTAGTTTCTGGAGGATGATGTTTCATTAGTGGATCAAATCCAGACTTGAACTTGAATCCAGCTGGCACACACGAGGCCCTCAAGCTGACAAGCTGTTCCTTGGAGCGTTAGCAATTCTTTCCTCTCCTGCCCTAGCTTTAAAGCCACACATTGGCAGTGTGATGGACTGTTTCATCATGGCATTTCACAATGATGATATAACACACGCATTTCTGAACGGGAGCGCATGGAGCTCCAGGAAATTCTGCATCAAAGCTCAGCCTGAGCAGTTATTGATAAGCATCTTCATGAATTAGTCAGGCCCCTTGTCCTCTGGGAGCAGGGAGCTCAGATATACTGCCCGATCCTCCCCCGTTTCGCTCAGGGGCCTGGCTGAATCCCTCTCCCTTCCCCTGCAAACACCGGCTCTAACTCTTTTCTCAGCTCCTTGACCAGTTTCATTCTGAAAAGCCACTGTGATCTGGTGCCAAAGTTCGCATGCAGATACTGCCCCAGGCCGCTAATAGCTGTAACCTTCCTCTCTTCTCACTTCTCAAGCACCCATTTAAGATTAAGCAGATCTTACATTCAAGGAGAGAGACAGGTCTTACTTCATTGCCTGTGTATCTCCACACCACTGCCTTCAGTAAGGAATAAAACAAACTAAAGAAAAAATAATTCTATTCTTTTTCCACACACATTTGGTTTACAAACCACAGAAATCCTTCTTTTTAAGTACAACAACATATAAATTGTTATATAAGGAAGCAGGCATCCGTGGCCTGTCCTCAAGCTGCAGTACTCTGTATGCACCAGTTACAAAGAAGGGCTTACTCTAACAGAAAGTGACCCCTTGAGTGCTTGTAGCTTTTTTTGCCTTAAAATGATGGCACTTCTTGCACACTGATAACTAAAATGCTGGACTAGAGCTGAGATTCAGTTTCTGGTGATAATTGTCCAGTGCCAACTGCCTTCTAGGTCAGCATCTGCCTTCACACTCAAAAAGCAATTCACACAAATACTGGATTGCTCACTGGTAGTGAAGAAGCATTTCCTGAACTTTGAAAGTAAAGACAGAGCTTCAGGGTTTCAGTCTGGGTCCAAAATTTATGATGTTTTCTGTGCATCACAGTGCAGGGGTGTGTAAGCCAGTCTTAATGGAAAAGCTTTGGTGGCATTCTAGTTAGCTTTGATTTAAAGCTTAATTTAGGTCCTGAAAAGGGTTAGTGCATCTTTACAGCCATCTTGTAATTCTCCAAGAGTCCTGCCACAAAGTTAGCCAAGCCCACATTTCAACACGGCAGGGTCACTTTCAGATCAAAGAGGTACTCAGACAACTACCAAAATGCACTGACAAAAGTCTTACACCTTGTCCAAAAATCTACCAAAAGGGAGGCAGGCAGTTCACTATTCAAGTGCATTCAAAGGTGATGTAATGAAATAACATATGTCATGTATACGTACATATATATAGTCACTCATGATGTTAAATGAAAACTGAAATTCTAGGTTGAAAGTGGATCTAACTAAATATTTAAAACTCAATATTAGAGCTGAGAGAATAATTGGCAGCAAATAATTCACCCATGAATTCAGCTTTTTCTTCGGCTTCTGGAATGTCTGCATACAGATTGCCGTTTCCCCAGATTTGATCATTACTTTAAATGAGTCTCAATTTTATAGTGCAATTCTTTCCCTGTACAGGTCGATGGTGAGGAGTCTCCAGTGCTTTCCTGACACTTCATATCTGAAGTCTGATCTGTACTTGTTTGGCTCTGAGCAGCTGCACACGTAGCACAGTATTGCTCCGACCCACAGTTTGATGTGCATGTCCTGTTTGAAAATTTGACTGTGCCAGCGCAGCGCTTAGTTTTTACAAGCAGTAAAGTGGGTGAAAGCTGGCCACTAAAGTACGAGGAAAAAGCAAATAATAAGCAGAAAATATTGCAGAAATATGCTCACTTACATATTAGCAGATCCTCAACAGTAAGAGAAAGGGCTGAAGAAGGCTTTTTGCCTCTCCTTAATATAAGCACTTCCACCAATAGCTCTTAATTTAGTTCAGTGTAGAAGACACAGTTTACTGGAATCAATACCAAAACCCAAGTATTTCTGCATCTGGGATGGAGTAAGCCCAGGTACCAGTACAGGCTGTGGGCCAAAGGGATAGAAATCCTCTTTGCAGAAAAAAGCAGCTGATGGACAGCACGCAGAGAAGAGTGAGCCGTGTCCCTGCATCCAACACAGCCAGTTGCCCACAGGGCTGCACTTGCAGCCAGCCAGGCAGTCATACCCTGGCCTGCATCTGCAGGGACACAAGTTACACCTCGGGAAAATGCTGATTGGCTATTAGGAAAAGCTTTGTCACCGTAAAGGTGAAAAACACAGGAGAAGGGTGTGCAGATGTGCTGTGGAGTTTCCGTCCTTGGAGACTGTGAAAACCCAACCGGACATGGCTCTGATGAACTTGCGCTCACCGGACGTGTTCATCTTAAGAGAGAAGACTGTATGACCTCTGGAGGACCCTTCCAACCTACATGCTTCTATGATTCCCTGATACCCTAATAATTATTTTTCCAGTCCTTGGAGCAAGTCCAAAATATTTTTACACTCCTGATCTGTATTTCTGTAAGAATATAAAGATTTTTATAGTGATTTCTGCCTATGAAGAGATTTCGAATGTTAAAATTCACCCCGCCAGAGCTAGATGAGTGGCAAAATGAAGGCAACAAAACCAAAGGTGCAAAATTCCTTAATGGTCGGGTTCTCTGTGAGCATATCTCAGCTCAACATGACTGACTTATGGTCACCCTGATTTACAGCAGCAGAGAGTTCTGTATTGAATCTTAAGGCTGCATAAATGAATGTGTTTCACAGTTAACATAACCTCATATATAGTACAGCTGATTTAAAGACAGACAAAAAGTGCCGTCTTTCTCACTGTTGTACCACAGTAGGAACTTATGTGTACCTCTTGTTATCTCTGACTTGCAATATTGTTGTGCCTGATGCAGAATTATTAGGTACTGAAATAAACTTCAGCTTTTAATGACTACATGTCATACAAGAGGATGCTGGACTTGAAAGCCAGCAGAAAAGCCCTAGGCTGTTTGAGAATTCAGATTCAAATTATTCAGTTATCTGTACTCCTCTTAGATATCTATAAATATCTACACTCCACGGGGTGCTCATGCAATTTCTGATGGTTTACCAGACTGAAGCCACCTCCTCAACTGTAGGTTAGAGTTGTAACTCCTTGATATCGATGAAAAGGCAAGGGACTTAGTTATGAAGGTCATTTTTCAACTGAACAGTTAACTGGAGGGCACCATAGAATGAGTTTAGCTCTCTTTTGTCTCACAAATTTTGCAATCAAATAATATAAACATGAACAAAGCCATTAAGGAGACCTCCTCTTGCTCAATGCTCTGGAAAAAAATTTAACTAACTTCATAAGGTAAAATATTAGAACATTTTCATTAACACAAAATGTTCTTTTTAATTAGGATTTTGCAAGCTAAGTCTCCTGATGAATGAAGGGATAGAACTTCAAAATTATTTTGATTGCTTTTTTTTTCTCACTGTGAAGAACAAATGTAACT
Source organism: Cephalopterus ornatus (assembly GCA_013396775.1). Classification (NCBI taxonomy): domain Eukaryota; kingdom Metazoa; phylum Chordata; class Aves; order Passeriformes; family Cotingidae; genus Cephalopterus; species Cephalopterus ornatus. Next base: position 1,169,344 of record VZRE01012431.1, on the reverse strand, counting down.
TTTTGCAAAATATACTCAGTTTGTAATTGGAGACTTTCTGATTAACTATTTCATGGCTTGAGTTTTCATCAGCCTATAAAAATGCATTGGTATGGGATGGCTACTTTCCTGACTGATCCTCAAGAGCTCTCAGCACTTTAAGAATGCAGCCAGCGCAGACCACGCTGAGACACACGTGGTAGGCAGAGGTACAGCCAATTTACTCCTACACAAAGGAGGTGCAAAACAGGTCCAGGGGATACCATCCCCTTTGTAAGGAAGCAGTTACAGGCCACAGATGCTAATGAATATAGGAACACATTTACTGGGAAGACCCACGTAAGCGCAGCACTCCCGTAGCACCGCTATGCGAGCTGTGGCATGAGGTACCTGACTTTGCTACAGCGCGGCTGCTTTGCCAGCATCAGTGCTGGGCCCACAGCCTGGAAGGTGCCAAGGAGAGGAAGGATAGCTTTTACAGGGATGTGAAGGAAGGCTCCTGTGTTATGAGAGATAGCAGCCACAGAGCCAATACACAGTGGCTGTGCTGCATGATCGAGACCTGCCTGATATCACAAGACCAGTAGTAGCATGACACACCATCAGCAAACCTGAAGTAAACTAACCCAGTTGAGCGTTTCACAGCTGGACACAGCTGGTAGGACCTGGCCACAACAGAGGAAGGGCAGCATGTCTGTGCCATCGGAATTGGTGCCCACCTCTCCAAACACACAGCAACTGCAAAAATCTCTGCCCTGGAGCCAGGGTAAGCGGATCAATTCACGGGTGTGCCATAGCACTGCCCCAGCCCATCCTGCAGACACCAGTCATGTGCTCAGTGCCACCACCTGCCAAGAACCAGCTCACGTGAGAGCAACACCTTCCCCAGGACTTCCAGCCCCAACGATCTCAAAGCAAGTCTCTCTGCCCATGATACACAAATGCCTAGCAGGCCTACTCCCAAGAAACACGAGTCAACAGACATTGATAGGAAATATCACCATGAAATGCCAACATAAAAACATGAAGCTTTCAGTGAAAGGAAAGCAGTGGTCTAAAGCTGGCAGAACTTGGTAGATCACTGTGCAACAGGAATGAGATGCTGCTTTTGACCTGGTCTGCCTGCCTTGTTGTAGCAGCTTCAGAAACCTTTTATGTGGGCTAATATGACCACATTACTACATGCTATGCCAGAACAGGCTATAATACCAATTGCTAGATGACACCATTAATCAGACAAATGCATCTGATCCACAGAGAGAGGAAGCTTGAGCAGGTGGACTAAGACAGACAGAACACTGTGATATAAAAGGAGGGTCAAAGAAAAGTTGCAGGAAAGGGCCTGAACATTTGCAGAATTAGTAAAATCTGGGGTTTTTTTCCAAAAGAAAACATTAGCAAGCAGTAAGAGAATGATTTGCAGCTAATTATAAATGTAATACATGGGTAGTTGCTTGCTACTGCTCACTGCTTACAGACAGACTTCTGCCCAACTCTACACCCTCAGGCTTTTAACTCTTACTGTGTTTTTTTCTGTGCATTAAAATCTCAATTGTAGCCCTCTAGCTCCAGATATGGAGAAACCTGGGTTTGTAAGACTAGGGTGATATCTCCATTACTGCCCATCAAAACACAAATGAGGTCTGGTTTTTTGTTCTTTGATGAGAAATAAGCGGGTTTGTTTGCACTAAGTGTGGAAGCACCCATGCACCCACATTCAGCAAAGGGATACAAGTGGTAAGAAGGCAGTGACCCTTTCCTAAATGAGTCATCCTAGGCACAATACATTAGGGGGACATAGAAAAAAAAAACCCCAAAAGTATTTTAATAAACAGACTACGGGAAAGCAAAGGTATAGGGAAGGCAAAGGTTATGATAAAACAGATTTTGGTCAGATGTCTTAATCTATTTACACAGCAGGAGGTTTTCAACAAACTGCATTGCAAGATTAGAAATGAATTAGCACGTTCTGAAAACAGACATTGAAGTCCAGGAACAGAGTGCAAACACACACATCATTTGTACCCAGTACCCGGCACTAAAGGCAAAATCTAAATGTTATTTGATGTTATGGTGGCCACACACTAATATAGGACAGAATAGAACAGTTCCAGTTAGAAAGCACCTAAAATGATCATCTAGTCTAACTGTCTCTATACAGCACAGTAAGACATGAAATTGTAGTATTGGAAGGCCCATATAAGGTTTGTCTGAAATAGAAAATGCAGATGCCTTAAAATTGTGTTAAAATTATCAAATAAACACAATCCAGTAGATATTAAAGAACTTCAGAAGATAGATTAGAGTTATTTAAGGATATATTATACATACTCATATTCAGGCAAAAATAGATGCACATGTGTAAGAGTTCATTAGGCAATTCGAAAAGATGTTAAATCTGAACTTTCCTGGAAGATAAAGTCAGATCACATTCAGTGTTTGCAGATATCATCTACCTAAGTTAAGAATGCAATCACTTAAATAAGTGACTGAAGATTCAGATCTGGAAGGTGGTAATGCTGAGTGCAGTCGCAGAAAAAACAATGACTCTAGTTTCCTGCAGACTAGAAGACAGGGCAAATCCTAATGCTAGAATTAAGTTTAGAAAAAATTATCTGCAGGTATTTTTTCAGGCAGTTTTTTTTTCCCTGGACACCCACTGTTTTACATGATCAGCCTCAGAATAGAAACAACTGAAACACTATCTCACACAGAGTACTTAGGATGTGACTGTGTTACCCCAGATAAGAATTTCCACCTATTTGTCTCACGCCATTCTTGGGCCAGGGAAAGGTATATAAAACACTGGGAGAACTTTTGCCCCATTCCTTTTGCAACACTAAGATGTATCGATAGATATAGACACATGAACAGCTGAAACTCGCCTCAGCGGACCTTTACATGAGAAAATCTCCTCCAGGTACCCTCAGATGAGTAGAATCTGCCCCACACGTGCAGGACTCAGGCAGCTCTGGAGAGCTGGAAAGCCAGCTGCAGGAAACAGTGGACCAGTCTGTAGGTGCTACAGGTGCTCCTGCATGGCAGGGGGTATTTCTCTTTGTTTTCTCTCATTCTGTCCTTTGTTTATTTTTGTGCATGTCCTGGTGGCTGGGTGCTTTTCAAAAAACACAAACACCTCTCCCCAGAGAGCACACAAGCCGAAGCACAGTACAGCACAGCGCTGGCTGCAGAACCCTTTTTGTATTCCTTGTGCAGTGGGCAGGGATTTTTTCATTTCATGCATCATCCATAACCTGCCGCAGCAATTCCAAAAATCTCTACCACGCTCACATGAATACGAATAATTTAAATTCACATTTTTGCTTTTGAAAATTTATCATCATAGAAGTCGGGCTCATAAAGCAACTGTATTTCTGAAATTTCTCACAGAATAATCAAGTGATGGCACTGCCCAACAAAACAGCCTAATCACATTGGTATCGTACAGACACTTGGAGCTATGACTCCATCTCACAACAAGGTCAGCTACTGACATAAATCTGTCACCAGCATTAGTTTTCACTCTACTGGATTTTCTTTGATGCTTCTTTATTTAGACTAATTTAATAAGCAATTAAAAGAAAAGGAGCTGTTACTCAGAGTACAGGAAGGTGTCTTTTCTCTGCCAGTGGGTAGTATCAAGTGTTTTGGAGGCACTTACATGAAATGTTGCTTAGGACATCTATCGAAGAGTTGGCCTGGAGTAGATGTTACTCCTTAGCCCCCAGTAATGTCCTCCGGGTTTTGGCCAGAGAACAAGATACTGCATTTCTTAAACATAACTTTGAATACAGGTGTTTAATCCTCCCTGACCTCAGAGAAACCATTAGCTTTCAGAAAAAGCAAAGCAAATTATAACTCTGCCATAAGCAATGAGTTCTACAGTTTCTCAATTTTAAATGCATTACACTTTGAGAACCAAATGTCAACCCATTTCCTATCACAGGGCCATGTCAAGGCTCTGCACCTGCCAGTGTCCCTGCAACTGCCCCAACAGCACAGGGGCTGTGCAAGGAGAATTAGGTCTATGTTTTGCACTGTAAAATATTTTTTGTGACTGAGATGACTTCTCTTTCTGTATTACATTCAACTGAGTACTTCCACAGCCAGCAACGCTTACAGGATAAAAAGGAGAAACTGAAAAAATCGGAAGGGAAGAAATGAATTGTAGTGGTTTTCCTGTTGAACTCGTGCCTGGCGGAGGGCCTCCTTGGGAGTCCAGAAACTGGGCACATCCCCTATTCAAAAGTTGCTAAAGAAGTTTGCCCAGACAGTTAAACCAATCTTGTAACTACACACAGAACATTTAAAACAACCATGCTAAATTTTTCATCCAAGCAACAAAGTCTCCACTGGACAAAAAGATATGCACTTCTAAACTCTTCAGGAAGACAGGCAACATTTTTAGGACCTAACCAACTGAAAACTTAAACCAAGTTTGAAGCCTGTTATTTCTTTCTTCAATATTGGAATGAAAAAAATCTGATATTGTTTTTCCTGACACCAACCTGCTGATGGAAGTGGTGGGATAACCTTGGGTACTGTTCCAGCTGCCCATAAGGTGTACCCCAAAGGGGTTTGTCACAAAGCACACGGTAACTCCTGCCAGCCAGGCACCAATGCTGCCTGCTGCCTCAAGGAGTTTTATGTAAAAATAGAAGCCGCTTAAGAAAAATGACCACTTCTTCAGAAGAACAGTCAGTGTCTCTCTGAATCAATTTAAGCCCGAGCACATCAATGAGATAGAGCTTGACCTAAAGAGCTCCACAGAAATCAAGACCTAAGGTAAAGGTATGCCAGTAATGTGGAAGAAGATAAGGAGACTATGGGCCTGATCCAAAGGCCACTAGGTCAGTGGCAAGCTTTAATGTTGATGTAAATGGGCTTTGAAACAGGCCACACTAGTGAAAAGAGCACTCCTTATTATAAAAATAAGCAGCCATTAAAAGAGGACTAGAAGTCACAGGAAATTTTTTGCAGGCAAAACTTCCTTCCTTTTTTTCAGCATCTCAGCAAAGGATTGGGCCATTTGACTCCATAAATGAGCAGGCACCAGGTTGCCACCTCATCCCAGTGTGTGCACAGAGGTCAGAAGTACACAGGTACAGTTTCCCCAACCTGTTTCTGCAGGAAAACATGTTTGCACTCTCTGGGCCAGCTGAGTCCATGCGTCATTAGCTTAGCTGGGCATCCAGCACCGCCCACCTGAATTGCTGCACACACCCATTTTGCCTGAGCAGCTGCAGGAATCCATTCCTGGCTCACTAGGGAGCAGTGACGGTTCAAATGACGAGAGAGAAGCTGGGTACTGGTGGCAAACACTAAAATTTTACCCAGCCCAGCCCACCCCACAGCTGCTGTTTGCCAATAGTTGAAAAGTGATTTTTTGACTCAGGTGTAATCATCACAAAGCTGGGGAAAGAATGCAAATGTTTACTCCTTGAAGATAGGCAAAAAATACAATTGTAATTCTCACTCTCTCTGGCCCGTGCTGAATATTCCTCACTGAAGCTGTTAAACTGATAAGGTTATTCATTGACAAGATATGAGAGAGCAAATGTTCTGTAATTGAATACCATATGCCTCACCACAAAGAAAAATAACACAATTCTCTCAGAGATAAAATAAAGAATATATTAAGAGAGCATTGTTAAACTAGCTTACTGCGCTAAAACAATGAGGAGAGAGGGAATATGCAAGTCACCCTGTTGGCTACAATATAATTGGCTCATTAGGGAAATGCGCACACACAGTGTGAAGGAAACAGGAGATCACAAAACCTGCAGAACAGCATGGACTTTGGGCACAGCTTACAGATACTGCTGTCAAAATGAGGGTGTTGGTGATGGGACAGAAAGTATTTGTGAGCCATGGTAAGGAGTGCATGTACCTATATCCAACTCATCCAGCAGTTGGCAATTCAGGTTCTCCTGATTTCCCTGTGCCAGCCAAGGGGCACTATTCCTCTGTGACCCTGGCAGAAATCGTGTTTAGCCGTGAGAAAGCTGTGTTGTGCCCTCTGACTCTGGAGCTGCCAGTTTGTCATAAAGTATTAGAGCAGCATTATATTGATTACTGCCTGATATTTGCAGGTCTACAAAATGTCTAAGGAGACACAGGAAAGTTTAGAGACTTTTAATTTGCTGTACCAAAGCTTTTCTGATGGTCCCAGAAGATTACACATTTATGAACAAGGGCAGCAACTATAAAAGCTTATTGTTTGCACTCAGCCAAACTTCATGGATTTTTTAAGTATGACAAAAGAGAAAATGAGTTACACAGATTTTCAATAACTTGAACACCAATCTCTGCTGTCCAAGGGGAATTACTCCACTGTTCTTTCTTTGTCTACCTTGGCCTGGCTTTAAGGGTTTATCCTTGTAAACGACATCAGTAGTTACAGTTAACAGGCCCAAATGAAGCTGTGGGGCTGAGATCCCTCTTGTCCTGATGTGGTAGATGCTCCAGGGAGAAGACTAAAGATAGCAAGAGAAACTTTGTCAAGGTAGACTCACTGTGGAAGATAGGAGCAAGCAGCGCACGCAGCCCTTCCCTTCGCTTCAGTGACACATCACAGGTACCAAGAGGATTCTCTCATCAGAGGGCAATGGCATGAAGTGAGATTAAGGTAGCAACCCATTTTGCTTTTATGTGTTCAACTAAAGAACAAGGTCAAAGACATAAGGTCTTAAAACTTTTAATTAAATGACAGTGGAATTATTTGCTTGCTCCTGGATCACATTGATGCAATCCAGCATGAAAGCTGCTATTTGACGATTCCCTTGATTTCTACTCCTCTTTGATGGGGATACACAGGGTACACAGCTAATTGTTTTCAGGTACAAACTCGCCACAGCTACTTAGCAGAGATGCAAGTCTCTCCTAAAATCTTACCTACTTTCTATTTTACTGAAATGGCAGCAAGGCACTAAAGCCATAAAAAAAAAAGCATTACGGAAATAAAAACTAATGTGGCTACAGAAAAATATGTTGCAAATTGGGGGGAAGGATAGATATAAGGCAAGTACAAGTATTTTCTTTGAGAATCACGCATGGAAAGTCTCATGTCACTGGAAAACAACAGGTCATAAATGGACCATGCACAGTCCCTATTCCATGGACAGTGAGTAGCGCCTTTTTTGGCAACATTGATGCAGGCGTGAGCACATCAGGTGTTTCTGAAGGGCCAGACTGGTCCCTGGCATGCAGCCCTAGGAGCATCCAGAATACAAATGTATGTGGTGGAGCAGAAGCAGGCCCCACAGTCAGGAAACAGCATAAAATGCATGGCTGTGGTAAGAATCAAACTAAGATGTGATTAAAAAAAAAAAAAAAAAAAAAAAGAGTACTGTTTTGTTTTCTGAGCTATCTACTTTATTTTTATTTGCTTTTTATGCTCCTGTAAGTAAAATCAACAACTTCTTTTTCCTCAATAAATGAAATTTTGCAGACCATTAAGCCATAATATGGACAAAAGCCTTCGGGTGGATGTGAAGCAAAATGAAAAATGGTCAGTCTGGTTCTTCCAGGAAAAACTGATACTTCACATGAGCAGTAAAGATTTTCCAACAAGCAGCAGTACACATGTTTCAGTGCAGACCCACAGTGACTGCATCAGCGTGGTAGAGGGTAATGGCTCTGAATATCATTTATGTGCATTTAACTACCATTTAGTTAATGTTTATGCAGCATTTTGGGAATGTGAAGTGCTGTAAAGATGCCAAGTGTTATTATTATTAATAATCCAAGTGATAAATATGACTCCAAATTCTATACTTTATCCTTGTCCTTCATGTCAAAGGGATGTTTGCACGTATAATAAGTGCTGTGATTCAGCAAGACACTCACAGTGTATGCATTTACTTAAAGTTCATGAGTTTTACACATAAGGGAATAGAGGACTAACTGTTTTATCCCCAAGTTTACTGAGTGTTAAAAAAACCACAACAAATTAGGATGGAAGATTATGTTAAAATCCTGCTTTTAAAAATACTTAGGTCAGAGCTCTGCTGCAACATTTAAAAGCCTATTTAGCAAGCAACACAGGTCAACATGTTTTAATAAAATGTGTTTTCCTTTCAATGAATGTAGAAGAGGGCACAGAAAATGACTTAAAGGCAGCAATATGTGGGTATCTGCTGTCTGCTATGTTCCCACTGCACCCCCCACTACAGCAGCTGACTGCCCATATTTGGATCATCCAAGCCCAGACCTATGCCTCCTTACATCTTCACTCAGTCTCTCAGAGGACTGAGGGACTGTGGCCACCAGCCACAGAGCCTGATGTCACAGAACGAATTATTCCATCACTGATTTTCCTATTTCCTTAAATCACTTCTCTTCTACTTGCACCTGCAGCACCACATCGAGAAGGCAGTCAGGAACTACTCCACAAGCCACTGAGTTTCCAAGACACAGTTCCACCCTGAGTGCTTGCCACTGCAGTGGATTGCTCTTACTGCACTAGACCTCAGCAGGGAAAATAATCTGTGAGCCAAGGCCTTTGGTCTCTCCTTTTATCTTCACAAATAAACCTTTCAGTGCTCTCAGAGAAGTGGTTGTTATTTCAAGGAGGTGATCAGTTTGTGAGGAAGTGCTAAGTAAGAACAGGGAATTTTCGTACCACGTGTTTTTCTCAGTTTTGGATTGGCCTTTGCAATTGCAATGACTTCACCACTGAGACAAGCTACTTGTCCAAGTGAAACACCTGCCGTTCCCCTTACTGGAAAACCAAAAGGACAAAAGAGATTTCTAAAAGAAGGTCTTTTAAATGCCTTCACTCACTTAAACAAACTGGATTTTCCAGAGTTCAGTTCCCATTCCTGTGTTCTGTTGCAGTGGTTGGATGCTGAGCTCTTGGACCCTCGGTCCGGACCATGTGACTGGGGACAGAGGTAGAGAACATGTGGCTGAATCCACCCTTTGAAGGCTTTCTCCAAGACTTAAAAAACTATCTTAGTTTAAAAAAAAGAAAATGAGAGGAAAAAATCCCACAGAGACAGCCTGATCTTCTACTTGCTCACAATGGTATAAATCAAGAATAACCCCACGGACTTTGTAGGACTTGCACAAGTATAAAACTGCTAGAAATGAAAGGTTCACTTTTTCTAAGTTCAGCAGTTGGCTAGGTTTTCTTTAAATAGCTTCATTAATAAATACTTTAAAAAAAAGGGGAGGAAAAAGTGCTCTTCCTCCCTCAATACTAATTGCTAGTGCTCAGATTTAATCTTCAGCATTTATTGTGCTTCCCCAAATCCCTAATAATCACCCCAGAAGACTCCTTAACATTGTTGTATAATGGGAAACAAGGGTAGGGTATTACTTTTTCATGTACAAAGATGTTTCATCAGGAGGCCAGATTTCTTCTATGCAGCTAAAGTACATAGAGCCTGACACTTTTAATTTCTTCCGTAATTGTGTCACAAGAGGGGTTTATGTCACTGTGCCTCTTTGCTGAATTCCAAGAGGCTCAATGCTATTCCCATGGTCATTGCCTCCTGCCTCTACTTTAAAATAATGAAGATTTGGGCTGAAATAAATTTGAAGATATCAAATAAGGACCCCTTGAGTTCCAGGGAAAGAAAATAAAGCAGCTTTTATTAAACTTGTTATGAGACCTTTCATGACCACTATTCTCGCTGTTCTCTTTGCTCAAAGCCTTTAGAGAATGGTCTCACTTTAGCCTAAACTCAGCTCTTTCTCAGCTCTCTAAGCCTCTGTAAAATTGAAGGACATTCACTCCAACACACATCTTTAATAACTCAGTATGATTTAAACTTTCAATCTGCATTCCTGATTTCTGTAATAATTGAAAGGAATGCATTAGCAGCAGAAAAAAAACCCCACTTTTGCTTCATAAACTTTACCTTCATTGCCTCAGATTTTCAGTAGTTCTCAATATGTAAGTTTAATGGCGTGACCCTAACAAGAAACGATCAGCAAATGAAACGAACCAGTGTGTAGCTGCTCCACACGGCTACAAGTGTCAGCTGTGGCCTGCCTGCCATTAATTTTATTGTAACTCATTTCTTCAGGTTGAGTACAGCACGATTTAATGTTCCCATTCTCCCATTCCTGTTCTGCATGACAAATTGTTTTAATAAACATAAACCGGGTAATAATAAAGTAATAATAAGCCTAGCACTCACCTTATATCACTGCAGTTAAATTCTCCCACAAGCCAGTGCTGGTTACAGTGACAATTACAGTTGGGCCAATCCGCAGCCAGGCAAGCACAATGGACAGATTTAATATCGTTTGTAAATATGATTAGTGTGCTGTCATGTTATTGCAGCCTGGTATTTACATTTCTCTCTGGGGTTATTCACTACACCAAATCAACATTAAATAGTGCTCCCTTCCCTTCCCCTTAAATCAAATATACCTTTCTTTGTGCTCCGCTCAGAAGTTAATGAAGAAAATGGCATCGATTGTTAATATTCAGGGATCAATCAGTGCTTTACATACCTCTTTTTTAAAACAGATGTACGTCTGTCTGTATAACCCAGGAAAATTTCTTTCGAAATTCATAATCTCCCCCCTTTCCTCCTCCCCCTCCACACACACCCTTTAACATCAACGCTCGTCTGCTGACTCTCTTATGAAAAATGTTCAAATAATGAATGGCTGTTGTTTACAGAAGTAATTTCATGCTACATTTCCATTATTGCCTGGATTTGTTTAGCTTCTCAAGCTTCCCCATTTCCCTGCAATGAACTTTTAAGGAAATATAACCAGCTTTCACTGTTTATGCCATTATGTTTATAATAGAAGCTGCTCTCATTTGTGACATATTGCAACACTTCATAACTGTGTGCAAATAAGCATCCTTAAACTTGTTAAGGTCAATTAATCATTGTACAAAAGCTTTTTTAGCCAGGACTTCCACCAGCATAAATCCAGCCATGTAGCAGGGTAATGAAAGGGCTCTAGCACAGACTTGGGTCCTACGTGGCACAACTGTGCGCTTCAGATGTTAATAAAACTGCCCGCAGATGACACAGGTCTTTTTCTCCAAGTTATTTGGTTCCCATGGTCAGGCAGCACAGGCTGAATGCCTGCAGCCCAAGTCAAGAACGGACAGAATTTTATAATGACTTTAATGATGAATTCCCACCAACCTAAAAAATTTTAAAGCCACCTTTTCTACAATGAAAGCAAGGAACCAAGCCATAGGACATCCTGCTGAGTTTGGACCCACGGCATTTCACTGGACAGCAATTGACACAGGAAATACACCACAAAAAGTACCTATTTTGAGGCATCACAGATGACACCATGAAAGGAGAGGGGTGCTGTCGGCAGCGAGGAGCCCTGGCTGCTCAGGGGCGTGTATCATTTGACAGCATGGAGCCCTGGCCTCCTCTCACTACTGTGTTGACTGCTCTGGGAGGAAAGGGTCTCTGGGGGATGGCAGTGATGGTACCAACTGCCTACGAGCTGCCTGGCACAGACACTAATGATGGATAGGGCTTTCCTTAATTAGTTCCAACCTTCTCCATAGAGCCGTGGCACACTCAGACTCACTCTTGCCCTTCATACAGCTAAGAAAAAGGAAATATCCATGTGGTTTATATTTATGCTTCCATTTTCCACAAAGAGGTTCTCATCTCCTGCCCTTTTTGACTGAGTCAAGACCTATGTCTGAAATTTAAAGACATGCCTTAATCAGACTCAGTAGGTTTTCTGGATGCCCCAGGCTTACCGATGTCGTGGTGCCTGGGTGCATGTGAAATAAGCCTGGTCTGTGTCATTGAACTTGGACTGACGTGCAAAAACAAAGACAATAAACCCTCGCAGCAACCTCAAATAAACTGTAAAAGTAAAATTCCGTGAAATTTTTAACACTAATGGAGAATTAAAATTTATAGGATACTTCAGTTTCTGAGGGTGCCCACGTGCAGGTGCATACTTTATACATTCGGTAGCATTTTACTTGCTCTTTTCCATGCAAATTGGAGTATAAACACATGCCCTGTGTTAGAAATCTACCCCGATCAAGGCCAAAATGCATGGCAAAGACCGATACTAAGCTACCTGTAATAATTACAAGACTGACACACCTTTTGTTGTATACTGCCAGTTAACTTTCCCATACTACAAGTTTAAGTTAGGAGAAGGGAAAAGAAACATGATTTAAAGAAAGCATTACCAGTCAGCCAACATAGCTATTTTCTGGGGGTTGTAGATAATCTGGGGACCAAAGCAGGACTTTTTAAAGACCTGTCTACTTGTTACTTTATTGAAAATGATAGATTTAAGAATGTGTTTCCTATGGTCACCCACGGGGCATGAATCTGACTTACTGTGACTTGCTGATATTATTTATTTAGAAGAGTCAAATGTCACAGCAAAATATTTCTGCTAAAATGTGTATTTGCTGAATTTTCCTTTCAAAGCTCAGCAAGGTGACAGCTGGAGAGGGGTGTCTGTGCATGTGTGGAAAAAAAAAAAGAGGGGGAAGAACTGGGGTGTTACTAAACACAAGATCACAGTACTTGAAACATCCTACTGAGATCAGAAGAATTGTGAAGCATACCGAGGTGGTACTCTAGCTATTCATTAACTGCCTGTATCAGCCAGCCTGGAGATTAGAGCTTAATGCAATGGTGAAGTAAGTGTCCATATCACAGTAGCCATGGAGGAATAGCGAGATGTAATGAAACTGAATAGCTAGCCATTGAAAGTTGAAAAATATATTGATTTTTCAGTGCTTGATCACCCAGGAGGCTTTATCAGGTATGAATACTTGGGACCCATCTGCTAACTCTGTAATGGTATTTTAGGATTTGTGACAGACACCAGCAAAAATAAAACTGCATGTTAGAAAATAACACAAAGTGAAACCTGCTTCTCTGCAGTACATTCCACTGCTCCACATCTGCTTTTCTCGTTCCTGCCTTTTAATTGTTTTCGAATTAGCTATAGCTAATGTATGAGTACAAATTAAAATTGGTACATGGACTCAATTTCTCCCCACCTTTCATACCAAAGATAGCTCAGACATTTTTAGCTGCGTTTATCTCTACATCAGATTGCATTACATGTGTGGTAAAGCCTTCTTTCCTCCCAAAAGGAAGTCAGCAGGACCCCAGTTATTGTATTTAGCTATTGAACCTCGTTGTCAACATTTCTTAGCATTCATTTGTGTAAGTCAAAGAACAAAACCGAACAGGAACAGGCTTGGAGGCACAATATCTACATATTGTCTGATGTAAATAACACTCCTAGACATGATTGGCATTCTCCAAACAACAATCATTGTTATTGAAATGTGCCTCTATTCCCCTTGTTTTAATACTGAGAATGATTATGAAATCTCTTTGGGTGCGATAAATCAGCTGAAAGATGTAATAACATGTTTCAGCTGTTGGAATGGATGTTTGATTACAGCTCTGAGGGTTTTTTCCTCATCTTGTTTCTAGTTTAATTTTTAAACCATTCTCTGATTTAACAAAAAATATATTGCACACATCAACAGCAAATATACATGCTGGTTTACAGTGTGGGTTACTGAGCAGGAATTGAGTTGCATTTTAACAATGCAGGGAAAATATTTTTCTATTACAGTTTTGGTTAAAATAGTAAGTTTAACTGTCATTTGAAATTATATTCAGTAAACACTTAACTTTAGCACCTAAGTAAAAATAGAAGAGATAAAAAAGGTGGGGGATGGGGAAGAAGGAGTGAAAAGGGGATTTTGGTCAGACTGTGTTTGATTTCCACAGACACACAAAAAAAATCCACCTCTCCTTCCTCTCTCCAGGATTCTGCAAGCATCTCTTCAAGTTAGTGGTATTAGAATTAATTTGCCCCAAAATGGTGAAGTGTAAGTGGAGGAAAATTATTTTCCCCTGATTTTACACTGTAGCGGCAGCACACAAAAGATGAAGGAAGTCAGACCGCACCACACAGCGGCAGCGAGAGCGAGGCAGCTGGACAGAGGCTTTTGAAGGATCTGAGAATCTGTGTACAGCAAAGGCAGCACAGCTTCTTCAGCTCACTCTCCCAGAAAAGATTCTGGCAAATAATGCTTTTCCCTTAAGTGCATTTTGTGAAGGAGAAAAGGTGAAGAAAAAAATAACTATGGGAAACAAAAAGATTAGTACGTGGGTGGTTTCCTTCTCCAATCAACTTTCCTTCCTGTCCCACGGGACTGCCCCTGTGCTGATGAACACACTATGGTGGTTGCAAGCACATACCTTGATGTTCTCCCAAAGTTTGCAAGGCCAAAGAGGCAACTACATTCAAGACTGGTGGTGGGAAAATTCAGAGAAATCTGGGGCTTCCTGAGGTCTTTAGAACTGCTCAGTGATGTCTTGCCAACATTTTAACAAGAGGCTCCTAGGAGAATTCCCCCCTTGGCCTGTGATAAACCCAGTGCCCCAACAGTGTGCTTGCTTGCCAAGAGGAGGGGCAAGGGATGAGAAAACCATTCATGCATTTTCCTATTTAAATGAAAACACTTTCTCATCATGGCAATCGAGGAAAGAGGCTATCCTCCTGTGAGAGCAACCCTACACCATTTGGGTAGAATCACATATATTCCATCTCCCTGCAGGAAAGAGAATATGCATTTGTGTTGGAGAAATCATATCCTAGACAGCAAGACATCTACCCAGGAAGGAGTACACAAGGTCCCCATCATTTCTCCCAGGGCACAGGAAGCACTTGTGGTAACCTAGAAAACAGCCAGAGGTAGCTATTAGGGCAACTCTAAGGTAACACTCCCATGAGCAGAGCTCCCCAGGGCCGGCTACAATTGGACACGTGCTGACAACCCAGCTCCCACCTACACAGTGACAGAGGGAGGTTTCCTATTCCCCTTGCCTCCTTTGTTTATTGTGTAGCCTGTCTCTACTCTTGAAATAGGCAGGCTTTTAAATTAGGACACAGAACTCACTCTTCCCTAGAGCCACCAGCACAATGAAGAAAATATTTCTAATATTCAGTGGAATTACAGAATACCTTTAAAAAGGTATTCATCGGTTAATTCACTCCCCTCTTTTTGACCTTTATTCAAGGGGAAAAGTGCCAACTGCACAAAATCCTGCCAACTCCAAGAAGCTTAATTGTGCAGATTAGGGTCTGTTTGTAACACGGATTATTAAAAGCACACTTGGACCCTTCACGTCCCCACGTTTGATTCAGTAATAGGTTCTGCATTAGATAAAGGAGATTTGTTTTGATCCTCTCCTCACAGATGCAGAGTGCCCTACACCTTTTGTCTTCCAGACTCCATCATCCATGACCTCTTTGGATAAGTGTCGGAGCCACAATAGACTGCTCCATACTGTAACTCCCAGCTTCCCACTTTTGGGAGTGGAAGAAAGGCAGGAAGAGATTCACTTCATGGTTTATATGGTATTCTTAAAAAAGAAAAATAAATACATATCCTATTCTATAAAGAGCACATTTCTCTGAGAGACCCTGGTACTGTGTGGCACAAAAGCTAAGCATGGCCATTTTTGAAAGCATAGCACATCATATTTTTAAAAAAAGAAAAAAGTGAAAATTGCCTTTTGAATTTCAGAGAATGAGGTGAAACATAGAGTCAGAATGGGAAACTTATCCTAAAAATACATGAAGTGAAACAATTTCCTTAGGTTCAATTTTTTTTCTCTATTTCCCAGGCTAAAAATTTAATGAGAAAGTAATATCCTCCTCCTCAACCCCCCCAAATTTCAAAGAAGTTAAAGCATTTTATTTGCGACCTGTTACAAAAGCACAGAAATCACCTTGAATTTCTAGCTGTCATATGGTAGCTACAAATCAATCTTCCCTGCCCCAGAACTAAGGCCTGATCCACAGCCAGCCATCATGACTGCACGGTCTGTGTGGGAAATATCAGCCTTTTACTTTGCATCTTCATTCTTCAGTTTCCTGTGCTTCAACAGGCGGACTCCACGACCTTAAGGGTCTTTTCTGATCTTAATGTTTCTATGATTCTCAACATTATTATAATTAACAATCAAGGAGATTTTCTTTGAATACTATCCAACATACATTTTGTGAGGCTACTGCATACCCTTCACTGCCCTTACAACACAAGGGAGAGTGAGCGGTGACCCCAGAGCTGTGGCCATTTATGCCAGCCAAGGATTCAGGACTGGCTGTTAAAGAACAGAGGGGAGTCACACCAGGCACAACTCATACGCAGTGACTCTGCTGTGGCTTCTCTCCCTGTTTACTGTCTTACAAAGAAAGTAGGAGGTGGCAACAGCTTTCACTGGCATTAATGTGCTTTTAGTTACTTGATAAAAATATTTTCCTTCCACAATCACCACACAACAGAAGAATAAAAGAACATTTTTAATTTGAACACACACTTGTAGCTGTGTGCCAATTCCTTGCTGCTGTACTGTTGATGAGCAGTTGTATGTGGAACAAATTGAAGAAAGCCACAAACTAATTTCCTAAATGTGGGTTTTTTTCCTCCAATGGTAAGGAAATGATGAGTTTTAGATGAGAAGGAACATCTATCTGCAGCTCAGTGAACTGAAAATTCAGAAAGAAAACTCCTGCAGTCTTCAGAAGTACTTGAGAGTGACACCAAAGTACTAGCCTCTTCAAATTTTGTGATGAAACTAAATGGAGTCAGCAAAACAAGAGGATGACAAGGATGGAGGAAGACCAAAACACACCTGAAATACTGTGATAAGTGAAAACAACAACTTCTTGTAGCAAAATAGTGCTGGCCCTGTGATGCATACCATAAGCTGTCATACTACTTTTGTTATAGTTCAGCAAAAATTGTGCATAACTGGCAGCTCCCTACATGTCCAGGTCTTGGTATCAGATGCTACCTGTCATATTCAGCACAGCTGTGCTTCTCTTACTGGAAAATCAAGAGGGCAGCAGAAGTAATTAATTCTCTGACTGCACTGTACCTTTTTGCTGTGGGACACAAACGAACTCACGCTGGGCATGCAATTAAGAAAATTAACTCCTGCAAATTTTATTTTCAGTCACAAAGAAAGGTTTAGTCGTCTGAAAGCCCAGGAAACTCTGCTTCTACAGAACCAGGATTGCCAATACTTATAAATTAGCTCCAGTGGAAGAAGTTCACTGCTGTGCAGATAGGTGGAGGAACTCTGTAAGGTTATCTCATTTCTGGAGCTCTATAAAGCCTTGATAAGATCATTTTAATGCTTAGGTTTTACTGCAAACCTGTAAATGTAGCTTTGGTGTAATAAAGTGTGTTTACTGAATGCTCATAGTATCTGGGTAATTTTACAACAGTCGAGCTATGTAACCACATACCCTCAGTTACATGCAGATGTAGTTTTGCAGAGGAATTCTCACCTTAGTTCAGTGTTTTTAAATTTCAGTAGAACCTTATCTTCACTTCTTTTGGTCAGCAGGTACCAACAGAGCAGACTGCTTTGCCCATCATGCTACTAATAGCTTCCTTATGGGATTTTCTTGCTTTTAGCCGCCTCTGCTGATCTACAGATCATTTAAGGGAGATCTGTACCTAGTGGTGCAGGACACAGGGTACTGGTTTCTCCTCACTGCTGCCTAATAAGCTACTTCTAAACACAGATGCAATGGCTTCAGCTGTTTTACTGCGTAGGTAACTGATCTCTTTGACTTCTTACACAACTGTAACATGAAAAAAGGTGCCAGTATGAATAGAAATTAAGAGGGCAGGATGGGTAAGTTGCATGAAAGGAAGGATGGGGTAACATTGTGCTTCAAATAAAGATCCAGTCAATCAAATCTCGTCTGTTAAACTGCCTCTGGACATCAACAACACGCAGCCAAAGCTGATGCCTGCTCTCTCTCAGTGCTGTGTTTAGCCCACTGATAAACCAATTGAGTTTAGGCCTCCAAAAATATTATGTACCACCCCAATCAGAACCTGAAAGAGAAAGGAATGCCCTTGAAAGGATGAAGTACCCATCATCCCTGCCACTGTTATGGGAACCATTTGTAGTGGGGCAATCAATCTGATTTGAAAGCACTGTGTTTCAAATGGGCACTAGCTAAAGATATTAGAACTTTTAGGTAATGATTTATTTGTGATATTTGTGGACAGTGGAGCCTCATGAAAGTCTTAAAGCTCCAAACTTTGCTATGCAGATACTCCTATGAACTCACACTGGTGTGATGTGATCACTAGTGCATGACCTACAACAAGGATGGTGGAAAAGATAATAATCATTACACTATGAAATCAAAACTCAAGAATTTTAAGATAAAGCGCCTGGAATTCAAAAATCATAATCTGGAATAGAATATTTTTACAAGTTTTCTTGTAAGGTATCGGTATTGGGTAAGATACTTCAAAAAGCATATTTCAAAGTGGAAGGAGTAAGTGTTAATCCCTGCCGATAGCAGAAGAGTAATTTTCACTGTGTAAGTGATATGCCAGTAGCAAAAAGGACTCCTAGAGACAGACTTTCAATGTGTGTCCATATTTCAAATGTAAATAAACTTTTTTTTTACATGTTCAGTAGTGCTAATTTTGATTTATTGTGAAAAATCTGGGTTAGTTGCCAGTTCACGAAAGTAGTCTGGAATGACTCCTTTTTAAACAAGAATTTTAAGGATTCAAACACAGGAAAAATTATTTCTTATGTGAAACTAGATGATCATATGACTCCTACTCAGTTCAATAAAAACAGAAGACTATCAAATATTGAAAAAGACATAAAAGCATTAATTTTTCTTTTTCCTTATTCCTTGTGAAATCGTTTGGGTCCCAATTCTACAAAACAGGTTCTGCATTCTTATCTTTATTTATAAGGTTGTGTTTGCCTTATTGCTATGCAAAGTAGGTGTAAAGTGCTACAAATTAGAACGGCAATATTTTATAAGCACTTTCTAGTGGTATAAATAATGAGAACTCAAACAGAAACAGTTTTTCTCCTTCAGAATTTTTTTTTGATTCTATACTTTTCCAGACCCAAATTTGGATTAAAAACACTTAAAAAATCTTAAAAGTGTTCATAACTAAAAATTAGAAGACTACTCAATTTAATAATTTTCATCAAATATATTCTTTCAACGACCTTGGAACATTTCACTCCTACTTGATCACCTAATTTTACTTTTTTCTAATTTTTTTTGAACCTAAAATCAGAAGATTTTTGTGCCAAAATATATAACATATGGCTGACATTTTCAAGAGCTTGAAAGCATTTAAGTAGAATAATTTCTCAGAAATTAATCTACTCCACAAAAGAAACCACTATCTTGTTAAAACCACAAGAGCTGGGAAAGCATACCAGGTCAGCTAAAACAACAGGAGGTCACAGAAAGCAATTAAGACTCAGGTTACATTCAAAGTAATTTGGAAATAAACCTCCATGTTTTTTGGGTTTGGTCTCTCACTACAAGAAAGACAGTGAGGTGCTGGAGAGTGTCTGAAAAAGAGCAGTGAAGTTGGTCTTGAGCACAAGTCCTGTGAGGAGCGGCTGATAGACCTGGGAGTGTTCAGCCTGGAGAGAAGGAGGCTCAGGGGAGACCTCATCACTCTCTACAACTACCTGAAAGGAGGTTGCAGCCAGGGTGGGGATCAGCCTCTTCTCCCAGGTAACAACCAATAGGATAAGAAGAAATGGCCTCATTTTGCACAAGGGGAGGCTTAGATTGGATATTAGGAAAAAATTCTTCACCAGAAGAGTTCTCAAGAATTTGAACAGGCCACCAAGGGAAATGGTGGAGTCACCATCCCTGGAGGCATTTAAAAGCGGTGTAGATGTGGCACTTGGGGACATGGGTTAGAGGTGGACTTGGCAGTGTTGGGTTAACAGTTGGACGCAATAGTCTTCAAGATCTTTTCCAACACAAATGATTCAATGGTTCTATAATTCTATCCATGTGATGGAGAATGGGAAAAACTGTCAGGGCCACATCTTAAGCCAGCCTGCTGCCCATGCTGCTTTGACAAAAGGCACACAGACTTCCAGCATCGTGCACTCTTCCAATTGCCTGCTGCTCTCTAGCTCCAGTTCACAGAATCATGGAACATGCTGAGCTGGAAGGGACCCACAAGGATCATTGAGTCCAGCCCTTAGCCCTGCACAGGAAAATCTCCAAGAATCATACCATGGGCCAGAGAGTATCATCCAAATACTTCTGAACTCTGTCAGGCTTGGTGCTGTGACCACTTCCCTGGGGAGCCTGTTCCAGTACCCAACCACCTTCTGGGTAAAGAACCTTTTGCTGATATCCAACCTAAACCTCCCCTGACACAATTTCAGGCCATTCCCTTGAGTCCTGTCACTGGTCATCCCAGAGAAGAGATCAGTGCCTGCCCCTCCTCTTCCCCTCACGAGGAAGTTGTAGCCTGCAGCTGTACTAATCTGGCACTCACTCTGCAGCCCCACTGTGGGACAGGGAGCTCTCAGTCCTCTGTGTGCTTGTCTCAGCAAAGCTGAGCCATGGGGCTACAACCACAACTCCTAACTACTGACAAGGAGTCCTGAAAAGGTGGTTGTGAGCTGCCCATGGATCAGAGGGCTTCATGCAGCAAAGTGAGGAAGACATGCAACAGCAACACCACAATCAGCTGGGAGACATACCACAAAGCAAGCCAATGCAGCGTGATGCAGCGTCATTTTCCTCAAAGAAAAAGCAATCCATCCTGGCAATGGTCATGTTTAAACTCTGTTTGCAGCTTAGACACAGCACCAAAACATTACCCATTTCTAAAAGCAACATGATTTGGAAGCTATTCCATATTCCAGAACTTAGTGCCTTCCCTCTTCTGATTATTGGCATACCCATCATCACATTCTCAAAGTGATTCAGAAATGGCCTTCTATTGAATAAAACAGACACTACATAAATACAGACTGTGAGACTAAGGAACAAGCTTCTTGCCATACGGGTCAGCTATGTGAAATTTATTAGGAGACCTCAATGTTTTTGCAGAACCAGAAAATGTTATGAAAATTAACTCCCTAAGGTAAACAGCCTGTGTAAAACTGGGAGCAGTGTGTACAAGAAATATACACATATACTGTGTGATTAGGTTTTCTTCTGACACTCATTCAGAAAAAAACCCCAAAATTATTCAGTGGTATTTTCTAGCACTTTTGATCAGTTTTAGTTGCATGTTCTTTATTGTAATTCAGAAACAGAAACAAATTCATGTTGGCCCCTGAAACCTTAGTGTTTCTCCTCCTCTTCTTCTACATTAAAATCACATCCAGTTTTTTTCATAAAATGCATTCCTTATGTCTATGGGGAAAGTCCATATCCCCCAAGTATTTGTTCTATAATCTGTGAACAAAGGTTTAATTGTCTGGAGGTCTGCAAGAAAATCCATTACATTCCATTAAAAAGTTAGATTTGAAATTTTTCAGCATCTGCCTCTTCTTTTGCATTTCTATTTTAATTTCTGGCTAGATATCTGTTGCAAACCTGTTAAAACTATTTCCCTACTACCTTTTAAAAAACTGGCTTTCTGCTTAATAAAGAGCTGTTTCTCCAGTCTCACCCATTACAACCAATGTTTACCTCACTTTTATATATGTAATTTCCTATGTCTATAACTCAAATGGGTTTACCCCACAAGACTAATGCAGTTTGAGCTTCAGCATCCTCTAGCAAAGACAGCTGCAGTTTCCAATTGTGTCTAAATAAAATGGACTTCATTTAGATAAAAAACCCCTCACCTAATTGTTTAATTAGAAAACTTCTCTAGGTGAAAGATGCGTG
Source organism: Cephalopterus ornatus (assembly GCA_013396775.1). Lineage (NCBI taxonomy): Eukaryota > Metazoa > Chordata > Aves > Passeriformes > Cotingidae > Cephalopterus > Cephalopterus ornatus. The sequence goes on along the minus strand of VZRE01012431.1, from coordinate 1,147,693 downwards.
TTCTGGAAGCACTGAAAGATGGGGTTTGTGATGTGCATTCCCAGCACCTCTCTCTCTTATCCTGGTGGGCATGGCTCTGCAGTTAGTCACCATGGAGGTGCAGGATTAGCTCCGTGAGGAGAAGTTAGAGCTGCAGTACTGGATACTATCTTCCTTGGATGGCCCAGACAAGGATCATTTCCCTTCCTGAGCAGTGCTATACCTCATTCAATAAGGGCAAGGGCTTACGGAGGTCTTGTTTCTAAAGATGACAACACCTAACCTTGTAACGGAGAGAAAATCTAGAGGTGCAGAAAGTCACTGTGCCCCACTGCAGAGGCCACAGTGGGAAAAAAGAGCAACCTCTTAACCTACCACATCTAAAGGTATCCAAAGTACTTCTCATTTCAATTAGCTGAGTCCATGCACAACTGAGAAAGTTGGAGTGTTATTGCTATAATTATTTTGTTCCTTTTCTTTCCCTTTTCCTGCCTTCCTCACCCCTGGGCTCTTTAAAGAAAGACTCCCAGGAGCTTCCATTCAAGTGGACTGAAAACAGTGTCAGTGGGGGCTAACTTCTGCAGCACAGGTTGTTGTCACTGATGACCTATTCATCAGCACCAGCACCAGCCTGGCTTTGTCTTCTGCTCCACTAAACAAACTGATGGCAGGCTCAGTTCTGCTGCAGAAATATTGAGAATTAAAGAAAGCACAAAGGGAGGCAGCAGGGTTGAAACATTTAGTGGAAATAGGGGAGCTGGTCAATAAAAGGGGACAGAGACTGGATCAAAAGGGGCTGACTTACAATGGGACATGGGCTAAAAAGGGATGTGCACTACCCCACAGGTCAAAAATGACAAAACCTTGAGCTCCTGAAGCTGTCACCTTCTGCACAGTAGGGAGAGATCCAGGAGCAAGAAGAAATGCAAAGCTAGCAACTCAATATATAGGCAATGTACAAAGGAAAAAAACCATAAAGGTGAAATTCTGGGATGCTTGCAACAAGCTGAGACCACTGATCTCAAGAAACCAAACAAAAGAAATGTTTAGAGAAGGTATTGGAGAGAAAGAGAAACAAAGTATGATACGGAAGAGTGAGATTTTGGCTTAGGCATTCATCCTGGACTTGGGAGAACTGGTTCCATTTCAAGACTGCCATATGTTTCCTGTGGGACCAGAAGTGAGGCATTTAGTCTCTGCAATTCAGTCCTCATCAGCGAATAAATACTTAGGGAAAAGGTATGACATGTATTTTGTGTGTAGGATCCCCTGAGTTCCGCCATATTCATGTAAAAGAAACAAAGCGTTGAAATGAGAGGATGCAAAAAAAATTCCGTATTTTGAGGCATTTAAATGGATCACATTTACTCTTAAGTAAGTTTTCAAAGCATTAAACTTCCATTCACACCTTTCTATCATTTTCTACCTTTGAGGCTCTGAATATTTCACTGGACTGATGTCCAGTGAATACAAATATCTGAATGCTAGCCAGAGATTTTCTTCTCTCTCTGTGTTTCCTATTTTACCTTTTGCTCCTGTGTCATATTCCAAAATGCCTTCTCTTCTGAAGAAGTTTAGAGGAGATGAGAAAGAGTAAAATTGTAATGCCCGTGGCTTTTCAAAACTGGGGGAAAAATAAGCTAAAACACTAATGATATTTGAGAAAAGTAATTTCTTACTTTAAAGAGGTTTGGCACATTTTTAGTGGAAAGAGAGATATTGTTTTTCATCCTCTCTTCTTTCATGTAATTTCATTTAATTTAAATGTATTTCCCTCCTTAACTTTTCACAGAAAGAAAGAAGCCCAGAAGAGTAAAATAGCTAGAGAAAACAGAATTTCTTTGGATATTAAAAGACCCCAACACATTTCAGTAATGTTTTTTCCCTTGGAAATTTGAAATAGAAGCCTGGTCCCACACACACATCATGAGAAAATGCATCTGATTAAACTCTGTTCTATGCAACCAACCTTGATTATCATAACAGAGACCTCTGGATGTAGCAAATGGATTCCTCTACCTGTCACTGGGAGGACTGCAGCAAAAGGAGAATGCACCTTGTCTGCCTTGAGATAATAAACAAGGCAGAAAAACAAGGAGGGCGGGTTCTTATGCCAAGGCATGTAGCACCAATACACGTCCTGGAGCATATGGAAGATCTGCCCGTGTCCTTCAAACCTGTGCATGGATGGCATGAAGATCACTGCCCCACGGATGAGCTGCTATTTGTCAGACAGAGCTGCCTAAGCGTGCCTAGAAAATGCCCAAACTGCCTAATCGTCGGCTGCTCTTAGCTATGGTAGTTCCACAGAAATCAATCCCCAGATCTGTCCTCAGAGTTTAAATGCTGGCCACCTGGCTGACAGTCTCACAAGTAATAAAATAATTCAAACAGGTCAAGTTACCAACTCAGAAACAGTGAGGGGTTTTTTTTGCTTCATGCCACGGAGAGGAAAATTTCCAGTCTCCGTTCAGAATTGGCCATCATTATTAAATGCACACATGGATGGGCTTTTTGGCCGTGATATAAATGACTTAAAGCTGTGATTCAAATAGGTCTATAAAGTGCTTCTATGATGTTCCTCTCCCTTCTTTTTTCCTTTTTTTTTTTTGAAACTGTCTCTGCTCCACTGTTCTTTGTAGAGATAAGCCCTTGAAAATCACCCTTCTTAAGGTGTAAACTTGGTGACTGTACATTATAGTAAAACATTTGATTTGTTATAGGCTAGAAAAATAGGGAAGTTGAAATCTCTTCATGGTGTATTAAAGGTCACACAATTATAATAAAATCTTGCTCCAGCAGCTCCAGTCACAGACAAAATCAGTCTCAAATTTCCAGCGAACAATGAAGTCCCTACAGAGTTTCAGCTTCCCCAGGAAATCAGGGTATCTCAGGCTGTGTTGATTTTAAGAATGTCCTGAATGCCCATCATAAAAAAAAAAAAGTGTTACTCAACATAGTCACAGCTCTTTCGGGGTCCTCTGATTGAAAAAATGCCTTTTATTTCACAGCCATTTGGGGCATAGCACTTTTTTGGTTCCAGAAACTTAAAAAGCAGCTAGCTCCACTTGTTCGGGTGAGATGCCACAAGCTTGAATGTCATTTCGTAGTATGCCACACATCAAAATAAAATAATAGTAATACAGAACAAAAAACTACATCCTCACAATACAAACTAATCTTCCAGCTTCCCATCAAGCGAAACATATTGACAACTGACAATAGGCAATTAATAGATTAATGAGCATAGCTCTTATCTGTCTACATTATGAGTTTATCTGGTTGTAACAGGATGAACACAACACGGGCCTGTGCTCAGAGGAGTGCTGTCCCAATAGAAATGAGATCATTGCAGCAAGATATGAATGCAGTATTTTGATTACCAGGTATCGCTCAGTGGAACAGAACCACCCCCCCCCACATTTATTCTATACATTTTAAAATTATTCAAGGGCAAAGAACAGAATATAATTTACTAGAGAGAGAATTAGAGGGAAAGGTTTTACAAAAGCAGGAGAGATTAGGTTTTGATCCAGGGTTAAGACCACTGCCTCTGGCACACACATTATCTGTCAAGGTAGGTGGTAGAATGTGAAAAAAACCTTTTCCACCTAAAACTGAGTGTAAACTCAGTGATGTCTGCAGTGGTTAATAATAAAATAAACTTTAAAAATCCTTTAATAACCCAAGTCAAAACATAAGGTGTACAAGCTAGTTCTATCTCCAAAAAATGGGGCTGTTGTTTCTGACAGTGGTAAGCTCATTCACACCATGGACAAATTTGATCTGTGGAAGTACAAAGGCGCACTGGAGGATGCTGTGCCTCGCATAAAACCTGCAGAAAAGTAATCATTCCAAACGACCAAGGTAGGAAGGTGAGAAAGGTATGAGTTTGGGGAGCCAGAGCACCATTATCTCATTATCCTGACATTTTCTCCCTGAGTCCCTGGTGGTACACTTGCCATACACAACATACTTCTTCAGCTCTGTGCTTACTCGTTCCCTAATTCCACCACAGAAGGAAGCCAGATTTGCTTCTCTCATGCCCAGAGACAATTTCTGCCTGCTCTTCCTTGCACATGTAATCTAAATTTTCTCAATGGGGCTATTTGTACGGATAAAGTGAATTTGCCCTTGGTAGCACTGTAAAGTTTCAAAACAAATATTGTGATGTTTTGTGGGTTGGCCAAACACAATATGCAATTAGCTGTGTGGAAACTGTGCTGTCTGGATCCAGAATTATGTAGGCTTTCATAATGACTAACAACATGAGACAAATGCAGCATGACAGTTGCACGTTGATCATTCTACACAATTTTGCTCATAAGCTATTTATTGGGTTTATTTCAGAGTCCTGTGCAGCCAAAAGAAAAACTCCAGTGGAATGAACTTTGGATCAAGCGTAATGTTATTCCATTGCAGTACGCTAGACAGTAAGAAATGAGGGATTTATTCTGATTTGAACAGAACCTCCGTATGAAAAGCTGCAATCCTGATGATGACAGTCTCCTGGGAATGTGGCTGTGGAGGTCTCAGGCACCACTGTCCCAGCTACTCACTACCAGCCCATACAGAGCAACATGCGCCTTTGCCTGCCCATGTCAGGGCACAGCATCAGAGATGCTGGGGAAGCGCTGCACAGCTCTCTGTCTGGCTGCTGGTAGTTAATTCCAGCAGCAGAGCAGGGGAATAGCTGTAGGCAGGAGCATTTAAACCACAGAAGCAAAAATCACCAGAGGACTTCTCAAAGCTTCATAACCCTCTTTACACCTGGACCTCTACTGCTTTAAACAACTGCCATGTTGAAACAGTAGGAGGGAACTCAAAGGCTACTTCTGCATGTGTCTGTTTGGATGACAAGAAGAGCTATACAAGCCCAAAGAAATACAGTATTATTATATACCGCATTGAAAAGGGAATTCAGTTTGTGTCTCATTTTTAAGAGCTAATATTCTTTTATCTGATCAAATGATAAACAGCATTGCTAAATCAAGTTTTGATGGCATATGTATTTGCAAACAAAACTTTATATTCAACCTTTTCTAAGATGATCCCACAAATCTGTGTTGATATCCTCTGTGGTCACATTTTTAAGAGCCTGGAAAATAGAACAGCCTCCCATGCACTGCTTTAAACCACGTACATGTACTTCTACATTTCCTAATTGAATGGGACCTTCTAGGCATGCAGTGAAAAGCAGCTTCAGAAAATCAGTGTAGAGGGGGACAGAATGTTTTCCAAATGCTGTTTTTATTCTGTACTTGGGTATTCTGTTTCACAGGAAATCAAACTAAAACTCTTCCACTGAGGACTGTAATGTGTCATTCAAACACATCCCTCAGCAAGACACTCCACGTGGGGGATGACATATTCCTGGATGCCTCCCAGAGCACCCTGCTACACTGAGCTGAAGCACCCAGGCCCTCTGAAGGGAGATGTACAGACAGAATGGCACAAAGACTGTGAGATACCACAGTTCTCTTAAACACATTCCTTCCTTGGCCACTGCCTCCCATTGCTTTAGCTGGATGCCTCAGGACTAGTCTGGTATAACAGCCTTGTCACCTTGCTTTGTCATTCCTCTTTCCAGGGTTCGAGACACCGATACACTGTAAGGCACAAAATCTCCTGGTACTATCCCCCAGCAAAGCCAAGCCATGAGTGTTTAGTGCAGCTTGGTACATTTGCTCCTTATCTCCATGGTAAAAGCACAAGAGAAGTCCCAGGCATTTGTGCCCAGAGTTTCTGGGAAAATGCTTCAGTTTTATCAATCGATTTGGGATCTATCTTTTGTGGTTTCAGGAGAAAACTGCTGACAGAACTATCAAGAAGCATGCCCTCACCGCTTTACTGGGAGATGCATCAAGATTAGAGGAGTGGAAACCAATTTGAGTAGAGCAGTTGTGACTCACTGGTTTCTTTGATGCTATAAATGTAGTGTACCGGAGAGGTCACCGGTGAACTTTGGTGCTCATGGAGAAAAAAACTGTGGCACTGAGGAGAGAAGCCCTTTGGTCACAGAAAATTACTTTAGTTCTTTAGGCAGGTGATACCCACTTGTTAGATTTTCCCTATGGAGAACTAAGAAAACAATTCTCCTGAGCCTGTGTTTGAACATGTGGACTAAAATTGCTTCAAAAGGGAGCAAGGAGAAAAAAAACTGTGATCAGAAGCAAACATCTCTGACTGCTAATAGACAACAGCTTCTGTTGACATAAAATGGTGCTGTTCCACTGGGGTCAGGGCAAGCAGCAATGTTTTATCTTAGCTCAGAATTCCTGGACACAACTATTTCTCACTTTTATATTGTAATTAATACTTTAATGTACTTAAACATTTTCCTGTGAAGGAATTAATGAAGCCTTGCTTAGATCTGTAGACACATTTACAGCCCAATATGTAGGATACAGGAAAAAATTAGGTCTTTCAAGAAATCAGCTACATGAAGCAACAAAGAGATCACAAAACATTTTAAGCAGCAGTTGAACCAAATGGTTACCTTCAAAAATGGTATTGCTATCTGAAACAAGCAGGACAAAGGACTTCAGACACACTTAAACTGGGAAATAAAAACAACCTCAAAAATAACTGACAGGAGCAGACAAGAGTGTTAGCTCAGGGATGCTTTAGATCTGATAGCAAATACATCAACCACTGTAGAATCCTTCCTGTGTTCAGGAAAGGCTGTGGAACGTCCTGTGTTATTTGCAAATAAACTGGACTGCACAATGGTAGAACCAAATTTGGTATTAATTCCCTCCTTTCACTACTGATCCCTGCTGCTCTCCCTAGTCTGGAAAACCAACTGGCAATTTGGCTCGAAAGGAGAGCACAACGCAAAAGAATCAAAAGCCATTTGAAGAAAGCTACACATACATTCTCCTCTCTCACCATCAAAGCACAGCTCTGTTCTCCCAACCTCTTTGGCCCTCTGTTTCGGTCTGTAAAACGGAAATAACATCGCAGAAGAGAGTGAGAGTCAGAGATCGTGAGCTCACTTGCTGAACTCTGGAAGGAGCTCCCCTTCTGCCCTTCAGCATTTTTATGTCTACAGTACCTCCCATGTGGCAAGTGCTACCTACATGGGGAATATCTGGTTTATTTCTATGCACAGAAGCTACATTCACTTAAAATATTTGTGGAAAAGCACCAATTTCAGATGTGTGACTGAAAAACCTCAATTAAAACAGAGGTTTTAGTACAAATAAAAAGCTCTCTACAAATCTCAGATTTTGTGACATAATATTAGCTGTGAATGTAAAACAGCATAGAGATGTGTTTTGCTGCAACAACAACAATTCAAAGATCAAATACCTTTTCCTATCAGATTCCTCATACTGATTTCTGAGAATCTAGTGAAATACAAAGGATATTTGCAAAGTAGAACACTTGCATATGCTTCATTAACTAGTTTGGCAAGGCCTCCAATGCCAAAGGTGCATGCACGGGTTTGGGCAGTCTGCCTCAGATTTTTCAGTATTCATGTTTCTGCACTAATTGTGCTCTCTATCATTTCATTATATATATATATACATATATACACACATCTTTAACAGAGCTTGGAATTTGTCATTCTGCTGGGATTTCTAAAAATATCGTTCCAGAAAAACTTCCATTGAACTTGACTGGAATGGGAGAGGTGGTGCATACTTTCCTTTTTTTTGGAGTTCCATCTCACACCAAGAGGAATGCTGTCCATGTAATCTTAGCATCACATTTCACATTAAGCTCATGATGAGCTGAATTTTTAGTAGAACTGCCTATGAAATTTCAGATGAAACATCTTCTCATTGGAATACAACAGCTTGTTCAAACAGAATGTTTTGGGCTTTGACAACCTCCCAACTCAACACAGACAAGAATGTCTTATAAAACAGCTTGCGGGGCCCCTAAATCAACATTCTTTGGCAAAGGGGTGGTGGACTTCCTGGGTTGACTGTGACACCCGAGGAGCTGCTTTATTCCGTTTTGAACAGAAATGGGAATAAGAAGCAGTCATGTTTCTGAAGCCAGTGTTTCTGAATTTCCTTTCCATCTCCAATTCCCTTGTTTGCATTTCATCCCTCACCCAAACATCCCAACAAAGGTCTTCTAGCAACACAGAAATGCTAAAGACCACCTTCTCTGTCCTGGTTACTGAGAGCAATAGGAGGGCTACGAGGAGGAAAGGAGAAGCACTGAGAGAAATGGTGCAGCAGCAGCTCTAGAGCCTTCACACACTTCTAGACCCTACCGGCTGCTGAAGTACTGGACCGGCTTCAGAGCTTTTTCCACCTAGGTCCAGCCCAGCTTTCCCCTTGGGTTTTATTGAAGGAAAAAGCTATTCAAAGGCAGTCACTTGTGGCAGTACTTAGCATTACCTAACAGATCGCAAGAGTACTTTAGAATACCTGAAAGAAACAGAGGGGAAAACCCACATAAGTAACTATAATGCATTAAACTCCCAGAGCAAAGGGCACATCCCCATGCAGAACCTGTCCTGCCTCTTCACAAATAATGACGCGACATGCTGAAGAATCTTCCTACACTTTAGAAAAATAAAGAGGAGCAGGAAATATACTGGAAGGGAAGTGCAAAAAGTGAGAGGGTCAGGAACTGCCTTCCTTATTTTTTACCATCCATTTATTTTCACCTTCTCACAAATATAAGTATGCATTCATATACCTTTGTGTGGCACTTTGCCCTCTAGTAAACATCAAATACTCTGAAGTTAGGAGGAACTTCTTGCAGTTTATGTGCTCCCTCTAAGAACACCGCATCATTTCAGTCAAGGCAGAGGCAGGGGCTGGACAATATGCTAAGCCATAACACGGCCTACCTCATAAAATGCATTGTACCTACCGAAAACCAAGTACCCACTGGGCTCAGTGCTGCCCACTGTGCACTCTGTGCAGCCATTAAATGAAGCCCCCAGCATTTTACCGAGCTTGGACAATCACACTGGACAACATAACAGGATCAATGCGGGAGATGAGGATAAAGACCAAACAGCTCTGAAGATGCCCTAGAGAAGACTAGTAAACAACAGGCCTCCATAGAGAAGGGTGACAGAAAACTCAAATCACACTGAAATTTATCAAAGCTTAAAGCTGCTTACAATAATGGCTCAAGGTGAACGATTAATTTCAAACCAGGCCAAATTGAGGAAAAGAACCTTGATGCACACACCAATTTTGTTTCTCAAAGTCAAGAATTGCCTAATCAATAGTAGTGCTAAAAGGAGATGGGCACTCTCAGGGGTACCATTACAAAGAATTGCACTGGATTTTAGGCACCTGGCTCCCAATTGCTTTAATAGCTGTCACATGGCTAAAGCCCAGCCTGAAGCTTTAAAACCTTACCCCTCGGTCTTCCTGAGCATCCTCTGCTGTCAGGTTGCAAATGTGTCACAGCAGGAGGGACTGCGAGATTTACTCCTGTATTGACCAGTACTAGAACACACCCGAGAATTTGCACTGCTGTTGCAAGTGTCAGTTACTGGGTGAAGAAGGCAAAGCAGGAGAGGGTAAAAGGGGTGAGTGAGAGAAAGTGAAAGAAACTGTACTTAACCCTTCCCCTGTTGATGTGTTGATAGCAGTCTGCATCAGGTAACTCACTTTGCTGGGCTAATCCAATCAACCCTCCTCTTCCATTAGCTGGCACTTTTTAGGTAATGCTCTGACTGCTCTCCCCATTCCAAACTGTGCTCAAAATCTTAATGGAAAACCTTCAAGGAGTTTAAGGTTTTAAATCAAATTAAGAAGCAGACAAAAGGAGAAAAATCCAATCAGAGCAGAAAGGGTTTGCTTGTACATGAACTGATTTTCTTTCCCTTTTCACCAGCACTGAACTCCACAGGACCATTAGCTGGAAAGACAGAAGGAAGTAGGCAAAGTGGAAGAGGAAGGAAGAGTTTCTCTCATGCTCCTATTACACTTAGTATTACACAAGGAGAGGTGGCACCATGTCAATGAGACCTCAGCTTGACTTGGTTCCTTGGCCTGCTAGTAATCAGCTACAGGATGATGAGCACCCTGCTTCCCTTCTCCAACAGCTTCCACAGCTCCAGAGCCCTCCAGAGATGGGACTGCTCTGGTGTGCCTAGAGGAGAGCAGTAGGAGTTGGCCTTTGCAGCAGCTCCCCTCAAAAGAGGTCACTTTGTGGTGGAGCTCTCATGGAACATATAAATAACCAATACTACCAACGACTTTTTGAAAGGAAGTGGGAAAATATTCATTGAATCATAGAATGACTTGGGCTGGAAAGGACCTTAAAAGATCACTAGACCAGGTTGCTCAGAGCCCCATCCTTGAACACTTACAGGAATAAGGCATCCACCACTTCTCTGGTCAACCTGTTCTAGTGCCTCACCACACTCACAGTAAAGAATTTATTCCTAATATCTAATCTAAACCTACTCTCTTTCAGTTTGAAGCCATTCCCCCTTGTCCTGTCATTACCTGCCCCTGGGAAAGTTCCTCTCCAGCCTTCTACCAAGCTCTCTTTATGTACTGGAAGGCTGTTATAAGGTTTCCCTAAATATGGTCATGAAGAGCAACAGATATCTTTCTAAGTGAAAGTGGTTGGGCAAAAAGTATAGAGAAATTAAGTAAACCAAGGAACTTGAAAAAAACAAAGTAATTGAAAAAACCCCACCATCAGTCCTGTAACAAAACCTGAGCCTGTAACTGGAGTGGAAAAAAAAAAATAAGTAAAAAGGAGGATTTGCGTACTATCAACCTTCCTGCCAGCCATCTAGAAGACTGTACATCTAAATTTTAGGAGGGTAATGGTTAGACAGTGGTTAGAAGAGAAGAAAGGGAATGGCAAAATATTCTTCAAAATAGTAGATAATTGTTACAAGCATGCAAAAACTAGGAATTATTTTATATATATATATATGAGCCTGAACATATTTCATAGCATGCCCTTTTTCATTGAACTCTACATACTTTATATGTGCCTTAAAATAATTATTTAAAAACAAACTAACAAACAAAAAAAATTACTGTAGTCCCCTGAGCCAAAGCAAAACTGTACACTACAGGAAACTGAGAGCACTGAAATTTCTATTGAAATAAAGGACAGGAAGATGGCACTTGCAGGTCTGATCCAGAACCCATTAATTTGGTAAGCTCTGAGTCCAACTATGAGTGTAGGGTCACGAGCCAGAGAGTATTGGTGAGTGCTACTGTTACGCTGGCTTTTGCAGTATCTCTCTTCATAGACATCAGAGCCAAACCACATCAGTTCCCCTTAGTTGAGCTGGATTGGCACTCTGGAAATCCCAGTGCACAGGAAATGTTTAAATTCTCACATTTGAGAAGTAAGAGCAACATAGAGCTCTTACACATACTGGCTAAATGTGGTTCAAGAAAAATAAAGGTAGAAGAATTGGCAGAAGAAGAAACAAAACAAAAAAAAAAGAGAAATAAAATGGAGAGGGAAATGAAACAGAAAAAAGGTACAGGAGAGAAGGGAGAATAGGAGAGAGAGTATGGGAAACTAGGGGAGAGGGGATTAAATTAATCAAAACCAAGAAAGAATTACGGAAATGGAAACAATGAGAAACACAGGAGAGCACTTGAACTCACAAAATAAAAACAAACAAGAAGCAGCAGATATGTTGTTGGAAACAGAAGGAAATAGTGAGGCAATGAGAGAGAGAAAGGAAAAGGTGTGAGGTGCTGAAAATGGCAAGACATAGGAGAGAAAATGGGAGAGAGGAAAGGGAGGTAAAGAGAAGGAATTGTACAGGGAAAGGACCAGAAAGAGGAGAACAATCCTAGGGAGCCTGCTGTGGTGGGTCGCAGAGGAGTTCACGAGCCCATGCACTCCAACTATTTCTTTTTGATTCTGTGTCATTGTCAGGCTTCAGACTGCAGCTGCAAATTGTTTGTCTGGCAGTTCTGGTAGGTTTGATTCAATAACTCCTGTAAGAGGGCAGGCAGGATATCAATGCTGCTTTATTGCCTTTTTCTCTGCCTACAATAGCAATCCTCCAGTTATACAGTATTATAAAGTGCCATCACTGGGGGTTGTATCTCAGCATAGTCACATCTCATCTTCCTAGACTATAATAAGCTGGCAAAGGTAGAAGTCTGAAACTATGTGGGCTTTGTAAAATGATTAACATTGAGGCCTAAAGATTGGCATCACGGATGGGCACCGAGCAAACAACAGACCCTCACTTCGCAAGTACCACAGTGAGGGGTGGGTACATCCTACAGGATCAGCTCCACCAAAATGCACTTGGTAACCTGTGCCAAGTCTCAGTCCATCCACTGGTGAACAAAGCATTAACACTCCAGAAAGCTGCAACCACTGCTAGGGAGCAGAGAAAACAACCCATACAGTCCTGTCAGTTGGGTAACTTTTCATGCCTCTCTTCAAATCCCTTGGTTGTGAACTCTTTAAAAGTAATTATGCAGCAACATTTAACCTAATATTGGACTGACTGATATGGACCTACCAATTATTCCTCCTGGAAGTTCATTCCTTCAGGCTGTGGGGGTGTACTTCACCAGTCTGACACAGAGGAATTTCTCCAGCCTTGAATGTGCATGATCTGTCAATAAAAAAGAGGCTTTCAGTTACACTGTGTCATCAAATAGCACTTTTTACAAACATTAAATTCAGGTTAAAAATGTCACAGCAAAACAGGAAAATCACCACACAGAAAACTGCCTGTGAGGCATTTTATTTGTATATCCTTAAAAAAAACCTCAAAAATTCCTGTCACATTGTTCTGGTTAAAGCCACACAAATAGGAACACAACTTCTCATTTAGGCCTGGTCATTACAAATATTGGGAGTACCTGAATAGAAAGAGACCAATTTAATTTGCTTGACCTTGCATCACATATACACACATACAGAAATCCCTGTTTCATCGTAAAAGTCATAGATTTAGAAATCACTGTGTGATTTTACACAGCAGTTTATTTCATATATTTCCACCCTTTTGAGTCACACTGTTCAGCCTCCTACTTATTCTTAATAGATTAATTTGCGATTGCTCCCTTGACATTTCAGCCTTTCATGATGGAGAGCAGTTCCTCTCATTTTACTCATCAAGGCTCCACATAATAATGAAAGTTCTAATAGGTCACCTCTATCATGCCTTATTTCCTTAACCCCTTTAGCCTTCCACCCTGGTGAGCGTTCTTAAACCTAGAGCTGTCTGGGTTAAGGCAAAAATAAAGTTTCTTTCCTGCATGGCAACTGCAACCAAATCTGTATTCCATCAGTTCTGTAGAAAATGTGACTATAAACATGTAATTTCAATTCTCCAACACCTTTGCATTGTCATAATATCCTGTTTGTTTTTTCCAAGGAGTTATACACAGAGAACTGCTGAGATTCTTCTCTAATAACCCCAAGTCTCTTTTTGATTTGGTACACTGAGTAATACGAATTCTGCCATGGTTCACCAGCCCTAGACCTACTGTTAGAGCCCAGTCCTCTTTGGCTTGGTTAGAATTGCTTCTTACTTGTTTGCTAATCTTTACATTTGGTAGAATAATCAATGTCTGCTATTTTACCTATTATAATCTTTCAGAATAAAATTGATAGGCAAGATCCTCAGCTGCCATAAGCTGGCATGTCCCTGGCATCACTTCAGTGGTCCAGCTTCACACATTAAATAGATGCTTCAAAACAAATCTGGAGGGCACTTATGACCAATAGCTGTTTTCTAAGTTGTGGCCCTGCTCCATGATGAACACTGATGTAGGGGAAAGTCACAACACAGCCTGCAGGCAGGCTCTGGGTGCAAGTGAGGGGCAGCTGAAAGTGTCCAAAAGTAGCCCTGTTCTCCCACAAGATTCACATTAAAAGACCAAATCATCACATTTATTTAAAGAATGATTTTACATTGCATCATATTCCAAGTTGTGTCTTCCTTCGTGCAATCTGTCCATTTCATGGGAGACAAAATATTTCCAACCAGGAGTGTAGCACTAAATAAAACAACTTTCATTCATAACACAACCTTGAGGGTTGTGCATCATTAGAGGGATACAATAGTTAGCTCAAGGTAATACAGTGCTGAGTGTGTTGGGGATAATTTTCTGGCAACTAAGGATGGAATTGAGACCAAAAAATCATTTCAAATAACTGCGAAGGAGTCACAGGATAGCAACACCTTCTAGTCTCTAGGGACCTAGAATTGATTTGAACTGGTCTACCACTTAAATGGAGAAAAGCTATTATCCCATCACTAATCTCTTGAGCCATTCAGTCCCACTTGAAGCAATTTTTAATTCAATAAGCTATTTTACATATTTCACTTAGTCCACAATCTATGGGAGAAGCTTATCACATGATTTGTGTAAAAAGATAAATAGCTCTCCCCTTTGCATTTCTGTTTATTCTTGGGCTTGTTGCTAACATGACAGAACTATTAAACATGTTCCTCCTCTTCCCTCCTTATGGAACCCTGCTTTTCGTCCTACCATTCCCAAAATAAGACAACTTCTTGTTAGCTTTTGGAAGAAGACTCAGCCTAGGAGCATGTGTTCGAGGTTTTATTTCCACATAAATGTAAATGTATCGCCCTCAAACGTCATAGCAGTCATCAGGATAATGCTGATACCCCCTTCATAGCACTGCAGCACAACAAGGGTGAAATCCAGGATTTTCAGTGTAGAGACAGAATTGTTAAAGATGGAATTTGGCAAAGCAGTCTTCATTTTTAGGCACATTCATGGGCGCCAAAAGGTGGACACACTGCTCACTTGTACACAAAGAAGCTGTAATTATTAAGAATGTCTTAAAAATTAGGCCTTTAGTATCTGATACTAGGCTTGCAAAAAATTAAGATATCCATATTGGAAGGTCACATAGGACAAGGGGCTGTGAATGAGACCATGTCTGGTAGCTCAAAGGCGAGCGCCAGGGAGGTCAGAGCTGTGCTTTGGCAATGGGGCCACACTGGCCCAGCAGGAGACTCCTTTCTGGTGAGAAAGCAAACACACTTTCATACTCAAACCTTGCAACTTCTTTCACTGTTTTTTCACTATTTTGTGCACTCAGAAGAGCCTGTCTTGTCTACTTTATGCTTTCTCTTCATTAAGCACTTCCTCCGTAGTTTCTTCTACCACTGAATTTACTCAGCCTCCTTCATCACTCCCAGAATTAAAATCTGTGCCTTTGAAAAAAGAGAGCTTTCTTCATTTCAGGCAGCTAATCCTCCTCCTGCTCACCCCACAGGTTACACTGCTGGAGCAACACTACTTTGATACTGTTCCTCTGGCAGCAATTAGAATCAAATCAGCACCAGGCTGTTTATAAAAAGGGATGTTGCTATAATGACACTATCAATTCTTCCAAACACTGTAGCTATTTATCAAGTGATTAAAGTAAAGTAACTTACTCCAGGTTTACTAGCCTATTTTCCATTGGAACTTATAAGGTTTTACTGCCTCTAGTATGGCACTTGGACTGCTAATAATTTCAATTTTATTACATTATCATATTTTTTAGATTTATTTCTAGGTTTTGCATAAGATTCAAATTGTTACTGAGTCGATAAAATAATACAAATTTATCTTGGTCAAAAATCACATTAGGATAATTATCTTGCCCTTTTGCCAGATAATTTTGTTTGTAATATATTGAAAATGCTTATTTTTTTGTTTTTCTAACCACTCATTCTTGTAGAAGAGGCTATTTTTTCCTGACACAGGCAACTCTATCTCTCTCTCACTGTTGAGAGCTGTCATGTCTCCTCACATTTTCCCCTCTCCATTAGGGGGAAACCTAAAAAAAAGGTGCCTGCTCTTGGCTTGCCAGCAAGCTACCATGGCCACCCAAATTCCTGGCAGGCATCACAGGGCTGACTCATCCACTGGTCGTGCCGCACTGCAGTGCCAGGGACTCATGGGGAGCACTTAGGCAGTCCCACACTACAGTTAAGGTAACATTTATCAGAGCAGGGTGTTGGGAATACACAAATTAATGACAGCTCTGAGACAGACTCTTGCCCAACACATGTGCTGTGGTACCCATGCAGCTTCATCGTGCTCCTCAACAACTCCCTCCTTCTCTTTGGTCAGGAAAATGTTAATTGCTGATAGCTGGCAGAAGACAAAGCTCCTACCTCAAAGAACGAATGGATGCCACTGGCTGATTTCTTCTTCCCTTTCCCTCTCCATCAAACCTAGATGTCCCTGGAACCGCTGCACTGCTTCCCCTCCTAAACTGATGCTTCTAATTCCACCTCCACAAAGCAGGAGGCTGCAGATAACACTGCCCAGGCAAATGACACAGAGCCAATTTAGCCAGATACTAAATGCTTGCTAAAACTCCCAAGTTATCAGAAAGATACTAGTTATGAGGTACCGGAAGAAAGCTGCAGCAACTAATGCAGGATTAAGCAAATCACACCTGACCCTCCGGCCAGGGGCTCTGACTCTAGGATGTCTGAGCAGCCAAATATGATCTCCATCATTAGCACTTTGATTAATTCAAGTTAGATTTTTCAATTTAGGGGAAATTTTAATACTTCAAAAGCAAACACTCACAATTAGATGAAATCTGTAAGATTTTTTTTTTTCCTCTGAAAAACACTCAAAATAGTGCTTGTTTAGCAGAAAAAAAATCAGTTTCAGGAGAGTTAAAGTTTTGAATTTTATTTAGAATGCATGGGGTTTCTGTTGTGCCTATACAGCTTTATTATAAAATAATAATTTATACTGATATGCTTTAACTTGATGTTAATAATTAGTAAAATAAAATAGCTCCTCCTACTTTAAAACTTATTATGGACTTGTGCTGCTTAGTACTGATGGAAATAACTCTCTTACACAATAAAGTAAGTGATATTCTAGTGTACAGAAAGGATAGCAATACCCTGATTTTTGAATAAGTTAAATGATGATTTTTCAATAAACCTAATATTCTAATTCTAAATTTCAATTATTCAAATTCTCTCAAGCAGTGATGACTGAGTTACCAGATACTGGGTAATATCAAAAAGGTTTTGAGGTATGATGTTGAAATATGAACATTTTTTGAGCAAAATATGTTATGCAGCCTAGGAGCTTTACAAAAGCAATTGTCTCCTTGTATTTTTCCCCACTTCTTGCTCAAGGGCCCAGGAAGGTACAGGGTGCACCCCGTCTTTCTATCTGCTTTAATGTAGGCAATCCAAAATTGCAGAACACCTAAGAAAAGTGCCAAACCAGAGCTAAATTAAATTTTGTTAAAACATATAGTTTGCACTTCCGTTTTGTCATTAAAGATCAATTTACATATTTGTGTTATTTCTGATGAAAATATAATAAAATATATATAGACAGAAATTCACCCCTTTCTAGTAAGAAAATATTTACGTTTCTCCTTCACCGTGGCTCAGAACTCAGGCAACATTAAATCCCCTTCAGTGGCCACTGAGCCAACAGTGTGGGGACAACACACACATGGCAGAAGCCAAGTACAAGGGAAGCATCTAAGGCTCCCTGCAGTGAGAATGGGTTCAAGTCGGTGGATTTCAGTGAAGTCATGGAGAAATCACACCAACAATTTGTGTAAATCACAATCCAGACGGGTTGGCAAAGAAAAAGTTTGACTGCTTCGCATACTCCATATCTCTGAACATTTTTTCTTCTTGTAATGACATGGTGAAGAAGCTGATGATCATAAATATGGAGTGTATCACCCCATCCTTTAACTCCCTCTTTATTGCATTTGAAACATAATCCATGCATCTCAAATAAATTAAACATGTGACATATAAATTCAGTTCATGCTTTTTGGGGGCTGTCAAAATCCTGGGAAACCAAAACGTTGAAAATCACTTGTCAAAACGTTCTGGGATGAAGTAGTTAAGCTGTCATCAACAGCTTAAACACTGTTTATTTGAATATGTAAAGCAATTTTTTAAAAAAACAAAAGTATGGAGTCTGTTGATCAGAGTCCTTTCTCCACATGTCTTTATTCTGCTTCCCTGATCTCCTGAGGGAAAAAAAAACTTCACATGAAGTGCGAGGGCACATACACCCGCAGTGAAGCAAGTACTCTGCTCCACTGACACAACTGATTTGACAAAGTATGGCAATGGTATTACCATGGCACTACAGGATTATTACTCTGCAGTGCCCATTATATGAAATGGAGTTACTCTGTGCTTACCACAAAACAGCAAGTAGCATTTTTCAGTAACACAATAAATAACCCTTGTCATCTCTGTATCTACACCTTTTGCAGGAACAGATACAGAGCCAATCTAAAAACAAATCTAAAAGTGCTATAATAATACTGGAATGACATGCCTCTTAAGCTGTTTACAGCTGACAGACCAAGTGAAATGGTTTGACAAGGGAGAACAGAGTATGCGTTGACAGGCCTGCTTAGTTCATATTTGAAAGGCAAAATTAAAGTCATACTTTTACAAGGTGCAGAATTCTGCTCACCTGAAGGACATTCTCGTAAGCAAGACATGGTATTAAGCCTCTGCCATCCTCCTCCTCCTGACTCCTATTTTTATGTGCAGGCCACTAAGTGGCACACCTCAAAAACCAGTCCTGACTGCCTATCTCAGTAATTGCTCATGAAAAGGTATCATTTAGAAAAGTATGGAGAAAGCAACAGTGAGAGCAGCCATAAACATTCACCCACCGTAATTTGAGGGAGCACAGCAACATTTGGGCACCATTTGGCTTTTCTTACAGCAGGCAGAACCTTCAGGAAAGAGCACACATCAAACAAAGTCTGAGTACAAATCCCCTCTGTCCACAGAGACACCTTTCACTTGATTACAGGATATAAGCGAAAAACATAAAACCACAGTGAATCCTAAAAAAGTAAATAACAGCTAAGATAGGTCAGAGGAAAGGGCTGGAGACAGGCACTAGGAAAAACAGAGCAGTTTGGCAGTACTTGTACAACTCTCAGGCACAGGGAGCAGGCAGGCTCAAAGCACAAATGGTGGCAAAAAACCAGCCTCTCACTTTTACTTTGTCCTTGCTAATCCCATCAGCTGGCAACAACCAGGGGCTGTCAGCAACTTACGTGGTGGTCAGTGTGAGAATAGTGTGGTGGACTCAGGCCAGCTCCTATTGAAGAGGTTTCTTCACTGCAAAAGTTCTTGCTATTACTTGGCCCTTCACTATTAGAGGCCATGGAGAGCCATGAGCATTCACATTCCCTCCCACTCTGAGAGACTGAGGCTCTGTTGGCATAAGGCAGGTGGCCCTGATGAGGGAAGAGTTAATGCCTGTTATTCCTTTTCTGCGGATAAGCCCAGAGTTCAGCTACTAGCATTGCCAGTCAGTCCAGCTCTTTTCATGAGCCTTGTGATTGGTGAAAATGAGCCCAAAGTTGCCAAATGAAATCATCTCTCTGAGGGGAACTACCAGGAAAACATTAGAAATATTCCGCACTTGGAGGCCTAGGATGCAGGTACCATCGCATTGTATTGAACTGTACGATCTAAGCTGATCAGAACCAAGTTGCCTGGCTGCTGGCAGGGCCCTCCTTACAGGTAAGCAGAGAGTTATATCCAGCTGCAACCTTAGTCCAGACTTAGTATGAAGTGTTTCCACCTCTGGAGCCCACTGGCAGATCACGAACAGGGACTGTACAAAATTTCTGGTTGAAGCTGCAGTTCAGGAATTGGAACGGTGTTGAGCGGAAGTGTTTTTTCAAACTAATGGAAGTTTTGCTTACATATTTCTTCCCACACATGAAGGTCATCAAATGTTTGTGTGCCAAATGTTAGAATTGATGCCATCCTAATGAACTCTGAAAACATTTTCCTGTCAAAGCAAATAGAACAAGTTGACATCACTGATCCCAGCATCGACCAAAGAGGAAAAACAAACAAACCATCAGTTAAAAAACCAGAGGGTTTTTTGTGCTCTGAGTTCAAGGATGTGAGTCCAGCAGTGCAATGACAAAGAGGAGCATGGTGCAGATGACAAAAGGGTTACACTCACTGCAAAGGAAGTCGGTTCTGAGGAAAAAAAATTACCTCAGCATCAAGGTCAGAAATATGTGGGCTCCCCCTGCTCATACTGTGAGGCACACGTGAGATCCCTTGTGTCTGAGCTGTGCTGGATTATTACCTGTAACATGTGCCACAGGCTAGGACCTGAGTGGAGAGTAAAACCTACTACTATACCCTGTCAGAAGTTGCAAAATGATAACGGTTAAAAGCAAGCCAGCAGCTCTCAACTTGTCTGCCAAGAAACTTTTTCTCTCCTACTTGAGCTGACTACCCTTGCAGCCTCCTCCTCCTCCACCTCCCAGGGCATCTCCCAAACCATCTACCCAAGTATTACGCGTGGTATGGCAATCCTGCTACAAGTGGATGCAAGTACAAAGGACATGTATCTTGGTTATGCTGCTAAATTGGGTGTTTGGGTAATCCAGAGACATTTCTTCTTTCTAACACATGATTCCTCTATGTCCCTTGGCAAAGTCATGAAATCATTCCACATGGGAAATAACCATCCTTCCTCCTTTGCCTCTCCTGTTTGTTCAGAAATCTGGGACAGGGTTAGGGTTAGGGTCCAAGGAAAAGTCCAGCTGCAATCTCTCTAAGAAGTTTGGTGGTCAGTATACAACTAAATAAAGTTAATTTTACCATTCACACAGTACAGAGGAAAAAGACTTTCTGCCGAGTTCACTGGGTATGCAAGCCTGGTGAAAGCAGCTAGGTGGCCAAACACCGATGAAGGTCCCAAATTAATGTTTCTTCTCAGCTTCTCTGGCCATTTTGTGAAGAAGATTTTTCACAGAAATTGCTACAGGATAGAGGTCCTGTTGAAAAGCACAGCATTAAATTTGGGAGTAATGACAGAAAACCAGACCAGAACTGAAAGGATGAAGCACACTTTGTTGCTCCCTGCATCAAACACATTTCCATTTTATTTACTGTTTTAATTTCCATTTCTCCCATGCTCACCCTGTGCCATCACCCATGGTTTTTTTGAACTGAAAGGTATTATCTCAGCTCCCATTTCTCCAAAAGTCAGCTTTAATCTCAGTCACTCTCCAGCCCTGCAGTTTTCCTTCTCCTTGACAAGCCTGGCCACTTAAATTTCTATCAGCTCAGACAACATTTACCCACACCCCTTTCTGTTCCTATCTCATTTCTTCCCCTTCCAGTTTTTGTGATGCCATCATACATCTATGCCAGCACACAGAGCATGCAGCAATAGACATATAGATCCTGACTGCGTTCAGGAAAGGGGAAAGGTTGAAGTGAATAACATCCTGTGTATGAATGATTTCCTTGCTTGCTATACTACAGTGAGCTGTGCTTTCATCTACTGTGATGGATGTGAGTTATGGGTCACTCCCTCACTTGTGAAAATAAATGTACAACACTTGCCAATTGTTATACTGTATATTACAGAATTCTATCACTTAAGATTTATACACTTAGCAAACCAATCACACAAACAATACAGGTACAGCACAACAGCTCTACTAGGAGGTTGTTTTCCCCTTTGAGACAGACAGATGCAAAATCACCCTTACCCATAAAGTGGTGCTACATTATCCAGAGGAGAATATTTTATGGACAAAGAGTTTATCATATCCAGAATTTGCCTTGGGTGCAGTGGACTTAGCATGTGTTAAGTAATGCTTAAGTGATTTGCTGAAGTGGCCTAATAGCACAAAACACTCCTGGCTCTATTTGCTTATAAATACATTTCAAGGCCCTGATTGAAGTCTGTAGTGCCCTAAATGGTCTGGGACCCAGTTATTTAAGAGATAGCATCTCTCCTTATAAATCTTACATAGTAATTCAGTACTACCAGAACTACTGTTGCTTTCTTTTCCTGGGTGGGCAGCATGGTGTCTTAAGCAGGAGATGCATGAACCTGTAACCTGTCCTCATCAGCCTTCAGACACAACAGGGGACTTCAGACACAGTAGAGGACTATTTCAAGAAGAAATATGAAACTGGTCTCCTCAGTGTGACAAACATCAGTTAATCTCTTGAGTGATCTTTTACATCAGGTATGTTAGCAACAGAGAGCCTGGTTCAGACTGGCCATGTGTTCAGAAAAGCTATTCTAGAAAAATTTTTCTCTTTCTCCTATAACCACAGAACCAGCATAAGGGCAAAAAAAAATCACACTCTTGCATGTACTGTCTGTGCCACAAGGTCTGAGCTGGTCTTTGCATCCAGGTAATTTGACCAGAGAGACTGGAAACCCCTGCTGATTCCAGCTCCCTTAAAATACTCACAGTGCCACTGGCACATCTTAGCTGATAGGAGTGGGTCCTGGCCACTTGTATTTTATTGACAACCATGTGTTCCATTTCAGGTTCATTTTAACTGGCATGAGCTGCTGAAGCACTGGATGCCCTTATCTGCTTTCCTCAAGGAAACAGACACATGAAATACATAAGATAGCAGGTTTTTAAGATTAAATGCTATAAACACAGATTAAATTATATGTGTTTTATTCCTTTATGGAACTCTTGTTCAAGGCATTCTGTTCCAAGTTTTCAAAATAATTTCTCCTTACATTCACATTTAGAAACATATAAAACACAGTAAAGGGAGAATGCATTTGTGGACAGAACTGGCAACACAGAGCTCAGGCCTGCCTCCCAGCTGCCCCCAAACCTCAGAAGGCAGCAGCAGAAACACCCAGGGTAGCTGAGCCCACTCAGGGCAGGGCTGTGC
The DNA here is from genome assembly GCA_013396775.1 of Cephalopterus ornatus. Lineage (NCBI taxonomy): Eukaryota > Metazoa > Chordata > Aves > Passeriformes > Cotingidae > Cephalopterus > Cephalopterus ornatus. The sequence continues at coordinate 1,125,084 of VZRE01012431.1, read as the reverse complement.
TGGTCCCTCCAGGGGGGTACCAGAGAGGTCCCCAGCAGTGACGAAAGGTGATCTTGGCACAACTTCTCCTCAAAACCGAAATACTGACACTTAGGAGAAACAAGAAGGAAAGCATTGCCTTGATCCTTGTTTCCATGATGCAAACAGAGACTGTCTGGTCACCTTCTTGAGAGGAAACTTGATTACTTGCCTTTTCAGTAAGGCTGCTCTGATGAAAACAAACCAAGAAAGACAAATACCCACCCAGAGCTAACAGCCTCAGAGGGTTGTTTTGTTGTTTGCTTTAGTTCACTGGCTTAAAAGGGTCAGCAACCCTCATCCTGAGGACCCTATTAGAGAAGTAGCTTTGAGCAAAACATATAATTAACCTTTGGAACTCACTGAATCAGGATATCATTGAGGAAGCATATGAGAAAGATTTTTTTTTTTATTTTAAAGGATTGTATATAAGCAATACTAAGGACACAAATAATATCAGTGTTTTTACTATAGAGAATTTACTAGTAACACCCCTTAAGCGCTGTGCCTCTGGAATCAAGAACAAACAAAACCAGGGACTGATAATAAATTATTCACTCACCAAATGGTAGGTGAATATGATGGGCAAAATACAAAACAATTAAATGAATCCAGACTGCTTAGAGTTTTCAGAAAGTGCCACTCTCAGAGGCAGGAATAGAAACTACAGTTGGTGAATGGATTCTTGACCTATTCCATTATGGCAATTTTTGTGTCCAGCTCTTTCCTTCACCTTCACTTACTTGCTAGCTCCCAAGTGATGGCCTTTAACAACCTTGCAAAGATTAACCAAACGTACATAAGCCCCAGCCTGACCGCAAAGGCTTAACAGGCAAGTTGAAAGGAGTATACATACAGAGAAGATTTCAAATGGAAAGAATCAGGAACCAACTGAAAACATTTTCTTTTACTGTGGAGGAGACTCAAATGGCTTCTGCTACGAAGGACCCAACTGACAAACCTGTCTGAGAATGACATCCTTCAAGCAACTTCTGTCATACTCAGAAAAATTGTAAAATCCTTGGGTTAGAGGGACATGGCAATAGACAGGAGACACGAGATGCTTGGAATCTGCTCATACTTGGAGTACTGTGAGGAGGTAAGACTCAACTCTCCCTCAATGTAGGGAAAGTCTGAAGTGTGCAGCACATGCTGAACCATCAGCATTCTGGCAGCGAGAGAGTGTGGTAGGGTTCTAAGCAGAGAGGATACCACAAGTTCTCCAATTTTTGTACCATTACTATCAAAAATATTCAAAAAACCACATCTTTAGCACTACTGGATGAGCTTATGAGAGAGGTAGAAATTGTATATCATTATATTTTTATGGTCATGTGACCAACTATCTGACATTCACAGGGCTCTATCCTCATCCTGGATCCCTTCACGTCCATCAGCCTATTCCAGCTTTGAACAGGTAAGCCCTTGGATTTGATCCAAAGGATGTTCAAAAGCTAAAAAAAAAAATAAAATTGTAATTTTGGCTTTAGCACTTCTCTACACAAAGCCAAAATGTCGCCGTGTGTAGTGATGTGGAAAAAAAAAACCCTTAACAAAAGCCCCTGCAGCCTTGTGAAACACAGAAAGGGAAACTATGCTGTGAGTTCTGACATTAATAAAAACATAAATTGATTGATTCTAGAGAACTTATTGAACAAAATTTAGTTAGGGTCTTTTTGTTTTGTTTTGTTTTAACGATTGCACACCACTTAATTTTTATGAGCTCGATTATGCCTTTAAGGCACATTCCAGCAGAGGGCTGAGGTGAAAAAGCCTCTCCAGGGAGGATGCAGCAGAAGGAAAAGCCTCTGGGATGTGCAGGAGTTCAGCTAATCCTTTCTAGGCATGTGTTCAGCATTACCTACTTGCAGCTCTTGCACTTCCCACAGGAAAAGCAAATCTCTGGGCCAGTGGCTAGGAAGTTTGTGCCTCCTTCAGCACACTGTGCCCAGGTTTGAGTGGGGGCTGATGTAAACCCTCCTGCGGGCATAACAGCTGTTCATAACATGTAGGCATAACAAGTTGTTCAACCAGGGGACCTGGTCCCATCACCAAAACCTGGAACTTCTCAGGAAGGATGGAGATCATGTACCTCCTGTATTCCAAGACAGACAATGCTGGCCAGTTTATAAAAACTCTAAATTTCTCACTCTCAGAACTAACTGCTCCTCTTACCTGTCCAAGAAACCAATTCATAACTAACACTGAAGGTCAGAAGCTCTTTGACCCCAAGGCTACTGTACCTCAATCTCTTGACAAGCAGGTGCTGTTCCTTCCACTTCAGTTGCCAAATAAGAAGACCGTATGCTTCCTCAGCAGAACAAGCTTTTAGTTAGAGGGAACAAAAGCACTAGAAATGGCATGAAGCATTGTTCATTTTTTGTGATCCCTGAAAAAATTTCAAAGCAAATTTGACCAGGTGCTACAACTATGCCAGTTTTCAAACACAGCTTCCTTCCCTCTCCTCGGTGCTGTTGCATGTTGAAACGTACACGCACGTTTCCAGCAAATAAGTACAAATCCTTGCTTTAATCCACGAATGCAAAAACATTCCCCTCAGACTTCTTTTGAGAAAGAATTTTGGAGTCCTAAAACGCAGTGTGCACCACCTGGGCTTCCCAGAGTCTACCATCATAGTCCCTGCAGCAACCAACCAATCCCGAGCCTGTGCAGCAGCTGCCGCCCCAGCCCTTCTGGAGAGAGGTGCTGGTGCTTTTTCCCAAGAGGTGCCACAAGCCATGGACTGTTTCTGAAGTGGTTCAGGTGTCAGCAGAGCTTCTCTAGAGCAGCACTCTGCAGCTGCTGAAGGCTGCCTGATCTCCCTAGTTAGGGCACAGCTCCTTAACTTCACTCCCTCCTTGACTTGGCTCCCTGGGGAGGGAGGTGGGTGCGGCACCAGAGGGACAGACCTACTGCTTTGTGTTCCTGAACTGCTCCAGCTAAGCTGACCTGCGTCCTTCCCTGCCACTTGCCCATGTACACATAAGTCGTGCACGCTGGATATTCAGCCCATGTTTTCCTTCCTTTTGCCCCTGCCTTCCCTCTGTTTTGGGTCCCACTCACACACTGTACTATAAGGAGTGTTTGGAAAAGAAAGTAATGTGACTCTGGGCAGATCAGTGGGGAAATACAAAGTGTACTTAGAAACAAAAAAAGACTCCCCCAGACCCAAGATCCAGAATGAATAAGGGCTGCACATTTTGACTATTAATTTTTACAAATCTCTTAATCTCCTGCCAACACTGAATCAGCAGCACCCTGCACCACACCACTGTCACACAGCCCTTGGTGCAAAGCTGTCCTGATGGTCCCGAGCAGAGCTGTGTGCAGTCTCACAGCACTGCCACCCAGGAGGGCTCCTCCAAGGTGAGGGATAAAGGAACAGCAGGACTGATACTGTGTCTAATGTGGCACAAGGTTCCCTCGGCACAACGTGCCCCGGCTAATGAACGCACTGCCCCAAGTGCAAACAAGCCAGGAAAGGTTCTGTTTTCAAAGCAAACCTATTGCACTTCAATGACGATTTTTTTCCCCCTAAAAAGTTTTAATATACACACTAAATTAAGCTTGAGAAAAGGGGACATTTCATCTTTAATCTATTTACTTCTGAATATTTAACATACAATTCTGGCACCAATCACCAGATTTAACTGGAAAATTACTCACTAATCTGTTTGCTTATTTGGAATAATTGGGTAGGCTGCCAGGGAAGAGGATTTCCTACCCTGTTTAATATCTCAGTTAGTAGTCCAATTTCAGCTTGGCGGCATAATTACTCTGACAGAGCTGTAGCCACAGGGCCTGTGAGTGGGGCTGCTTTTTAAACCGTAAATTATGGAGGATTAGCATTTATGAATTTTAAATCAGGGCTGTGGTAGGAGACACTAAAGCTGCTTAGAGCTTGCAAACCACTGCATTCAATCACCAGTCATTAACACATTCCTTCCCAGGACTTCCTGCAATCACATTTAATAAAAAGGTATTTTTAATTTGCTCTAGAATATTGTGGCTCTGTGTCCCTAGTGTAACACCAGGGATAAGGAGACGAACTTTCCAGGAAAAAAGCATCACAGTTTAATTTGACCCTGATTTACCTCGCACATATGATGTTACAGGGCCATCTCCTCTGCTTGGTTCCTACCATTTCTGCTACCAGATGGATAACACATGGTTTGATCCCCACTAATAACATGCAGTCTGATCCCCACAAAAACAATTAAAAAATTAAAACTGCTGAAAACCAGAGCTGCAATGTGGATGATCGGCAGAGATCTGAACTCTGCCATCCCCCTGGCTCAGGAGCTTTGGCTTGTGAGCTCTCCACTGTTGTGTTTGCCTGTCAGGCTCACGATGAATCATTATGGGGTAAATCCTTCCTTTGATGTAGGCATGTAACTTCTTTTAAGGCCAATGAGAGTTATGTACATGCACTGAGGGCAGAATATTTCATGCCCTGAAGAAGAAGTCTTAGGAAAAAAAAAACTGCCAAAAATCACACCGCTTTGAACTTCGAAGTTGCTCCACTTGGGAGTCTAAAGAGCTCTGAAACCGTAAGACATGCATCCAAATGCAAATGCAAATGCTGAGCCCTTCTTCCTTCTAAACATGTGTATCTCTCCCTCTGTGAGCCTACAATTCAGCAAGGTATTTAAGTTAGTTCTTCACATGACTGTTTCAAAGACCTACAATTTTTACAGAGAGTTTTCATGTGCTAAATTATATCTACATGTGTTAATAAAAATACATAGATACATAGAGCCTCCTACCACAAAACAGAACAAAGTCATGAGTGATAGTTATATGCAGCAAAATAAGAAGAGGAAGAAAAGGTGGTAAATTGGTCAGAGTAAAACTTGATCCACTACCTGTGACTAAAACGCGAAGAAAACACAGGCAATTTAAAAGGGAGCCTCACTGAACTCCTCCCAGAGTATCCCCGTGCAATTAGCCCAGAAACTCAGAAGAGCTCTGTGCTTTCAAAGCTACCTCCAGAAAGGGACAGAGGGAATTTCCCTGCCATTGCACAGCGATGGGGATTTGCACACCCTCCTCAGAGTCACTCAGCATTGACCTCTGACATAAGCAGGACAACCACTGATGATGCCTTGCGTTGCAATCAACAGTGCTATTCACTGGAGCAACCAGATGATTTAAGATTCCCAAACCTCATTGAAAGTCGCTGGAAATTAGGCATTTTGAAAAGTCGACACTTTTGAAAATGTCTTTTAATCTCCTAAATTACTCATGCTTTTGAAAACTTTACTCATGCTAAGTACTTTGGGGGCCTCAGTCAGTGAAAGCTAAACTGAAGGATGCTAAGGAAGGACCATTTACATGGAGCCCTGTTCAGCTCTTATCTTTCCCCTATCCTCCTAGCAACAATAGACAGAAGGAAAGCAGAGCTCTTGGCAACACCAGCCCTGTGCCAAGATTTCATCTGACAGAGTGGCTGGTCCCTGGACCCTATGACAGCTAGCTACTTAGACGGATGGATTTTCTTCCCTACTGCACCCTGAGTAGGCTTTTTCTAGCTGACCTCCTTCCTCTGAAGGCTGAGTGGTGCCACCACTTCTCCACAAACTGCAAGAAAGATGCAGCCTTTGCTGCCATAGGAAGAACAATTTGATCTCTCCTTGAATGCAAACTGTCCATGTCTCAGGCACCAGCTCCATGCATTTATCCTCCTTCTACCCTGTTCTTGCCTCCACACAGCTGAAAAACATTTCCTAATTCTGCTTTTTGATTGCCCACAGTATTCTCACTGCTGCTGATTCCATGTGTCTGCGTACAACCGGGGGGGGTGGGGGTATAAATGTTCTTTGAGCAGGGGAGAAGCAGCAGCATCTGCTTGGCATTCAGAGGCTGAGGTGTGCCTCTAAGTACTTTTTATTCCTTTAAGGAGCATTTAGGGGCAAGGAATGGACACACTCAGGTGACCGGGATGAAATGTTCCCCAGAGTATATACATGAAACTTATTAAGTACTGCTTGTCTGGATCCTGAATTGAGATTTGGATAGGTGGCAAGGCCTTGGTGTGGAGCTAACAAACTAGAGCAGTGCCCAGCCTCTAACTATTCTTTGCCAGTAAGAACAGAGTGCAGCGAGCCGCCTGCACCTTATCTAAAACACCTCTTCAAACACACTCATCCATATCATCTCTCATATTGTGGGAGGGGAAAGAGGCACGTTACAAGGAACTGGAAAAAAACCCACAAACATTTCAGTTGCTGTGCAATTTTTTGGAAAGGCACCAAACAGCAGGACATTCCCCAAAGGGCCGTTCGAGTTGGCTTTCAGAGCATTGCTGTGATCTCTGCAGAGACAACATAAAGGCTACAACAGAGACCAGATTCAAAACCCTGACAATCAAAGTCTGAAAGGAAAAAAACTAAACAATTCAGACTCAATTCCTACACAGCATCTCTAAGCAGCTTCAATTCCTCAGCATTTGGGCAAAGAGCTAGGACACTTTCTTACTTGTCTCTGTACTGTGCAATTGCCTCAAAATGTTGGCTGCAGCCAGAAGTTATATTTTAGTCCTCATAAATCAAAGGAAGTAGAATATCCTCTACATTTAATGTCTACATGATAATGTTTCTAAATACATCAAAATCCTTTCTCATCCTACAGGATTTCTCTGAAAGTATCTCAAAACTTGCAAAAGGAGAAAAAACTTCTTCCCCTAAGGCAAGGGGTGGGGACAAAAGTTGCACCATATTTATATATATATAAAGTGACTGATATAACTTTGACTTGGAAATCTCTCTTCAGTAGGCTTAATACACTTCCTCTGCCTGAGAAATGTATAATGTATAAAGCAATCCTGCCTGCCTCCTTCTCAAAGCCACCTGAACAATCTCCTTTCATTGGCCATGGGGCTTTACAAGCAGCTCCTCTGTACAACCAGGTGGCTCAGCATATGGCCTTGCTTTTCTGCCATTGCAGCCAGAAGAATTTTAAACTTATATAACTTTACCTCTAAAAGGTTGGTTGCTGAAAACCAGAGTCATTGCCATTTCCTCTGACAAAGGAGAGGATCCACTGTTGTTCTAAGTCCCTTCCAATGCTATACCAAGACAACTCTTCTCACCTTACACCTTGTTTGGGAAAATGGTCAATGAGATTCTGTGGCCAAGAGTGTCCCTAAAATAATTGAGAGCTGCATTCACTCTCAGGTGGTTATACTGAGCATGGTATTGGTAGCAAAACAGCAAAAATACTCCAGCATACATTGTTTAGCTGTGAAGGGGAAAATGGACAGTAGATAATTTGGTGATGGCCACTAGCAACTAAATATTCTTTTTCCTGAAGAAAAATAGAAATTCTTGCAGATGCTACTGCATGAAGACTGGCAGTATTAGCTATATAGGGTACATATTTGACAGGCTCAAACCTGCACACTTTTACAGTTTTGCAAACTGTGGCATTTTGGCCTTAGTAAGAAGGAAGATAAGATCTCATATTGCTGCTCTAAGGGAGGAAGAATCAGTTTAGCTCATCATGCTCATCCAGAGCAGCAGACCTTTATGGCTGTGGAAGTCAGGCTCCTTCTGCAGAAAACAGTTTGAAACACAGAATCATTCAGAGCATTTTATTGCCAACAACACTACAGACCACGGTGCACTGGCCTCTCAAGTCCTGCTTCATTACAGTGTGAAATCAAGTGTTTCCTATTGGTTTTCATCATGCTTTTGGTCCTACAGCACATGGCAAAATTGTTGCCTCAAAATGATGCAGCATGCTGAATACTTTCCTATAACCTTTCAGTTCCTGTGTGAATTTGCCTTACTTCTATGGAGCCACGAACTTGATGAATGACAGCTGAGACTATTTTCATTACTGTTAAGGGGATAGCTAACGAGTCAAAGCGTGTAATTTCTCATGTATAGCTTGATATACCTATATACTGTAGAGAGCATAATCCCATAAAGCCCAGGTTAAAAAATAATTCTCTCATCAGAAAACACGAGGGACTCATCACTGAAAAATTTACTGGTCAGGACTGTAGATCTGCAGATATTCTGCAGAAATCAAAAAGGAGATCAATGAGCATGCCACCTAATCACACCCTGGGCAGCAAAAGCCTCAGCACTGTCCTGGAAGCACTGGAGTCACATGAGTTTTGCAATGTTTTGGCTATGCCTGTTGCATGATGGAAAAGGAAGGCTAAAGACAGTGTGAATCCCCAGGAGGCTGACCAAACAACTAGACCATCCAGATACCACTGCACAGCATCAAATCTCAGATGTGCCTTGTTTAAATGTTAATACTCTTCAGAATACCTTTGTATTGTCACAAGGGGTTGAATGCCTCCCTCTGCTTCCTGGTTTAACCTGGGGTAAAACTACTGAAGCAGGGAGAAGGGGCATCAGCTCAGAGGATCTCATACAGAGAGATGTGGCAGTAAAAGTCTTTGAGCTCCATTTTCTATAAAGAGCTTAGTGCATATACTTAGTATGTTGGATTCTGCAAGAAATTCTCAAGTTTTTACCATGCTCAGATGGAGAAGCACTTCAGCTGAAAAACCAGTATCTCCCTCATGCACCTTCTTGTATATAACAAAGACAATTTCTCCCACAGGCAAGCTACAAGAAGTGTAAGGTCTTTTTTCCCTTGACAATATCTGCCAGATGGTACAAAGCCAGATACTCCTAAGCACTAGAAATACACTACTGAAGGAAATGGTCCTATGGAAAGGGGAGTGTAGAGTATATAAACGGGGTTCTCTGGAGCAATACCACTCCAGCATCGCTCCCTGAGCATCAAGAGAAGGCAGGATGCTCTCTTTGCTCTTCCTACATCTTCTGCTGTTAGTAAGAACAACGCTTGTTTCTACATTGCAAAGCTCAAAAAAAACCTCCCTTAGTCTTCCAATCTTCAAAACACAGGAAGTTTTAAGAGTGAAGCTTCTAGATTGCAGATTAAAATGGATCTATCACACCAAACTGATCCCAAGTCAGATCTGCAGCTGGTGTGACTGACTTTAATGCAGTAGACTGATTTCCACTGCCTGAGGACCTGCTCTTCCACAGTTAGTGACATCTCAATTTCCTTTTTAATAAGCAACAGGGCCTGTTATAATGGGATATATAGAAGGAGAGATGTAGAAGCTTATAATGTGAAAATTGATTATCATGTACTTCAGACTATTTCCTGCTGTGCCCTTTGTTTTGGTATGCGTGTTTCATTTCATTACTCCGAGCTGTTTCACCGTCTCTGAACGACGCTATGAAATACATTAATTATCTCATTATCTTTGGGGCAAAACCTTCAGTCCTTCTTAAAAACCATATTCACTCAAAGCCTTCTTTGGGTTCATTAGGGATTCTGAGTGTGATGAGAGAGGACAGGACTGCAGATACCTTGCAACAGATACCAGTTAAGATTATGGTTCTGTTTGTGCTTTTGCCACTAAAAATACAAACAAAAACCCCCCACATTCAGTGTAGGTTTGCCTTTAAAAAAATAAATGTTCGAAATAAAATTGCTCTCAGATTCCCAACCCATATGTCAGTGTGAACCCACAAGAACTTCAAAGCTTAGTCATAGACTTCCAAAATAGAGGAGAAAAGAATGGCAATGACAGGTAACTTTACTAATAACCCACCAGAAGGTGCCACCGAAATATAGCAATGTCAGGTAATTCTGAATTAGCCTCTACATCAGATAAAAATAATATAATATTTTTATTTTCATAAATAAATCTTAATTAAGAAAATATCTCCTCAAAGCATAAAGTAGAGGAAGGTAGAAAAAACACCTCCACAAAAATCTGTGTCACACACTCTCACACTTTGAATTTAGGATCGGGCTGGGGTCATTTTGTAAAGAAAATAATGATCCAGGCCCATCACAATTTGTGAAAGTCAGGTTAGAGTAAAAGCAAAATTCCCCACCGTCCTCACAAGATTTCTCGCCCTGTTCTTTTGTGAATACGCTAGAATGGGTGATGGATGGGAGGCTGCCCCTTTCTAGAGTTCTTGCTGTGTTTTGTGATAACTCATTATATTTCTTTCTTTACAAATAGCCCCATTAACGCTCCAGAATTGAACAGAATCATAAAGCTTGAAACATCCCACTCCCATTCCGGTAGAGCTAGAGGTATTGTTTCATGAATTACAGAGCTGCCAAAAACCTGATTTATCCAAGCAAAGCCTTCAAAGCCGAGTCACAGATATTTATTTATTTATTTGGGATTGTAAAAGAAAATACTTTTTACTGAGATAAGGATGATATAACCTAGCTACAGCTTTATTTAAATTGAATTACGTGTCTTTTATATTTCTTCAACAATGTGGTTGATGGAAATGTTTTAGTCCTTGTTTTTTTAGGGCTGAACTAAAAACCTTATTAAACCATTTATAGAAAATTTACAAAACAGAAGAGAGTCAAGCTCTTTCAAAGTCTCTGTGGCCTCAAAACCTTATATATTCTGAGATTAGATGTCACTTTTAGTCAGATGTTTCTAAACAAGACTACTATAATCCTCTCTGTTATGGAGATATTTATTTTTGTCTGAAAAACTTCAAAGCAGGCCGTGACAGATAATCAAAATCAAAATTTGCATTCCAATGAGAATTTCTTTTTAATAAAGAAGAATAATTCTCCCAGTTCTTCTGTGAAGGAGAACTGAGCTCATTTACTTCAGTTTTGCGGGGAGTCGGAGTCTGGGGTTTTATATCTTCCATTCATCATTATTCAGTAAAGTTTTCGCTACTTTTGGGCAGAAATGCTACACCAAGTCAAGAAATACATCAATGAAAACCAAGCATTGCATTTGACTTCAGAATTTTTCCCCAGGATGAACCAAACAGCCAGGGCTCACTGTCAAGACATAGTTCTACAACTGCCTTCCTGGGTGAATACTCCACAGAGACAATGTTTTCCTCAGGGAACGGAAGCCATCTTCCAATGGCAGCAGAGAATGCCTGGGCATTCTCACCTGCATTTCCTTATGTGCATGCTTTTTTGAACATTTTTGCTTTTCATGTTTGTAGTGGCAGTGGGGGAGCTCTGTATGTGGACCAGGACCAACCACAGCACAGCAAACCTGGCATTTCACCAAAATATCTCATGCTTTAGAGACATTTGGAACATCTCCTTAGGGGTAGCTGAAGCACCCTGCACTCGCGGGCATGGACACACAAACACGCTCCCCCTTACAAACTGTGTGCGCCCAGCCAGGGCTGGCAGCTCACCTGGGGGTGATTTTGTCCTACCTACCCCTGATAAATTGCCACTTGGTAGTAGATGCAGTGCACCCCTGAGTGCCAAGACCACTGCTGGCTGGCTCTTAAGAGTGGCTGGGCGCAGTTGAGGGGAAGTGATTTTCCATTTCCAAGTAAAGCACCAGCCTGGCCTGTAGCCTTGCTGTAGCACAGATCTCTTTGCCCTTTCTGTTTCCTCTCTTTCAATGGTATTATAAAGTGAAACACCCAGAAAAAAACAACACACTTAAGTCTGTTCATAGAACTAACTGGAGCTTCCAGACTCACAGCTCCTACAATGAATAAATGCTGAAATGGTGGTACCATTCCCCTTTCTGATGCAAACTTCCTCTAATGCCAATTTTAGTAGTCCTTCTCTCCTCCTAGGGACATATTCAGATAAAACTGTCCACAGATCTCACAGGTAGGACTGTTGAGATTTAGTCTACCTGTTAATAACTTACAGAAATACACACAATTTGTAGACCCTGAATCATTTGTTTTTTCAGTTACTTTTTTAAACCACAAGTTAGCTCATCTTTACAAGGAGTTTCCTATGTGGACATTAAAGATAGATGCAGCAGGAAGGGTGAAAAGCATCACAGTAGCAAGGGTGGTCTAGCAACTCTACAACACTTCTGCCAAGAGGTCTGGAAAGGTCTGCACAGAAACAACCCTCAATACAAATAACCTCAGGCTCCCACTAACTGTCACTCCGGCTTTGTGAGAGAGCAATCCACTTCATCCCCTGGGAAATGAAAGGCAGTGTAGGATGGGGTGCCAAGAAACCAGGTTCTCTCTGGTGGGACTTTCTGAAGAAGCAGAACAGCTATTTACATTTGTTTGGTATAAGCTAAAGAGGCAACAGCCGTCGGAGAAGAGCAGCTCGCCAGCCCGAAGTGGCCATGAAACACCTCTCTCAGCTGCGGCGTTTGCTGGCTGCTGTCACCAGGCCTGGAGAGCAATCACTGCTCTCAACACCTCTCCCTGACGCAGACTTGTGTAGTCCCTCGAATGCAGAGCTGATTTTGTATCTCCTTTGTTACGTAAATGAGGTAGCAAAACACTTCTCAGATCCTCTAAGGCTGCCTATAAACTGGAATACCTCACTTCTTTGTGGCAGGCCAGTCAGCTGGTCCAACCAATCCCTTTCCAATTTTCTGGGATTTATTTTTACATTTCCTTTCCAGGCAATACGCCCTGGCGTGCATTGATTTTCATTCAGTGTTGCACAATTGCTTTGTTAGCACCTCTATTTATTTATTAATTGTTTTATTAGTGGTCATCCTAGAACAGCACTGTGTTGAAACGCATATGAAGGAAACCGTAAAAAAAATTGTGACCGCACGTTATATGGGCTGCTTTGATATTCTGATCTCAGCCGTTTAAGTACAGTTCTTGAAAGGGAAGGACAGTGGTGTGAGTCAATCTCAGCTAAATGCTAGCTTTGCTCATTTAACGATGCAATGGGCACACTTGGCTGTGTTCACTAAAATCTTGTTTGATACCAATTAAGCCTTAAAAAAAAATCCATTAATAGTCTGAATGCTTCTCACATTCACTTTTCAATTTATTTTGAAAAGACTCAAAGTTGGATGAAACTGAAAAATCTGCCGAAGATTCAGTGAAAAGGGGCTGATTTAGAACAAATGGTAGTTTTAATAATGATAAACCTCTGCATACCTTTAAACTATGGCTCTAAATCTGTCTCTATCCTCTTTACATCTTTAACTTTATCCTGTATAATGCACTAAGCACAATTTTCTTCTTGGAACTATCTCTTATAATTGAAACTTGCTTAAAGAGCTACTGAGGAAGAACAGTCCAGACTTCATGAATTCCTTTTCCTCAGATACACCATCTCTATTTCAGATGTTTCATCTGGGACCTGTTCAGTGTGAGACTTCATTTTGATGGGAATGCATAGCCAACACGTTTGAAAGAGAAGAAAAAGAAAGAATATTTCCTCTTCCACCATACAATCATACTACCTCATTAATCATCAAGCTTTTAGTTTGTGCCTTGCTGAAACATAATTTTTGAGGCCATTTACTCCTCCGGTAAGAAGGGCTGCTTTCGTTTTTGTCTTTTTATGACAAAACAGAAAGAATGCAATAACAAGACCCAACGCCTGCAGCCTGTCCCGGTTTATTTTATTTTAAATTTTTCGAGTTTTGTTTCTGAAACTCCCACAGGTCCTAACTCCTGCTGAATAAGAGCACGCTTGCATCTCACTTGCAAAAGTACACCACAAGATCGGCTTGAAAAAACAACGTATGCTAAAGCAGAGAGAGTATTTTTGCTGAGGGTTGACAGAGGACACCCATGGGACAGCAGGACCCTGGTGGCTGACATGACAGACCTCGAGCAGAACAACAACCACTTTTGGGGAGCTGCCCTGACAAAGCTTCAAGTGGCACCAGGGTACCTATTATGGCTGCTCCTCTATTTCTAAGCAAAATGATATCAAACACACAGAAAAGACAGCCAATAATGAGAAACTTGCAGCTGTTCTCGAAGAAAGACTTTTTTTTATTGTACCCCAATCCAAAATACTTTAAACCAGTTTTATCAATAGCGATAAATCAGTACGATGATATGATGTCTCTTTAATCTTTTCTAAAACAAAATTTTTTGAACTTTTGAGCATGGCCTTCCCAAATGGGTTAGGTCTTCTAAGACAGCATCAAACCTTCTTTTCCTTGCTTCCCATGTCAGCCCGAATCCCAATAGTTATGAAGCATAAAAAAAAGTTCAAAGTAAAATATAAATTACCATCCCCTTCAAACACAAGTAGAAGTCTTATTAAGTCTCTAGTGCTTGAATCACGTCCCATGTCTGTTCTTTAGACCTTTCTTCCTTTGTGAGGCATAAATGGACACATCTTATTGATTTTCTTTCAACCTGGATCACCTCGATTGCTGTGAATATGGCAGACAAATCCAACTCATTCTCCCGCAGGGAACGAGGAAGAATGCAGACGAGAAGCTGGGGAAAGTCTTCTCACAGTGGGATACCAGGAGTCATTACGCAAAAAAACCAAGTCTAACTGCTTGTAATTCCAAGACCTTTTTCTTTTCAGCTCCTTCAAAAAAATTTCTTTTTTTTTTTTCTTTTTTTAATGCTGAGAGCTCTTTCTTAAATTTTTTATGAATATCATTTTGGCTACCGTATCAATTTCTGAGGGTGTTTTTGTTTAAAAAGAGAAGTATCAAATAGGCCAGCGATGGCTGCAAACCCTGATAAATACATATAGTTAATGATGAGTGACTGTAAACAGACACTGGTCCAAAAGAGAAAGTCAGAATAAGAGAAAGCATTGTTTGAAGCTTGACAAAAAAGCTAGTTAAAACTTTTTCCTTCTAACTTGGCTCCACTTTGTATTTTTTTTTTTTTTTATCATTTATAGACTTACTTTTCTAAGGACAATTGTATGAAATGAAAGGAAGTGTAAAAGTAGAAAGATTTCTGTGCCTTACACCAAACCACTTACTGTACATGAAAAAGGGATTTACTGAATCAATTTAGTTGTGTAGGGTTTTTTAAATCAAGTGAATGATTTCAGTGAAGTGGAAAAAGGTGGCAAGAATGTGCAGCAACCCAAGCTTTGCTCCTAAAAGCCACAAAAAAGACACAATTGAAATGCAGTGGGACCTCTGTGGATGAATTAGACAGACTGTGTACAGACACTTTGCAGTGACAATCTGCTTCTGAAAGGGATATATTAAGTGCTAACTGCACTGAGGACGTAAATTGAAGACACTGATATCCAAGGACTAATTTCAAAGCACTTCTTCTCATTAAATGAATTGCTGAAAGAGCGGGGGTTTAAAAGACTTTGTTTTGTGTTAAAGGATTTGAACTACACCTATCAGCAGACTGCACCAGCAAACTAATGCTAACATAATAAACCCACCACTGCCTTATTACCATCCCCTGGTAATACCATCACAGCTGTAACGAGTCGAATTTCTCCAGTGGATCTCAACACCCCATGCAAAGTGCTCTGCCCCAGTGTTCAGTCCCCACCACATAAAATTCACATCAGTTTTACAGTGTGAGGGAAAGGTCTAGGTCATTAGTTTAACTACATAAAATTCTAGAAAACAAGAGGATCAGCAGCAGGCTCTTAACACTTTTTAATGACATGCTTAGACATCAGTAACTGTGTATTCGGTCATTTAAAATGGCTTTCGAACAACATAAAACACGATCTTGAAAGATGTGGAAGAAGTTCTAACTTTCTTGATGTACGGGATTTATATTGGCCTCTAGTTACATCCTTGAACAAATTCTGATATCCATAAGGCTAGAGCTTGGGGGATATCTCAGGATGACTCTTCCCACAAATATCCATCCAAGTAAGCGATGCTGTTAGTCAGAACTCTCCCAGCAGGCTAGCACTAAGCCCTGCATCACCTATGTGCTCTCTGTTTCCGTGAATACTTAACCTAGTCACTGATCAGAAGGTCCACAGGAACACTGAGGGCAGACAAAACACCGCAAACAGCACATGTAAATATTGCAGTGACAAACACCATGCTGTTCATAGCACAGAACTTAAAAAGAGAACCAGGAGATAGGTATGAAGAACAGGAAAAGTATAGTCAGGCAAGAAGCCACGTTTTCTGGATTTACAAAAAATATCCAAAGGAATCTCAAGAACCAAAATTATGATACCATAAGAAGAGCCAGTGTCTGAGGTCCAAATAGCATCCTTACCAGGAAGATGGCACCCTTTCTTATAGAACAGTAGACAGTGCACTAGTCAGACATGCATAGAGGCATAGTCAGGCTTTCTTTCTCCTCAGACTTCTTGTATAACCTTGAACACATCCTTTATCTCTTCAGTACATCATTTCCTCTAAGTACACATGAATATTGTAGGGCGTTATTCAAATATCACAGTAGTGGGAATTATACAATAATCTAATAGAGTAATTTCAAGATTGGCTGTTCAGAAGAATTTAGGCATATTTTTCCCTGTTTTAATTTTTAATAGAGACAGTAAAAGCAATGCATACAACTTGTAAGATCCAGCTATAGCACCTGGTAAAAGAATCCAGATGTTTCCCCTTCCAACAGCATCATTAAACATGAGGCTGATGTGAAATATTTATAATGAAGGTGAATCATAGCCCACAGAGGAGGAATCTATGGCTGTATCTTCTACTAGCATCAAGCACAAAAATGCAAATACACTGAACAAATACTGCATTAACTTTCAAATCACACGTTCTATGTCTCACAAAGTAAGACACAATTTAGTCCTGATGCAGGTGACAGATGGTAGCAAGAGACCACCAGTTTGGAACGAAGTGTAAAGAATAGATTTTGAAGTAAATGCACCCAACAACTCAGGATGTAGGAACTCAAGGCTGCGAGTGATGTCCTTTTCCCTCTCATAGTAAAGGACATCATAAAATCCCCTTCTCAAATTACCAGTTTCATCTTAAAATTACTTCAGTTATTTGTGCCAGTCATTCTCACTAAGGCTGTTCCAAAGATTAAAAATCTTATTATTTACAGGCCACTTCTTTTCATGCTTAATTCATACCCACTCAGTGTGCCAGCACTGACCTCTAACTTAAACTGCTCTTACCAGCTCCCAGCTTTTGTTCTGCAGAGCTAAACAAGACAAGGCATATGGGTCTCCTCTTTAAGGTTAAGCTCTCTCTGCATTACTTCCAAATCCAATTAATCCTTAGACATAGGAAGCTACAGCTGTATTGTTGCTTCATATCTTACAAGATCATTCAACACTTACCTAATCTCTATTGCCAAGACTTCACCTTATGCATCCAAGTGCCATTTCAACCACTTCCACTGCCGTATCATGTTGACAGTTCTTAACCATTGACATCTCTGTCTCTTATTTTAAGACCATGGGTATACAGCAGAAATATTATTAGGGTAATAATAAGAAATCTTATTAGTGCAGGTAGCACAGCAAGACAGAGAATGTACAGGTGCTGACTGCCTCCCAAGTAGTGCATTTGGCTGACTAATTTCACTTACTAAACCTTTCACAAGCTGAAGTACCATCATGTCCACATACTATCCAAGTCTTTCAACTTTTCTTAAAGAACAGTAATCCACAGTTTCTGCTGCCCCAGTAAAGCATAACACTCTCAGAAGCATTTTCATGAGAAAGTAGTTAATACTGTTATGGTACATGATTCATAAACCCTGCATAAATTAAGAGACCGATTTCTTCACTCTTCATAAGAAGATCTAAGAAGTTCATCTGTCCAAGAATAGAAATCTATATAAAACACTGACTTGTTTACTACGGTCTCATCATCCATTCTAAATAAACAAAACTGGTTTAGAAGATGGACTCTTGACTTGCACATTTCTTCTATAAGCAGATAATATAAATCATGTTACCTTGGAAGGAAGAAAATCCATAAAGCAACCCACATACCCACCAGCACATTCATGACAAGGAAACAAATGCTGGTCACCTAAAAGCTCTGAAAGATGTTTAAGATAGTCTTTGTCCTAAAAAAAATTCTTAAGAACTATGATTAGACTTTAGCACAAGGTCAGAGTTTGTTGTTCTCAATTTTAAAAAGTGTCTACAATAAAGCATGAGCTTAATCATGGAATCACGGTATTATTAAGGTTGGAAAGGACGTCTAAGATCATTGAGTCCAACCATTAGCCTAACACTGCCAGGCCCACCATTAAACCTAAGCAACATATCCACACGTTCTTTGAACACTTCCAGGGATGGCGACTCTATCCCTTCCCTGAGTAACTTCTTGAATGCTCTACACCCCTTTCAGTGAAGAAATTTTTCTCTAATATCCAATCCAAACTTCTCCTGGCATAACCTGAGGCTGTTTCCTCTTGTCCTATCGCTTCTTACCTGGAAGAAAAGACCAGCACCCACCATCTACAATCTCCTTTCAGGTAGTTGCAGAGAGCTATAAGGTCCCCCATGAGCCTGTTTTTCTCCAGACTAAATAACCCCAGTTTCCCTCAGCCACTCCTTCTAATACTAGTGCTCTAGACCCTCTGCCCTTCAGTTACGTAAATACATATTCAGCTGCTTTTTTGAATAAACTGTAAGTTTATCTAAAATGAGAACTTCAGTTTCCTTTTTTATGTTAGCTGTCATTTAAGAACTTAAAATGGACACTGGAGTGAAAATCAAGCAACTATTAAAAGTATACTATCAGACATACTTGTTGCCCAGCATATTGCTTTAAGCAACCCACTTTTAAAAATCCGTGCGCTTGATCAGCTGCAAAGTAGAAGTCATCTTTAGCACAGAGGCTGGTATTGAAGAAATCTAGGAGGTCAAGAAAATAGGTAGAGATTCAAATAGGTAGAGATCTAGAATCCAGCTTTTGTGTTACAACAGAGGTGCACTGTGAGCAGAATTATTAGCACTGCTCCCCTTTGGCATCACTGCTGATGTCTGGTTTTGGGCCTTTTTGCATCTATTATTTTAGCAGCTGTCCATTTACTTTTATTGGTGCATCTGACTCTTCCACTCCCAAATCCAAATCTAGATCTTATCTCACTTTTTATCTATTCTGTTTATTTTTTCTCTCATGCTTGAGCTGAGCCATGATCACTGAAACTGACGTAAAGACACTAGTCAGCTTCAGTTAGTACTGAATTACACACCAGAAACTTGACCTTTGATATGAAAGAGAATAACAGAACAGGTTGGAAGCTGCCTCTAGAGACTCTCTTGTCTGCTCCTGCTCTACTCAAAGCAGGGTCAACTAAAGCACTTTACTTAGGGCTGCGTATCCAGGAACAGAGGCTCAGCAACCTGTTGGGGCAACATGTGCCAGTTTTTGACCATCCTCACAGTAAGTTTTCTTTTTCTGTGAAAATGGATTTTCCTGTATTTCTATTCATGCAGATTGTTTCTTCTCCTATCACTTGGCACCACTGAGAAGAGTGTGTTCCTGTTGTCTTTACACCCTCTCATCAGATATTTATACACTTTGGCAAGATTCTCTTAAGCCTTCTCTTCTCTAGGCTAGGCAATCCCAGCTCTTCCTCACATCAGATGCTCTGATCCCTTAATCACCCAGGTAGCCCTTTGCTGTGAGAACTACTGCATCTATTGGCTACTAATCACTGTCTGTACTTGGAGTTAAAATTATTATAAAATAATTTGAATTATAATCAAACCTAACATTATATCAGTACCTTGTATAAATGGATCTAAGTACAACTTGAAGGAGCAACAACAGGGCTTTTTTTCCTCCATTCTCTTCTCTATTAAGCTATCCTAGACTGGCTCAGACTGTGCTAATTTGGAAACTGAAGAATTTTACAAGTTGTCAACTGGCCCAGTTATTAAAAACTAGCAATTATCACCACACACAGGATTTCAAGCACCCGTCTTGTCTACAGTAACAAACTGCTTATCTGTTTGGCACGACAGTGGTCCTGAAGAGCTGATATGCACTGAAACAAAATGTACTTTAAGAGAAGTAAGCGCTGCATTAAACTGCACTCCAGTTCCTTTCTTCCTGGCACAGATAAAAGTTGTACTAGGCATTATTAGATCCCACACACTTCTAAAATACCTCCCCACACTGAAGGACAGTGAAGTTCTACAGTCCATAATAACAATTTACTGTCACCCAGCCCCCAATCCTATGAAAATCCATTCTAGGACTCTGCTCTCACTTCTCAGGCAGTACTTAGTGTATCTCGTTGACATGAGACACCAGTAAGTACTTTCTACTTCCAATAAGAAACTTGCTGCTTGGTTCAGAGAAGTACTGTCAGAATCCACCTAAACTTACTTGGAGGACCTGGATAAACTTATTAATGTAAGAACAGCTCATGCAGGACTTTTTCAGCATAAACAGAGATATGGTGTCTTGCTCATACTCTCACAAACCTCAGACTATCATCACGTAGCTAAATGCCTGTGAAATAGATGTTTATGTAGAAAACAGAGAAGAAAGGCAGGTTTTACTGATTAACTGAATAACCATGGCATGAACTAAGCACTACATTCTGTAAAGTTGCTCATGAGACAGAGCAAATAAGAGCTGGCTGGAAAATATTGATTTAAAAAGTCTGAATTTTCTGATTTATCACCGCAGCACTATTTCATAAAATGGCATAATTTCAACAAACTTTTGGCTTCCACTTTTTTCCCAGTAGGAAACCAGGTCTTTGGGATGCAGAGAGTGGCAGGGATGTATGAAAACCTTGCAGGTACTGTTTGATATGGATGCTTTTAAGGGGTGCCATTGCTGCTTGTGTCTGTCAGGAAAGTAATTTGTTCCAAAAGCACCAGTGTTCCACCTTTCAAAAAATCATCAGGGCATGGTTCAAGCCAGTCCTTCTGCCTAGTTTTGGGGGAGCTATGTTCAACTTGCTTTCTACTGAATCAGCATAAATAATTATTTCTGGAAAATGAAGCAACTCTTGCAGAAGTAAGAGTATACGTAGGGTCCAGCTGCATAGCAAACACAGTTAAAGTAATCAATACATCGTTCCAAAGCAGAATATGGAGGATTGGGATTTTCTATAGGTAAGCACGCAGCAAAGGAGGTGAAATGAGTATAGCTGTCCTTTTTCTCTCTGTATCTTTTTTTTTTTTTTAATAATTTGTGAAAGGTCTAGCATGCTTACTCTTGACTTCGAGATTGTTTTACTTACTGTTTTACTTCTCTACAGTGTCTCCTCACCTTTAAATCCTTCCCATGAAAAAAATCTACCTTTTCAAAATCTATCCCACTGCCCATTTTCAAAAATGCAACAGCACATGGCTCTGTACTGCTTGAATAAAGAGCAACCACTAATTACTGGCCCTGGGTCCAAAGCATGATATTTTAGCATTTTGTTCAGTAAAGACCAGGCTTTTCACCTACAGAATGCCACAACCAGTTTGGGCCTGCATGTCATGGGTTGTTAAAGGGAGAAAAAAGTATAAAATGTGGCTTTTGAGGCAAGGAATTCACCTTCTTTGAAGTCTCCTGTTGCTTTCCTCTGGCCTCCTGCTATCCAAAATCCTCCTGATTTCATGATGCAACCAAGCTCTTTTATCTGTAAGGACTCTTTCTGAAGAATTCCATTATCAAGCTACTGGATTAAAAAAATCCACTACTCCTCTATTCCAGACAATTTCAGTGAAGTTATGCAGCTCCACATCTCAGCTGGAACTGAATGATGTACTTCAGATTTCTACAGGTATTTATATGCACCCTCCTGCCCACAGATGGTGTCACAGTGAAGAGGGCCAATTAACTTCTGTTTTATTTTGGATGCCACAGGCTGAAAATACTTGGCTGAAGTCTATTCCAGTGTATTGGTGGTTGCTGAATTTTAACTCTTCAGGAACAGCAGATTGTATTACTGACCTCAACATTAATTAGGTGTTCTGTGCACTGACAGACTACGAAAGGCAAAGAAGCTTTCCAGCAATAATCTTATGTTTCACTAGAGGTTGAAGGCAACCAGAATATAAAGGCCAGAGGTGACAGTTAATTTCAATCCTAACACCAATTTAATGTCGTGCTTTTCCTACCTCTTTGAAAAAAACCCATATTTTTAATGGAGTAAGAGCAATCATAACTACAATTAAAAGTGTAACTACAACAGCATAAAATATTTTTTAGAATTCATCGTATGGCAGTTTTTATCTCTCATTTTTAATGAGAAGCAAAAACTTACCCCATTATAGTTCGTTATTTTCCCCCTTTGTAAAATAATCTTTAGTAATTAGATTGATTAGCTAATCAATACTCATTATATTTCTATTAGGAATAAAAGTCTTATATCCACAAGAGAAAATGCGTTGGAGAGACTTAGATCCTAGTAGATAAAGAAACATCAATGTCCTTTGGGCTTGAGTCAAAGTGAGAGGCCCTGCTGCCAGCCTCATGCTCAGACTGCTAGGCCATGCATGACTATATCTCTATGGAACAGGTTATATCAGCCAACATAATTTTTCTTTATCCTTCTACATATCTCTTATTGACCGATTCCATCTTGGATTTCTAGAACTTCATCTAATTGCTACATTTAATTACTTTTCTTTTATCCACTTAACTTCATATTATTTCCCCCTTGCAAATTAGCAACAGAGATCCCTAGACACACACACAAACTAGAATGTGTAAAGTTTTAAACTGTAATACATGTTCCAAATCTGAACAATAGGTTAAAAATAATTTTAAAAATAAGCTAACTTACAATAAATGATAAAAATGTTTTCTACAGAAATGGAAAGAATGGACTGTATAAATTATTTGTGTGAAAACAGCAGCATCTCCAAATGTAAGGCTTAGAGCCCTGTGAAAGAATTCTAAAAATTAAACAAAGGAAGCCATTTTTTAAAAGAGATAGGGCTCAGTGGGATTTATTAATGCACATCTTTCAGAGATATTCTTACTTGTACAATGCAAGCAGTAGGTTAGCATAGACTTCCAAATTATATTTAATTGGACAATTATTCAAAGTGAAAAACCCAACACAGTAAACTAAGGGGGTCTTTAATAAACACCTTGTCTCTTCAAGAAAAAACAGGGAAGTCATTTACTGACCCAAGAGGCACAATTTTGTCTTGGGTAAATTTATTTTAAAGTAATTGCCAACTCCAGGAGTAACAATTTTTTAAAGAGGAACATGGTGCTCTCAGGCAGAATAATAAATTGATCTGTGCCCTGTATGATGGCCTAATCACATTAGAAAGATGTACATGTAGTTGTCTGAGGCAAATAGAGGATGTACATCACCTGGTCTATGAACCCGCTAAGACTCATTTAATGACATATAGCTTTCTCCTCTCTCCACATCAGCACTGAATTATAAGGAAAAGACAAATGATAACTTACACACGGGTTTTATAGCTCTGCCTTTCTGTCCCTACATTCCTGTCCAACAGAAGTGTTGCCTTACAGAATTCCTCTGCAGCCACAGGAAGGTTTTCAATAATCTGCCTTCTACCAGACAGTACTCCAACACCAGGAACGAGGTCCACGTTAACAGCACCACCTTTGAAAAGCCATGGCCTCCTCATGAAACCCAAATGCTCTGAAATCCATCGTGATTAACGACGAATTAAAAGTACAAATCAGTATTTAAAATGCTAATGTTCCTTCACCTCAGCTGGAGAACAGCTCTACTGGAACTACTACTCTGTATTCCCTTTGGCAGGATATGTCTTTCAGGTCTTTGACAGCAAGGCTTTAAGGCTGGGTCATAAACAGGTTAAGGGCAGACCACACCTCTGAGAGCTGTTTGCATGCCTTCAGTACTGGCACAGAAACAGCCTCGGTGAAAGAGCTCCAAGAATAATCCCTGAACTCCAGGAATGAGAGTAATACTTTCTCTTTTACGTGCATTAGTCTGCCAGGAAATTTCCAACTCCAAAGTCTTTTCTCCTTGTCAAGGTCATTCCAGGCATTGGGAGGAAATGCTAAATAGTGTGCCTTGGTGAATTCCCCCTGATTTCTGACTAAAAAGCTGGGACTCCTGCAGTGCAGATCATGATAAAAGATTTATTTGTGGGGAGCGGAAGATGGTGTCTTCAGTGAAGTTAATAAGTTGTTTTCACTTTAGAGGCTTTCATTACAAACACTGATAAATCTTAAGGCTAAGAGAGTATGTAAGAGTAACGAGTTGAAGGGCGCCTCAGCTCTTTGGTGATTATCTCTTTCTTTTAGAGCATTACCATGGGACATCTGGCTTCCAAATTTGTGCCTCTCCTGCGCAGATCTGAGGACCAGCCTACCGATTATACATTCGCATAGGTTGCAATAAATCAACAGCAGCCAAACTCTGACAAGGTGATGGCTGTTGACAGATAAAAACGATACACGTTGGTCGTGCCGTTCTCCAAAAACAAACACATGCTTTTATCAGATTTTTTTCTTTTAATCAAAAAATTGCCTCTTTCAACATAGCGTCACCTAATTTCACAGAGGACTTGCACTACATAAGGTTCCCCTGTCTAAACCTGAGCTGCATGTAAAGCCAGGTTTTCAAACGGGCCCTGAATTCACCTCCCACTGCAGTCAATGAAAAAACTGCTGCTCTGATCCTGGGTCAACCCAGGCCCAAAGATCATTAACCTTTTACTCTGAGAAGCAGAGTTCCATGCAGAATAAAGGACTGAGACAAAAAAAAAAATCTATGGATAGATAAGACTTGGATTTATTCATAAGCCAAGTAGAGTCTGGAAAGTGTATTTTCTTCAATAAAGGACAGATATATTAAGGATATATCCAGCGAATGTGATACGTGCTCCCCAGTCCTCACCTCTTGGGTCTCTATGGACTTGGCTGGCAGTGATAGACTCTTCTAGCCTGACTCCAACCCTCTAAAAGTTTGGTATCTAATCTAACCTAATTTAGAAGGTAACCCTTCTTAAAAGCAGTACTTTCATAGGCAATGAGTTCTGCTTTCAAAATGTCTTGGACTCTGCAGTGATGACAGGGGACCTCAAGCAGTTTGCTTCCACAAACACCCCAAATTCAGTGGGAAGAATTCCACTGCCATTTGTAAAACTAATCACCCCCTTTGCAAACTCAGAACAAAGTACTATTTGGACATGAAAATGCTATCAGGTGATATCACAAAATGTGATTTAAGTGACAAACATTTTACAGTAGGCCTTTTTGAATACTGGTAAACTACATGAACTAACGCAAAGATTTCACCACCCCAAAAAATGTGGGAAGTGAAGGGCCGTAATAATCCTTCTGGAATTTCTCTTAGCAATTCTTATTTGGGGAATAAGGTTTTATCACAAAGCTTCTTAGCACATGGTGGCAATTTATCCACTGTCTTATCCTCCCTTAAAGAGACCAGGACTATTTTCACACCAAATGATGTGAAATACCTTAAACTCCAGAAAAGTCAAAGACTGAGAGACCATCAAATTCTGCCAGTCCCCTTGTTAATGAGAATTCAGCACAATCTAGCAAACAAAAAGCATTTTAATTCCTTCAGAATTTCTTGCACATCATGGAAAACAGCATCTCTCAGATGTCTCTACAGAGATTTGAATCAAATATAGTTTTTCTAGTGAACTTACTGGACAGAAAGGTAGCATGTTACCCTCCAGCTCAGTTTTGTTCTTTGACAACGTTGTCTACTAGAAAGAACTCATCAGACATATGTTTTGTACCCTTTCTTATTGATTTAATCTCTTTCTTTCACCTTTCTACTTTCCTTTTCCATTCCATTCCCACTAGTTAGGATGCTGCTTTGACCCTAGAACTGGCAAGTCCCACAGCAATAAAACAGGGATATGCGAACTCACCAGTTAGGTATCTGTTCCCTGCCTGTTAAGAGAATATGATTCCCTTGGCATACACACCTCTTACTCATAATGTTCAAGAACCATTAATTGGGAACAAACCTGAGAGAAAGTTAATCTGTTTTATCATAGCTGCCATTCACCTTTATTTGACCAATTTACAGAATCAGGCACTGAAACTTCATAACATGTCCTTTGTCACAACTTTTTTGTCTCTTCTCATTTAAAGTTCAGAACTAAGGAAATTACAGCTGATCTATGATCTGTGGCTGTTATGTAAGCCAGTGTATTCAACTTCTTAGTATTCAGTCTTTTAAAAAAATTATACAACCTCGTCCAGGTATGAGTTTTGTTTATAAATTACTCAGTAAGTAAATATTCTTGTAATTAATATGGTTCCAGGAGCTTATTTATTGCAGATTTTTGGCTATGAAAACACATGCAATAGTATGAATATTATTAGAATAACAACCTGAGATTTTCAAATGAGTCTGAGGAGATTATCCATCCAACTCACATTGCAATTCTGTAAGAATTAGGTAACCAATTCCCTCAGGTATTGTCAAATTTTAAAAAATGTAAACTGAAAAACAAATAGCAACTGAATTTAGCTAGATGGGGTACAAGACATCTCTGTGGGGAACTCTACTATCACTAAGAACTCAGGTTGCCTTCATTGACTCTAGGACAGAATTTAGTACTCCTGATGTGAAAACCAGAGCAGAATATGAGACAGCACCGAAAGGCTCATTGAGCTACTGCTGGTAAATTTGGGAACCTTAGAAGGGAGAAGTTAGGTTGAGAACTCTTAAATTGGCATTAAAATTCAAGATGATTATTCAGTCCACAAAAAAAAAGACGCAAGAAAATAAAAGGGCTGAAATGTGGATTCTTTAAATTAAGCTAAAATTGTTCATGGCACGAGAATGCAGAATTGAATGGCTTCTCCTGGGATGCTGAGTTTAGGTTCCAGTAGCAGCAGCAAACACATTTAACTATTTGCCACTTTCCTGTTTGCTACTACCATCTTCCCAGGGAAAATCTTTGGGTAAGATATTCAAGAAATGTACTCCTCTAATGGCTAAGTGGTCTTCTCATTTGGGTCCACATTTACTCACAGCCATTGCTATTACCGGTTATTTTTCTGCTTCCCTGATTTTTGTCACTAAAATCCATATGGGTTTTATTTTGCTAAGCTAAGCAAATCAGATTCCATTATTTCCTCCAGTAAGAAAGCTTTTCCATTCTCCTGCAGAAAATCAGGTTCCTCTTTGCATCTCTACTTTTTGTTTTCAACACAAAAGCCCAGAATTCTACACCCAGAACTTGTCCAATTATACTCACACTTTCTTATCATCAATAAAAATATTTAATCTGAAACATCTGAATATCAATTTGCTTTTTTACATTACATTACTATTTTACAAGTCCTGTGAAATATTTATGCATTTCTTTTTTTCTTTGACAGTGCCATTTAATGAACCTAAAGAAAAAAAAAATTACATTTGACATTGTACTTCATACAAATTGACTCCTGTTTCCAGTTCTCCATTTCTAAAGATGGTGCATCCCTTCCCTGCATATTGCAGTGCTTCTGTGTGTGAATGATTCTTCCCAAACATGTGGCCTTGGCATATTTAATTTTGATTTCACACACAAACCCTTTGTGCCTGTCAAACAATATGCCAATGCCCAGGAAAGCCTCCTTAACTCTGTCTAGAACAGTTACTCCCTCAAGAACCTGTACTGAAGGAAAGGAAGATTCAACACCACTCTCCAGGATAAGGTCTGATCGCAAATTATAGCATCCTCCTCCTCTTTAGTAGCTCACATTCATTCCATTTCCTGCAACTGGAGATGTATAGGAACATCCACGGGATACATCTCACCCTCGTGGTGAACCTGGCAGTGAGCAGCCATGGAGTGTTCACTTGGCTCTGCTCACTGGCATTTGACATTAAAAGCTCATGAATACACTTGGACATTCTAAGACTCAGGCACTATTTTTAACAGTGGGGTGTGAACCCCACCATCCTGACTGTCTTCCCGCTGGGGGAAATGCAATTCCCACTTTCCCTGTGCTCCTAGTGAGTTATTGGTGCCCCTCATTCTTGTGCTGGACCACTCTTTGTAAAATTCTTTTAGAGCATTCAGGATATAAGACTTTATGTAAGTATGTAACAGTCGTTGATGTACTAGCAATTAATTGACATCAACAGAAAGGATGACACTAGACTGAGCAGCCCATGTCCTAGCCTGTGGAATTCAGTGAATGCTCTGGTAATGTTATCTGCTCATTGCAAAGGAAAAAAGTAAAGATATCCATGACAATCACTGTGAGATCTTTGCCATTGTCTTTGAACACACTATCATTTCTCTAAAAAAAAATAAATCTACAAAACCCCACTTGTACTAAAAAATCTTAAAAAAAAAAAACCCTAGGAAATATATTCAGCAATATTTTTAGCCCATGGATTAAAAGAAAGATCAAGGATCACGACAGCTGTAAAAGGTAAATGTCAAGAATCCAAGTGTGCAGTAAAGCTTTTGCGACTACCTAAGGAATCTGCAGCCTCACCTACAGAGTAATTTAAGCACTGTAGCCATGATATATGTGGTGCCAGGCAGAGCTGCAGCACCAAGAGAGGACACTTGTTTGGAGCTATCTTTAGATATCCATACACAAGAGATGTATCAGCCCAGAGACCACACAGGAGGACAGCTACTGTAAACACCTACCATTCAGGGTCACATGTGTGGACCTGGACCTGTGACCAGGAAAACTCTGCTGATTGATTCTAGATGAGTAAAAGGGTTTAGAACAACCCTGCGGGACCTCAGATGTTAAGCTCCTCTCTTGATGAAATAAGTGAATGACATAAACAGTGGCTATATTTTGAGGAAGTTCAGAAAATGATGTTTTAAAATGAACAGAAGAACGCAGTAGGGAGGGATCTGAGAGGAGATAAAACAAATTTATGACACCAGTTACAAGGGAAAAGTCATTATTGCCAGGGCTGGTAAGGGAAGGAAGAAGGAAAAAGTAAGAATCTCAAGGATTAGGGATTGAAAAATTGGAAGAAATAAGGTGAGAAAGCCAAAAACTGGAAATGGGAGGGGCTGAAAAAACCTCAGAGATCAAAGACTATAGATCTAGATTTTCAACATGTGCTCAGGCATTTAGAGAGATTCACAAGACTGAGGAGATTCTACTATGGTTTCAGGACAGTGATGAATGCTTTAACTGCAATATAACAGTTCAGAAGGATTCTAAAGAAAAGAAAAGGAAAATATGGATGACTGTGCTGTTAGGCCATTGTATTTGGCTCTTCTAAAAACTTGATCAACTCCTTGCTCTGTCACAGATCCTTTGCCTGACCTTCTTTGGTAGTTTACTTATCCTTACCTCTTTGTCACATCCATTTCCCATTTGGAAAATGAAAGCAACATTTGCCTCTCTTTCTCTTCTTTTAAGGGCAAAAGCTTGTCAGAGGAAGACTCTGTCCCTAATTATGTGTATATACAGCTCCCAAAACAATGGGGTGCTCATCTCAGAAACAGGCAATGAAGTAACTTGCCAGACCAAAGAAATATTGTGATAAAAAATGTTTCCTTAGGGACAGTAGCTATTTAGATGGCATGTTATATATGACTGAGTCAGTGGCATAATGATGGTGGTCAAAGTAAGTAGCAACACATTCTCCGTCAAGCATAACCTGTTAAAAAGTCATGCACAAGAGGGGAGAGTCAATGAGATGAGTCATCCCTCACCTTGCCTACTACATTATCAAAGGTTGTGTTACACACAATATGAAGGACCCAGGAATTCCTTCGATCTACAGTCAAATGGAACAGCTCTGGCTCCTGCTGTGAGCTCTGAGGTCTCCTCTGTAGGTGTCACTCTAGCTGCTGATGGCCATAGATAATAGCAACTTAGGGTACAGACTAACCAGGAAATGATACCACCTGCTACCCAACATAAATTACCAACCCCTCTGAGTATAATTACTCTTGTCAACATGTCACATGGCTATTATATTCACTTTTATGCAGCAATGCAGAGCAGCAGCAGACTCTGCAGAAAGAACGGCATCTGTGGCATTTCTATGTATTCACTGGGGACAAAAAAAAACAACCAACCAAACAGAAAACCACACTAGAAAATCCAACCAAAAAAAAAACCCAATTAATTTGTTCCTGGGATGGAAAAGAGATAGAAAAAATCCTGTAACACAGACAGCAGAATTAGTCCCTCTGCTAGCAATCTTAGCTACTACACGGAGAGGGAAAACACAGTGAAACAAAGGGCAGCCTCCAGCTCCCCCAAATCATGGGTCTCTGCTCATTTTCACAGACAACAGGCCCCCAAGTTGCAATTCCCAAGAGACAAAAGGTGCACATTATTATTTGACACGGCACCATTATATGAAAAGTCAGTAGACTTTTGCTCAGTCTGCAGGTGACTTTCACAGCAGTTTTAGACACATGTTTGTGAAACAAGCAGCTGTATCAGAAATAGCTGAAGCATGAAAGTTCACTGTTATTGCTGAAACAGCTCAGGTGTCTCTGAACTACCCCATGTTGTCTCTAGACTAACGCTACACTTCTTGAGCAAGATTGCATGCTATGCTGTCAGCAATTCAGTCCCTGCCATTCTGTTGTAAGTGCTTTAAGACAGCATCTGACCCTTAAAACGCTCAGAAAGACTCAAAGAGTGAAGAAACTGAGCAAGCCTTTTCACATGCTTCTGCTTAACTGGCTATGGCCGAGCAACTGGCCACTGCTTCCAGTGCCCTTCGGGGCACACTGACTGAGAAACAGTCAGATTTTCTCCAAGTCCTAAGACTCCATGTAAGGCTGACACAGCTGTTTGCTCTAGTGAGAAAAGTTTGATTTCTTCTGTTGCTCTTGAGCAGAGGCTGCATCAGAACCATAAGGCCATTTACCCAACAGGCCTGTATCTGTAACTAGCATAGCCTATGATTTTTTTGCAAACTCATATCTATACAATTGAGAAAATTTGTGTTAATTTAATTCACATTATTTCTGTGCAGAGCAACATACAAGGGGTAGAAGCCATACCTGAACCAGTAAAAGACTATTTACTGAACGATATGAACAGTACAATATGCCAGCACCTGCCAAGGGTCTTTCTTGATGATTGCTTATGCTTATAAAGGTAAATTATTTGCTTGTGTAAAATAATAATTAGAAAAAGTAAAGGTCATTCATCCAGCTATAGACCTGGCTGCAAAAAATCATCAGCATACAGAGTTAGCAGGCATATTCATTGCTTTATAAACAGCAGGCCAGGATAACATTATATAGTTTGCAATCTGTATTTGTTCTATGTGAATCATAGCTTTGCATAATTTTATCACATTCCTGCCAGGCAAAAGCAAACATTAAAAGAAATATTAGAAGTCAGCCAGTTAAATATTCTAGAAGAATAAAAAACCCTGCAACTACCTCCACATTGTAATGACCAGTGAGTGTTATTTTATCAGTTTGATTTGGCAGCTTGTTCGTATTTTTTTTTGCCATATCACTTTTAAATAATTTCTAATATATGATTGGTTTATTTTGATTGGTCTAATATTGTTACATTGTGCTAAAGACTGATACAACTGCTTGGACTTTTTATAAATGACATGATTGATTAGGTGCAGATAAGAAAGAAAATATTACTTCAAGAGACCTGATCTTCAGTGAATCATCTGAGTTGAAGAGAATTTAAATACTGCATGACTTGCACTCAGCACCAGAAGATGTTCCAGAAAGAAAAAGAAAAAAAAAAAAAAAAAAAAAAAAAGAAAAAAACACTTATTGAAAATTCCTGCTCTGACTAAAAACATTTTCCAGTAAGATTCTTCCTTTCCATTTCCCCTGTTGAAAACATTCCTCCTGAATTCCTAAACTCTTTTGAAAGAGCAAACATGTGCTACAAAAGCCATACAACACTCCACCAGACCTGCAGATTTTCTAGACCTTTACATCTCTCCTACAACACATGATGGCTCTTTCCTCTAGGACGTGCATCTATTGAAAGGGATCTTTCCTCCTCCCCCAGCCTGGAAGTCAGTGTTCAGTATGGGCAGAGCAAACACTGCTTCAGCCTTTGGCACCTGCCTCAGGTCAGCGCTGGCTCCACTCTAGTCTTGCCCCTCTCTCTGGTGCAGCGAGCACAGAGAGTGACCACAGAGAGCAGTGGTGGAGCAGGAGGAACCTTCTTACCACCTGACACAGAAGTGTGAGAGAAACTGCTGTGACTTGGGACCATGCCTTTGAATCTTGTATGATGAAAAGTTGGCTTAACCCCATCATTCTCCTCTAGGACCCCATATCACGCCTTATCTGTTGTGGCTCCCCAGTGAAATCCCTCCTCACACATGATGAGACACTCACTGCCAGTGCCTCTCTTACATCCCTGCCCAGCCTGTGCTGTAACCTGACTGATCCCTGCTGCTTCCTGGTGCTCTGTCCCAGCTGGAAACCCAGAGAGCTCAGCCCCTGAGGTGCCTTAGCCATTGGGAAGCTCCATGGCCAAAGGAAACCCCTACAAGGCCCCACCACAGCTGAGTGCTGCCATTTATTCCCTGTCGTACAGTCCATAAGACTCATCTCCCCAATCTTACCACCCAACGGAGAGCACAAGAGAAGAAATTAGAGACGCAATCATGTGGCTTACTCAGCTCCACGGGTTTTTTTGCCACTAGCTGTCTCCCACATACTGAAAAATCCCAAACTCCCACTCAAGCCTCTATAATATCCATGAGAGGGAAACTGGGCATGGAGATGGGAGCAAGGAGCTTAGACATATTTCCTCACACCCACTTCTTTGCTCTAAATATACAGGAATTTAAGCCTGTCCTCAGTAAAAAAAAAATATTCATCCTAGGAAATGGCCCCTCAACTCTCCCTCAATTTAATCCCTGTTATATTTTCCTTTTAAAAGAAAAAAGTAAGGGGAAAAAAAGGCCTATATACAGCTAACCATTTGGCAAAAGTAGTTTGCTACTGTAAAGACTTTTCCTCTGAACTATTTACCTTAAAGCGCATCAGAGCGGGCATCAAAGGCAGCCGTGGCACTGGCGGAGTGCACACTGTCACTTACTGTGATTGAAAGGACAGCGTGTTTTCAAACAACTGCACTTGTGTGAAATGTCATCAGATCTGACTGCTTAATCCTGATTAAAAAAAAAAAAAAAGTAAAAAGGGCTGTTCCATTCAGACACGAGACTACACTGATGACATAGTCCAGGAGTAATTTTGGAGAGACAGTGGATAATCACAGCAGCCACGAGCCAACTAGATTAGTGACAGGGTGCACCTCAGAGTCCTCACCATATTGAACATACAGTATGAGATGCAGGGTAAAGCAAGGATGAAAACCAAGGAGAGATGGTTTAGAAGTTCCATTCAGCAACAAGCAAGATTCACCAGGAGAATTTGTACTTTGCAGATTGCTTTCCCTTTCCCATGGGATGCTACAAAAATTCAAGATTCGGCACTGTTGGAGGAACCAGCATCAAAAAGGAAATGAAGTTCTACGAAGAAGCTTCAAAAATTGCCTTTGTCTTTCAGAGGAATTCTACTAAATTCCAGTAAAAAAAGCAAACTCCAAAGAAAAAAGCATGAAGTCATGCGAGCTGTTGCTTAGGAAATTTAAAGTGATATAGAAAAAAAGAATATATAGAGCAAGGAATAATTTCAGGGTTGGCACACAGGTGAACTAAAATATCAGATGACCTATTTTTCTGTTTATGATTTAAATCTAAGGCACTAACTACTTTTACTAATTAGGACTGAAGTACTGATCACTGCACAAAGTCACTTAAAAGTAACATCAGACTCTCAGTTACACCACGAAAACAGCGTTCTGCCTATGTGTGATAAGAAAGCATTTAAATTTGCTCATTTACAAAAGTTCATCTGTTTGGGACCTAACCAGGAAACGTACAGCATCTTGATAATTCATCACGTTAAGGAGAGTGTGACTCCTGCAGACTTTGTTCTATTCCACTGCGTGTTATCTCCCTGCACATTCCCAGGGCTACGCTATAAAAGATTGCAAGGTGACAGAATATGTTCATACAGCCTCTAAGTGCTACTTTGCAGGATGCATTGTACTCTGTTACCCTGAGGCACTAAAGTGTTTAATGATGTTGCTGTATGTCATTAGTTAGTATTCTCTAAGTGGATCTTATAGGAGAGCATTCTAAATTATAAATTGAAAGTTAACTTAATATTAGTGAAGAGAAAACATTAAGAGATAGAGTTTGCTTTTGTGGTTATCTACACAGGTGGGTAGAGTTTCAAAGTCTGCCAGAACACCTCATGCCTGCAATCAAGCCTGTAATCCCTAAAATGATCTAGCCCTGCCCCTGCCCAGTCAAGATCAGCAAAACTAGAAGAGTCTCTTGTTTGCCAGTGTTTGCCTTCTGCTCTTACGTGTAAAAATATAGAAATGGACAAAAGAAAGCTCAACAATTTTTTTTTACTCATTTGCTTTCCAGGGATTCATATAAATGAGATATCACACATCATAACTACTCAGTTAACCAGCATTTTTATTAAGTAACTATTAATTTCTACCAGTGCCATGTTCTGTAATGGTCACAGTAATGTCCTTGCTTCCAGCTATTATTTATCACGCTCTTCTCTGCATGTGTGTGTGTGTGTTGCAGAGTCAGAGAGAGAGAGAGATGGGGGAAACAGAGAGGAGGAAGAAGGCTGGAAAGTGTGGGGGGTCACTGAATAAAAGTGGAAATAGAGCTGCAGAATTATAGGTACAGCTCACAGTGACACCTAGAGTCAATCCTAATACTTCCCCAATGTAAATCCTTGTGCTCAGGCTCTCTCTCACTCCACATTCTCTAAAAACTTTGTTTATAGCTGCAACTGATGTTTCTGTGCTCCAGCTCTACCTCTGGCTTAATTAAAAACAAAACAAAACAAAACCTGAACACACTAAACCAAAGATATCCTACTTCAGCAAAAACATCACAGCTGTTTTCAATAAAGCTAGAAAAATCTGGAGAGATTGCCAGCACAAACCACTTTTTAAAAACAAAGTGGAGCCCTTTGAAGGTTTGGAGAAGAAACATGCACAGAGCACAGAGATAACCCTGAAGCAGACATTTATTAATTTCCTCATTAGAGAATCCTCTTAATTTAACCATATGTGAAGTTTCTTAAAAGTGCCATCTGCGTGTGCTAAATAGGAGTCCTTAAGAGTCTGATTGCTCCAGCCTGATGGCCTCCATGTGCTCTGGATGAGCTGGGGCACCCACAGCCCTGAGCTCTGAACAACATGCAGCAGGTGCAGTGCACGTCTCTGAGCCCAGAGGACACCCCTTGTCCTCAACCGCTGACCTTCTCACTGGTGGTTCCTGTCAGAGATACCTATGAAAGCTGGCTATGTGGATCCTCTTGATTCTTGCTATTACCCATCTTTGAAGCTTAGATTGCAAACTAACCATTCCTTAAACATTCGTGTGTAGACGTCCATCATGCCAAATCCTTGCATGGCAGCAAGAAGCCTGAAAATACAGTTGTTGGGAATGATAGAATCAAAGAATGGTTTGGGTTGTAAGGGACCTTAAAGATCATATAATTCTAACTCCCCTGCCTTGAACTGGGGTACCTTCCACCAGACCAGGTTGTCCAAAGCCCCATTCAACCTGGCCTTGAACACTTCTAGGCATAGGGCATCCACAGCTTCTCTGGGAAATGTGTTCCAGTGCCTCAGCACCCTCACAGTAAAGAATTTCTTCCGTATATCTAACCTAAATTTCCCTTCTTTCAATTTGAACTCATTACTCCTTGTCCTATCACTGCAATACCTGATGAAGAATATTTGTGATTGTGACTGATAAAAAAATTGAAACAATGATCTTCAATTTATTCTCCAGAAAAAGAATACAATCAAATGCAAACATAAGTGACAGCAAGGAATTTGATCAACCCTTCTGTCCACTGAGCTGTTATTCAGGTCTTAGTGACTAAAAAAGGCAGTGTCTTTTGTCCCTTTGACTTTGAATGTCTGATTAGGTGAAAGAAATTCATCTAATTAAGATATCCAGAGGATCATATTCTGCTTTTTGTGATTTATTGCAGAATTTTAAAAGTTAACTTTGTTTTAGTGTGACTTTTATATATTAAAATTCAGGACCATCTGCACAGACTTTATCCATGCATATTTCAAACTGTGGAAGAGCTCAAGTTTGAATTAGTGCTGATGTGTGGACATTGCTCATCATTAACACACTGTACGTGTGCCCAGAAGAAAGGTCAAGGGATCCTGAAGTATAAAAAACTCCCAACTGACACCTGCTACAGAATAATGATAGTGGGCCCTGCCAGCTTTATATACCTGTTTGTGAAATGGGTAGCTGGCAGAAAGAGGGTGGGGGATGGTGCATGACAGGACAACTTTATCCAATGCACTTTCCACCTCGTAGTTGGTTAGATTTTTAAAGGCTATACCAAATTACACAGTTAAAACTTGAAAATGACCAAGTGAAATGATCAAGTGTGTTGGGTACAAACCTAAAAAATAAAAAAAATAGAAGAATATCCAACCTCTGTTACTGTGTAACACCTCGGATTTTGTATGAATAGTCTGAATGAGGAGTAAAGGAGATGGGACTGAAAATCTGAGTAGAAAACTAGAGTTTTCCGGATCAATGTGGTTTTCCTATAAATGAATTTTATTTAAAGCACAATTTTTACTTGAATGAAATCTTGGAAAGCTCACATCCTAAGAAACTCTTACGATGTGCCTTGTCTCAGCCTCATAAACCGTAAGTTGGGCTTTCTAGACCTATTTGTCTTTAATTATATGCTCTTCCTCTTAATTCCGTTAAATGATATTCGCAGCCTTAATAGTTAGTTGCTGTTATGAAGAGAAATTCCCCGTAACTGACACTGTTCAGCACAAACTTGCTTTTTAAAATAAAATTTATAAAACCTCTGGCTCCCCGGGTGTCACAGAGACGAGAAAAAGTCACGTCCTACTCAGCACTTCAAGACCTCCACAAGAGCTCCGTACCTCTGCTCCTCTGGGCCATACACACAACTGCCCTCCACTTCTCTATAGGCAGAGAAGTGTTCTCCTTCCTTTCCATGTCTCAGGCACAGCTGCAAACAGCACATGCTTCAGCTCTGTATCTGATCTGCTTCGGCAAACACAGCCAACGCACCAGAGGCCAGCTCCCCCTATCCAGCCTGTCTCGAGTGGCCAATTCCTGTGGCACATGCTCCAAAAAAATGTATGTTACTTTTAGTATGAGCAATGATTAACAGTGTTAAGTATTTCTATTTTCTACCATAGCACTAATTTTCTGATTATCAAGATGTATCTTTTTTTTTTTTTCCCAAAAAGGAAAGCAAATTGCTCCTATGTAAACACAAGTGGTTTTAAAAGCAGGCATTTATGTATGAACAGTGTTACCAAAACCAGCCCAAATCAGTGCCCTGATGGAAACACACAGTTTAAAAGTTCTTGCACCTTATCTGCTCAGCCAAGTTGAAAGGTATTGAACTATCAACCTCTGAACAGATAAACAGTGACAATGTTCTTATTACTTGCACATGACACTGAGGTCCCCAAAGAACACAACTATCTGTTGTGACACAGCCCCAAACACTGAGTTTGGTTCAAGGAAAAAAAAAAAAAAAGTAAAAACAAACAGAGTTTTTGGGTCCTCCTACCTATTCAATTTATATAGCCATTATACACGTTTCCCATAGCAATACAGCATCTCCCTTTCTGTGAGCCACACGCTCTCTGTGTGTTGACACAAGTATTGCATGAGCTGGAATGAAGACAGACCAATGCGATCACACACACCGTAACTCTGACACCCTGGCCCCAGACAGTACAGCCTCCATTACGATGTCACCACTGGCAAAAATCTCCTGCTGCATTTCCCCTCAGTAGACCGGACCAGTAAAGGCAGCAGGATGTTGGGACAAAGCTCAGCGTTCCCCCAAGCCTCAGCATGGCTCAAGGTTTGCCTTCTGCTCAGTTTAGACCAGGCTGTGGCCTACCCTGCCCAAGGGAGTAGGCATGGAAAAAGAGGAGAGCAATTAGGAAAGAGTTTGGAACCCATGTCCTCAGTTATACCAACTTCACTTTGCCCAGGGATCAATGACTAGGATATACCAAAAAGATGCTTCTGTTTTAAAAGAAACCGTCAAAAGTAACAAGGTATGAAACAAACATTAATTTTCCATTTAAATTCAAAACAACTCTGGTTTTGGTCTTCTTTCAAGCACTTCCTAGCTTCTGCCTCTGAGCATTTCCCTCAACAGTCTCCACATAATCAAAACAACCAGAGGAAATACCCAGAGACCATTCCCCATAGATGTGTGTATAACAAGGAATATCACCAGTCTTCCTGGATTGATCATTAAAAACTCAATACAGGGTCATGTAGATCCTGTCACTGGAGGTTTGAAATATTTTTATGTTTACCATATTGTATTTCATGACAAAGTCTTACTGGACACACTCAAACCATTCACCAATTACTCAATGAGGATCTGAGTACTCAGATTGATATTACAGACTGTGAAAAGATACAAATTAGCATACTATTTTCACTTCTTATAATACAGCCTCTAGTACGCACACAAATAAAGCTCTAAAACTGTCTCTATTCCATAAAAACTTCATGTTCATAAGCTTCAAACATTTGGGGTTAACATTTCTAGCCTGGGAAGTTCATTGAAACATCTTTCCCATTTTTGTGCAACAGTGAAATGTCAAGAAAGGTGGAGCATCAAACGTTGCCCCCAATCTCTGACCCTGTTGTAAGGTCCAGTTCAACTGGACACCCTTTGATTTTTGACCAATTAAATTGTAAACCTGCAGGAATTCAAAATGTGTGCAACTGCCAGACGTGGGATCTAGGGAGAGCATGCTGCTCAGGTGAACACTCTGACCACAGGTTTACTTCTTTCCCTTTGAAGTAGGCTGTCATCCATTTGGAGAGAAAATGAAGTGTGAAATATAGAGGCTTTACAACATGTAATGACTGCGACAATTTAGTTAAAGCTGATTTTCAGAAGCCAAGAGCTGAGTTTCAAATTAAATTCCTTATCAGTGGTCACCATGACAGAGTGTATATTTAGGAAATTATTTATTCCAACCTGATATAATTAATTGTAATATTAAATGTTCTTTAAGTTTGGTGTGGCATTCAATGCACTGATCAAATAACAGTTGAAACTCAAACCCCATGGAAGCCTATTATTCATGTATGTTGTTCTGGGTGTTCACTTAGCAGGTTCCTGAAGAGAGAAAACCAAATAGACTCGATCAAATATTTTGAATTTTCTAAATTTTGGTAAAAAATAATTTATTGCTCTTTGACTAGTTTAGAGAATGACAGAATTACCTTTTTCTAAGTCTGTTTCCTCCCAGAATAAAACTGTATTATTGTAATGCCTGACCAATTCTGCTCCTTTGTTCCAGTGCATCATGTTGGCTTTTTGACATCCTTGCTAAAGCTCCATGGTCTTGCTAAAAAACAATGAATTGTGTACATGCATATCTACACAGACACATTAATATTGCCTCCTGCTACTTGCCCAGAGAGAGTGAGAATTTATAAGAATTTACGTGAAAAGGAAAATGTCTTTAGCTCAACTTATCAAGTATTGCACCTCTGAAGCTGAAAGGCAGGGCTGGGAAGACCCAATTCCACATGAAATAACCAGCAGGTGATTGCTCATCTGAGTTTCAAAAAGAAACCAGAATTTCTGTAACAACTGTGTCATGACTGGTGGGACCAGCATGAGATGTACCTGCTCTCCTGCCTCAGTACAGCTGTGAGAAGATGAGGAAGGACCAGAATCCTTCAGCAC
Organism: Cephalopterus ornatus; assembly: GCA_013396775.1. Taxonomy (NCBI): domain Eukaryota; kingdom Metazoa; phylum Chordata; class Aves; order Passeriformes; family Cotingidae; genus Cephalopterus; species Cephalopterus ornatus. The sequence continues at coordinate 1,085,727 of VZRE01012431.1, read as the reverse complement.
AAGCACCAGGCCCTCTCGTTTTGTTAGACTGAACGAAGGTTGACTCTCAAGTCTGCTGCAGATCATGATGGGAGGGTAACCGCCAGTTGAATGACAGCTTCTCCAGCTCAGCTGCAGCGTCTGTGTTCATCCACAGTTACAGTTAATCTTGAGAATTATGAGATATAACCTGAAGCTTTCTGGCAACGAACCCTCAATTTGAGCTAAGGCCGAGAACCTTCTTGAAGCAAGGGGACAGCTTCTGCACAGTAGCAGCATGCCTGTCTTCCACAATGTTTTACATTCCCCAAAGAATCCCACAGGACTCTGCTCATGAGAGAGAACTGTAAAAAGTGTTTCTATTATAGCCAGGCTGAAAACTTGTCCGTTCTGGTGCAGAGTACTCGATCCAGCTGAAATTGCCAAGTACAAGTAACCTGTGTCAGGATATTACAGAGACACCCAAGCTCAGTGTCTAAAAAGCAGTTATATAAATATAAAGATTTAGCATGGTGGAGAAGCTTCTTTCTCTCTAACCACCCATCTAAAAGATTAATCAGATCAATCATGGCACATTTCTTTACAGAATTCAATGACTTAAGTGCTACAGACATTAGCAACATTTCAATCTCCTGTCTCTGATCCTGAAAACATCATCTGTTAGGCTTTTGGCAATGCTATAGGAAAGTTGAGCTGCTTAAAAAAACCCAGGGAACATTTCAGGAGATACCAGTGTCAATCTTTCACTTGCTCTCCCTACCTCTCTGCAAAAATTTACATAGAGTGAAAAATATGGAAAACTGGCATGGTTGGAGGCATTTTATAAAACCTCATTCAATAATAAAAAGCAAGCAGGAAAAGAAGGCAACTGAGCACTATACTGATAAACTTATCTCCTGTTTTCAGTAAAGATACATGAAGAAGCTACATGTTAAACCACTACTGTACTACCATGGAATATGCATATGGAAATAAAGGAGAGAAGAAAAGCCACAATTTTATTAAAAAGTGCAAACACAGCAGCCTCACTCTACTTTGAGCACTAGTGATTCTGAAAAAACCCTCTTTAAATTCAGATTATTTCTCATTTGCATTTGCCATTACTGGGACTTTTTCCTACAAGGTCCAATTAAGAAAAATATTTCTTTTCTACAAGGCAAATTTATCAAAAATTCAAATAAACTCTTTGATGCATTTTCTGCATAAACTAATCATGAATAAACATAATTCTGTTGCTCTAAGAACAGATGCCATCCTGTAACTCCCTGCCCCCAACAGCTCTGCTCTCCAATCATAAAGGAGAAGGAAATTGTTTGGCCAAGTTTACAGAATGAACCATAAATCATAGGCATCTTTGCCAAAGCAAACTCATGTTTCTTTTATGAAACAATTTCTCCTAAAAGAATTTATATTCATTTTTTATATATGCATTTTTTATAAAATACATAAGGAAAGTAGAACATACTGTTCTGTTTCTCCTTTAGAAATGCTTGGTATTTTTCAGTTCTGGTTGAGAAAGCAAACATTTGCATTTTCACGTGGCTTTCTGAAGCTAGTTGCATGGACCTAGCTGCAGTACTTTGATAGATATGGAGAATATTAAAATTGCTTTGGAATATTTGTGTCACCATTATTCACAAAAGTACAATTTCTAACTAGGAAACTTTAGGGACTTTTGTTGAAGTCAGATGCTGCAAATATGAAGGAAGACTTGTGCATCTTCATAATTGGGGGAAATTTCAAAGCCAGACCCTTTCTCGGGAGTTAAAAAAAAAAAAAGTCCAGACTCTATGAAGAACATTAAGAGCACCTAGCCATTCCAGGTGCAGCAATTCCATTCCGACGAGCTGGGGCATCTCCCTCTCTTCCCAGACAGCATTCCAGCTTTCAGAGAAAAATCTGACCTGAAAGGATCGTCACAAGCCAGAGCTGCTCACAGAAAGGTGCAGGGAGCACAGCAGAGCACGGGAAGCTGCGCTGAGCGTGGAGGGGACACCGCGGCACAGAGAAGGCTCCACGCCTGTCTGCATGGCTCCATCTCATCTCCCACTTACCCAGCAGGGCACACTGATGCTCAGGCTACTTTGAGCAGCAGCTCTGAAGAAAATTCTGCACTGTCCCCAGGCTTTGAATAGAGGGAAAAGAACATATATCTGAGGAGGCAGCATATCATCACTGCTATATGTGACAGTCAGTCACTTCAGTGAAGCTTTCCAGCCTTCTAGATGAGCACAAGTGCTCAGCAATGCTCTGGCTACATTATTCACATCTAGAACACACCATTCTGTCTGTCTCAGTTTACAGAAGGCTGAATGCCTAGTTATATCCATGGCTCTTGAGTGTGCTTGGCCCTCAAGGGTCCACTAGAGGTATTTTTCTAGGGTGTATTGAAAGGTCCAGGCTTGTCATAATGCTTAATTTCCTTTGGGGATGCCTTCTTTGACACAACGCCTCTGCTTTGACCCTGAAAGGACTTCTTGTCATCCTGTCTGATCTTATCTGTGGCTCTAGTTGCTGGGATGGACATTGAGATGTAGTAAGTGGGACAAAACCCTGCTCCATCAATGTCCACTACTCTCATGTCAAAAGGCAGGGCCTTTTGTAGAAGAATCATGGAATCAGAAATCCTGAGTTGGATGGAACCCAAGCACTGTTCAAGTTCAGCTCCTGGCCCTGCAGAGGATAGCCCCAAGAATCACACCATGTGCCTGAGAGGGTTGTCCAAATGCTCCTTTAACTCTGTCAGGTTTGATGCTGTGACTACTTGTCTGGGGAGCCTGTTCCAGTGCCCTGGGTGGAAAACCTTTTCTCAGTGTCCAACCTAAACCTCTCCTGAGACTCAGCTTCATGCCATTCCCTCAGGTCCTGTCACTGGTCACCAGAGAGAAGAGATCAGTGCCTGCCTCTCCGCTTGCCCTCGTGAGGAAGCTGTAACTGCAACAAGGTCTCCCCTCCATCTCCTCTCTCAAGCAGAGTCAGAGATGATCTTAGCTTTCCATTCTCCACTTTCTGTCCCACACAGTTTTGAAGATTAAGGCTTTTCCACAAGCACAAGAAGTTCAAAATGCTTCCTCACATCACATCTTTTTTCTGAGATTTGCTTTGTTTCCCTCACCTGCACCTCTGCTCTGTTCCCCTCTAATCTGTTCCTTTATTTTCCTACCTCATCATGCCTGTCACTTGCTTTATTCCTTTTCTATTCCTCTCATTTTTATGTACCCAACACATGCCAATCCAAAATAGGAGCTCCAGTGTGCTGAAAGCTGTGCCAACACCGCAAAAAAGACGTGTCTGTTGTGGAGAGTACAATGCTTTTTCCTTGGTTATCCTTACCCTTTATACCCTATGCTGCAACACATCATTACAGCCTCCCACTCAGTAGGATTAAAACCTCTATAGCAAGAACATATTTCAGTTTCAGCAGGTATTAAAACCAAGTGCCTTGTTGTAGGCTGTCTCCTTTCTGCGAAGCAACAAAATTCAAGACAATGACAGCACAAGAGCGTAACGCCAGAGACTTGAGATAGCTCTATTTTGCCTTGCACATGTTTAACACACCCCAAATGAGAGTCACCATTTAATACACATTTTTTTCTTAATTGATGTCTTCAGATGAGACAACAGCCGCTGGAAATGACAACTTTTGACTGGAAAAAGTCATATTATTTTCTGATAACACAGCATATAATGTCTGTCTTTCAAAGGATGAACAATTTCTTCCAGAGTTTTCATCTGCTTGCTTGGTGTACAAAGCATATGCATTACCCGATTAAATAACTCATGGCCCCATAAATCGTTAACCATGTGTACATAATTCAGTGATCTGCAAACTGTGTTACAATACACTATTTCAAAGCTTTTCTCAAGTTTAAAAAAAAAAAAGACAAAAACCAACCAACCCACAAAAAACCTGCAAAGCTTTGTTCACCAAACACTGTGCCGGTGACCTTTCTCTCTAGTTTCTTTTGCATGTTTGTTCAGTTAACTGCTGAAAACATTTTAATGCTATATTCAACCCCTGCAAAGTCAAACCGACGCATGACAATCCATCAAAATCAGCCAGATAACAGAAAGCACATTCCGATTCCAGAATTATTGTTGTCTGATTCTAAATGACAGCGTATGAAACAAAAAGAGCACAGAGCTTGATTTTCCACAGCAAAATTAAGCCCAGAGAACGATAAGAAAAAATCCTTTAGACTGAGATCCTAGAGAAATGATATGAAATTGAAGAGGATGAGAACGCGTGCAACAAGACAATTGCACTGTCACACATACAAACTTTGGTCAAATAGAAAGGTTTCTAAATGTGTGTGTAACTAAAAACTCACTAAAACAGAAATTATGAAACTATTTTCTGACAATTAAAGCAAGGATGTGTTTATGCCATTAGGTCTAGATGTAAATTCTTTCCCCAGGGTCCATCTCAAATCTAAGGATTAAGTATGTAGTGATGAAAGATTTTAATTATCTTCATTTATAACACTTAATAATTGTTAAAATGTGCCATTTAGAAGAAAAAAAATTACATTGTGAGACACCTTGCTTTAGGTAAAAAGCTTTGTTACCATTCTTAGCCAGCAAAGGAATTACTAAAAAATGTAACCTAAAACAGGTACTGATGAATTAAAAAGAAGAAACCCTCCAGGTTCTTTGAAATTAGTGAAATAGAACTATTGTCATTCAGGAACATCACTGTCATAGCATTTTGCAAACTCAAGTAGGTAAAAACATTGACAACACACTCTGTGTCTCTGTGTTCCTTTCGCCAACAAGGACCAGACTGGCACTTTTCCAAGCCATCTCTTGGACAGCCCAACCACGTGTTCTGCAGTTCTCACTAGGCTCTTACAAAGCTTTTGCCTTCTAGAGTCATGAGGCTCCCCATCTGATTCCTATCTCCTTGCGACAATGGAGAATGAAAGATCCCGCTCACACACAAAGCCAGTGGAGAACAAAAGATCACACTCACACAGGAAGCCATGGTCCCAAAGTAGCAAACCCACGTCCACTGAAAGGTTTAAAAGTCTTGGCAGAGACTTCGAACCATATTCTGTCTCTAACAAGGTGTGAGTCAACAGTGAGTAATGTAGTAAGAAGTGTCCCAGCTGTTAAACACCTGAGACCCTTTAAATAAACCTGGTATCCTGGTCAGGAGGCTTTCTTCCTCAGAAAAACCCATGACAGCACAGCCCGTGGGCAAATGTGACCAAGTTTTTGACTCAGCAGGACTGGGCACAATCTCTTTGACAAGCACAGATTAAAACAAACCGTTTCTCTCACTGTGATCCTTTGAGTACCTGGACTCAGAAGGCATGGAATCAACCTTGAGAAGGAACGTTTTTGGGGAGTCAGGCAAAACACATCTCTTGTGATGCAAGGACAAGGTAGTATTCACAAAAATCTGTTGAAAAAGCAATAGGACATGAGATAAAATGTTCTTTAAAAAAAAGATGTAAGCACAGTGAGCATTTGTGATTTCAGCAGTTGTGTCTTGATGGGTGAATGTTCCAAGATTAAAGACATTGAAAGATACTTGATTCTGAACAATTGTGCCACAATCCTCATGAGGACTTGACACATATACAAATGTTCTACAGTTTAAGTTAGGTTGGAAATAGTATGGTACAAGGACCCATTCTCTGATTACTTTTGTGATTAAGACTGGAAAAGGAGTTTTCTAAACCTTTTCCCTCTAACTTTTGGAAAAAAAAAAAAAAATTGGTTGCATCCGTTCTCAGTGATCAAAACACTGACTCAGCTGCTCACTTGTCACTTCAGACAAGTCAACTCCCTGCCACCCAGACACATTCCTTCCTATTTGGCTTTTCCATTACCTGTACAGCAAAATTCAAGCAGCTCATCTTCAGCATCATGGAAATTTTAAACACTTCTCCTGTTTGTCTGACCTCTGTCTTACAGCACTACCTCTGGCATTTTCTCTCTGCCAACACTAGCAATGTTAAAGTCCTTCTATTCTTCTCATCCCCTCCCTCTCCTTCTCCACACTCTCTCCAGGATTTTGTTATACACAAGAGCCGTAAGGAGTTATCCAGTTATTGCCAGATAGATATGCTGGGGGATGTGGAATGGTGAGACTCAATTCTAGGCAAAGATGTGAAAGCTAAGGTGTTATTCTCAACACTCATTGGGTCAGAGGGCCTTATCCTGACAAACAATGTGCAAAGCAACAGAACAGACGCTGCTCATGCATAAACACCTTCTAATGCAACAAAGTGACAACAGCACGAGCAAGCAACAAAAACATCAAAAGGAACTCACATTAACTGCAGCAGCAGCGGCTTTTTATGTACGGCATTGTCTAAGTGCGCAGGTAATATCACCCAGCAGTTATGAAATACAAGCAAATAATATAATTGACAAAGTCAACCAGAATTCGGAAGCAGCACTCCTCCATAAGGGCCTGTTCTAATGTCTAGATCCCAATGTACTCCTGCACTGCAGTAAATTTCCTAGGGGCAATGTTCTCTTGCCTGCTGAGATAGACATCAGCTCGCTCCTGAAAAGGGCTAAAGCAGCAGTCCTTCTGGCAGTGGAATTAACTAATGCCCAAGGCAGGCACTGGCACCCTCAGAGCTTTTTTTCAGTATGGAAACGCTGCTGTGTTTTTACCCATAGGAAAAATCTGTCCTGTCCAAAAACTTTACCTTATTTTGACTACAGAAGTCAGCATCTAAATCCAGAGCATATTCTATAAAGGAAAATTGATATGAAATGCCCAATTCTCACATTTGTTCCTAAGGCTAAACAATAAATTTTATTTTCAAAAATCTCTGCTCTCTCCTTACTTTACAGTTATCAGTCTTATCCGAAGTAATAAAGGAAAAAACACCGTGATAAAAAGTCTGCAAACTGCTCCTACATACAGATCTTATTTCACTGTGTATTTTTCAAGCCTTACACTTTTCTAAAATTATATAAACTAAAGGCTCTATTTTTAAGTTAAATTAGAAACCAGTCAACCAACATTATGTATATACACACACATATTTAAATCGTTAAGGAAAATTATCGCAGTACCTGGACACATTTTACATAATGTACCTCTGATCTAAATCACCAGAGAAACTGCCCCATGCCCCTCCTAGCTATTGAAACAGCTACAGAAGGACCCTGAAAAGGGTAGCCAGGATACCGATTGCCAAGTGAAATTCCTGTGCCTGCCGTTAGTGGAAGCCTTGAACAAAGAGGTGCATTTAACGCTGCTTCCTAAACTTTGCCAGATTCAGGCTCAGACAGATTTCTGGCAGCAGCGAGATCCCGAGCCAGGAGCCTGTCGCTGAGAATGACCTGCCCCCTCGTTCCCACGAGCTCCTCCCTTGGGACAGATGCAAGGGACGTGAAACCCCAGTCATTAACGGGGAAACAGAGCGTGGGGCGAGAGCAACCCTCACACTCAGGGTGAACAACAACTGGACTCTTTGCAGTGAACAACAAACTTCATGGAAAATCCTACAGGATTTAAAGAGCAACACGGCATGTTGGCCACACAATACTTTCAGCTTCTACAAAATGATTTCCAAGATCTATGTAATTTAGTAAAGAAGGATGACCTTTCTCTAGGAATTTTTTACCCTGTCTTGTGGAGCTCTAACAGACATGCAGTTCTGGTTTGCATTTTTAGGAAGGTTTCAAAACCTTATACAAAACTATTACTATTTTTCTCAACTGTATGTGACTTTGCCAGGGAAATTGAGCTTAATTTTATGCAGTCAATAAAAAAAAGAATGCTATTGGCAAACAAATGCTGCCTGTTCCCAGAAAGAATAAGGTAGAGTACCTCAAAGCAGGTGGCGTTGGTGCAGTACCTGCTGGAACTCTAATGGGTCACATGTGATATTTTATAATTGCAGCTTCAGATTACAAGTGTCAAACTTTCAACACAGAATTAAAAAAAAAAACAAACCCCCAAACAAACAAACAAAAACAAAAAAAACCCCAAAACAAAATAAAAAAAAACCTAACAAAAAACCAGAAAATGCATGCTTTCCACCTCTTCTTATCAACTTCTTAGTACCCTATTCCAATGCTATTCCTAGCTCTGAATCTGCACGTCCTGCTCCACTTGCACAACTTTCTGTGCACTAGTTACATAGAGAAACAGGAAAATCGAGTTTTATCCTGATTTCTGAACAACATTTGAATTCCTGAAATTTCAGCCACCGATTCAAATAAAATCACCACAAAGCAAAAGCAAAACCCTAAACAGACTGAGAAAACACAGTTGCTGCTTGATCCATAGGCAGCATGTATCCTGTAAAAGATAACACTGTGAGGCAGAGTACATTGTACACAACTTGTGTGAAGCTGTTTCATCTCTGCATGGACTTAAACAGAAATGCATGATGCAATCCTAAATTATACTGAATGTGCATAGTTCAAATATTATTCATACTGATATTCCAGAACTTGTAGCTAATGAAACTTCCACCGCCATTAAAACACCAAACATTTTGGAGGACACTTGAGAATGACAAATGTCTTAAGAGATCTTTAAGAAAAAACCCAATGTTTTAAAATTAAAATTTTAACTTTTAATAAATATGCAAAATTTTTAGATTTAACCTTTTCAGTTTTAATTTCTGAATAAAATTGTAAATATCAATGTTGTACCTTGGGACTTCAACACCAATGATTATAATGTATGCAATTTCTGATAATATATTTTGCAGTGAGTTTTTTCTCTAAAAAAAAATCTGAACAGATACAGGGGGAAAAAAAAAATTACTGTAGCATTCTGTAAATTTCTTGAGATAGAAACATCTCTTCTGTGAACCAAACCAGAACTGACATGTAATACAACGGATTTATATAGGAGGATATTCCTACCTGGCATTTTGACTCTATTTACAGAGGAACAAAACCAAGGAAATTTGAGTAAAATCTGATCCACAGGATGACACGAACACTGTGTGACGCAACTAAAATTTTACTAGAGGGTAAGTAATGATACTCTGGCATGTCTATGATCATCCTAATAGGTGACTGCGATACATTACGAATGTGAAGTGTCTGCGGTGTGCTGTGACTACAGATGGACTATTATCTGTTGTGATTCTGATGTGACTGCAGCGGCACCGCAAAGCTCCCAGTCTTTGATGTGACTTTATTGCCGTAGCTGTGGCATTGCTACGATGTCACACGCAGTCTCCTGCGTTATTTTGACATTTATATATACACGCACAGTGGGAAGGCAGAGTTTCGGAGTTTAAGTAGTCCTGATGAATTCTGGAGGATTGCTACCCCTATAAAACTATTACACCCCTTTTAATTCTGTAAATATTTTGGCAAGCATTTTCAAAGACAGTGTAAGAAATTAATATGGCTAAAAGGGCTGGGTTTTGTCACCCAGACTTTCATGGATATTTACATGTACAAAAATTCTAACACGTGGGGTTATCTTTTAAAATGTAAGGAAGTCTTTAACTTAACAACAGTACAAACTATAGTTAGTAAAATACATTTACTCTACAATTTAGAATGTGTTCTCTTAGAATGCAGATTATCACAGTCTCTTTTTCATGGACTAGTATTTCGAAAGGAGGTATGATGTATGTTAAAACAATATTTTTAAAAATATAACATTTAGCATTTGGAGGGGAGGGATGAAGCTAAGCAAAACTTAAAGCATCTAATAATGTTACTAAAAAATATAGAGGCTCCCTAATTCTGCATAACTGTCATCTTTTGATATTAAAATTTATTCTTGTGGTTTCTTCTCCAGGATTTTCAAGTTCTGTAAGGTTTTTTCCTGGCAAAATCCCATGAAACTAGAGGTCAGAAGTGACTTTACTTAATATAAACATCTCTGGGATTAATCTTCAGGAAAAAATTATTCACTTTCACAAAAATGAAAGACAGACTTTTTAGAAAAGAAAAAAGCTTTTGCCAATGAAAAATTTCCAACTGGCATAGCAGAAAATGTGACAAGAGATAAGCTGAACTAGCTGTTTTGCAACATCTAGATAAACAGAATGCTACACATATTTATCTTGTAGGATCTGTGATTCTCAATTGTAGTGCAGCACAAGAAACATCCTGGTAATTGTCAACTTGAGAAGCTTCAGTACATTATATATAAACACTCAGGTCACATTTACAGCTAATGTAAACTTGCACAAATGTAAAGTCACAGTATACTGAACTCAGTGCGTACATAAAACATGAAATAAAATAAATCATGCCAATGTACAATGCCTGAAATCTGTTCCTTGAACTTCATGTATATTCCATAAAATACTGATTACATTCAATTTTTTTTTTTTTTAATTACATTGTACTTTAGACCTTAAAAAGCAATTCAGAGAAAACATTGGCAGGCTTGGATCTCTCACAGGCTTCTGGACTCCACTCAAACCAGGTCTGAAGGACACTGTCATCATGAAATGCCAAACCTGAGCTGGCTGCCATCAGTTCAGCTCTCAGCTCTTTACATGTGCTTCATTCCAGACATCCCCTAACCAAAACGTGTCGTGCTCTCTTTCAATACCTAACTAATATGCTATTTTTAAAAAATTCTTCCATGCCTGTTACAAATGCCATTCTACCAACAAAAACCCCCAACCAAGCAAAGAACCCCACTACAACAAATCTCGTTTCACAAGAATTAACCCTGAAAACTATTCTGCCTAATTTTGCAGTGAAATCTCAGTTCAAACCATAGTAAACACCTCCATCCAGATGTATGGAGCTGTGAAAACACTGCCTCACTATACACAAAACCTCTGCTTGTAGCTGTGTATTACAATCAGGTGTTTGGAAACCCGTGTCCTAAGTAGCAAGAGCCAGTATGGTAGCAGAATTGAGAAGTTAAGGAATATTCAGAACTTGTCAAACATAGCTCATGCACTAGAAACATGTACAGAATTTCTTATTTACTGCAATGAGAGATAATATTTGTAGGATGTTAACAAGCAAACTCAGAGAGCTGTCTTTAAGGAGACCCACTGCCAATTCTTCATTGCCTTTTTCTGAAAATATCTATTTGCTAAAACCTAAGGTGAAATATTTAACTTCAAGTCCTTTGCCTGAAACAAAAGGAATAGTCTTGATGCCCCCTCAGTTCGTCCAGTTGGCATTATCCTACTGCACAGATACAATTAAACACTCACTGCAGAAGTGCCCAGGGTACCTCAGGTTCCCACACACACGCTGCACTCCCCAGCGGGTTGCAGTGACCCCTCCCATGCACTCATTTTTCTGTTGTTGCCATCTAAACCAAGAATATGGCAGTGGATGGCCTTGTCCAGAACAGCCAGCACAGCAGGCTGGTGATGACAGCATTTGCCTTGCAGGTGGGTCTCCCAGAGATGAGGACCCTGCCGCAAACCACCTCAGGGAGTGGTTTGGGAGGCCTCCTCTAAGGAAGAGTTCCTACCCTAAGCCACACTCCCAAGCCAGTGGGTTTTGGCTGCACTAGTAACACAGGTATCTCTGCTGTACAGGCTGGAAGCATACATAGGGAGAGTTTGGTTTTGTCACGAGGGAAAAGATCGGAGTTCCTGGAAATGGCAAGCTTGCAAACAGTTGCCCCCAGAAGCCATACAACTAAATTAAAAACTGCAGCTCACTATACAGAAGGGAAAGGCAAGATTGCATCACCCTTTCTTTTGGTATTATTATCCCACATCAAAGAAAATATTTTGGCACATCCATTTTACATATTTACATTCCTGAAATAAAACATCTGCTCAGCACTCTATTCAAACTCTATTGGGGACAAATTCTACTTTCACAGATACCCACACAACTGTGGAGAACTTAGTGATTAGAAATGTTAGAAAAATTGGACACACTTCCCAGGCTTATTTTTCTGAGCTGGTTCTGTGTTCTCACTCTCTCACATGCTTTCCTCTCTACCCCTCCCCTTCTACAACTCTGTGTCCCAATTTAAAATTCCATCTGCTGCATTTATCAAGACAGTTGTTACTTTTGATAAAAGGTATCGCCTGACTTTGCTTAGAGATTTAGCAGTCTTTATGAAAGCCTGGTCACTAGCCTTTCTTTCCAAGATTGTCTGGGTTTTGGATGCAGTATGCAGAAGTTTGGTTGGATTCACAGTAAGTGAATCTGCTCTACTCACAGTTCTGTTCCTGTGACTTTGTATAATGGTACTTTACCTTACCTGGGATAACAACTCTACTAAATGTGTTTCATTTTTTATCAAACTTGGGCTTTTTTAATATGACATATAAAACATTGATATTCCTATTACATCCCACAAGGGAAAAGAAACACCATTTGCTATAATCAGGGGAAATGTTTTGTTGCCTAAGACATGCATTTATCTCCCTCACAAACAGAAGTCATAAAAAGAACATACAACTGGTTAAATGTTACTTGATGTACCTTAGGTCCCAACTGGTTTGCCTTAGGTCCTGCAGTGTCTTGTGGAATTAAATCCAGGCATGAACACAGGTTAATGCTTTTTCTTTCCTTTTAGCAGAACTCTGTCAGTCTGGCCCACACCCCAAGAGCTTTCACTTCAGACTAACCTGCAAGTAGCACTGTGGGTCTCTCCTTTACTTCTCCTTCCCAGTGCTCCACCGATTCACTGCTGACTAATTAATTATAAACCTCTGTTCTTAAAGCTCTTATATAAATCTCTGTCCTTGTTGCCATCCTGCAGATCTATTCAGTGATCACGCTCTTACTTAAATCATGTAAGAAAGACTGGTCTGTCCCTTTTATCTGAAAGGCTGTTAGGGAGGCCCAAATTCTAAAGCTTTTTGTAATGAACTGTTCTTCCTTGAAGACAGTTTACCATCAAGCATCCTTCCAGGTCTCATGAAGGGCTACACTGCACAAACTGAGATGACAGTTGTCAGAAGGGAAGGCCAGTCCCTTCCTGAATAGAAAGAAGAATAGATCTGTCTTTTCGCTTCTGTCCTTTCTCCATTGTACTTTCAAGGCACAACTGGAGCTCCTACAGCAACAGGTATTTTTCTTTGCTAAGATTCATTGTTGGACGCTCACTGGTATTCTGAGTTCCTAATTCTAAACCCACTTCTCCCTTTTATAAACCTGCACATTATTTGTATCCAAAGGGAATTCTTTGTAAAGGCTGCTGTTTTCAGAAACTTAATTCCACTTTCTTCCAGGGCCTTCTGTCTTCCTCTCCTCCTCGCCACAATTTTTTTTCCTCCTCTTTGCTCTCTTAAAGAAATCTCTCATGTGTGCTGCTATTCAAAAATAAAATCAAGCATTTGATCTTTTCTGTCCAGACTTCCTTCTCGTTCTCCATTTCCCTGCATTCTGTCACGTGTTGCACTGTTAGCTGAACAGCCACTGTTTGACAGCATATATTGAAAATACCAGAACAAACAAACGTATTCAACACTTTGTTTCATCGTGATATTTAACAAAGAATCATAAGCAATTGGTGAAAGAGAATATTTTTAAGCTTTTGAAGTCCAGTCTGGAATTCCATGCTGAAAAAGATGGTTTGCAAATTTTCTAAAAAGCTCTGAATCTAAAATAAATAAAAAGGTTCTTTTACAGTAGCCATTTTGTATCTGTCAAAAATTGTAGCGTTCCCTACAATAGGGCTCCCAATAATTTTGTCCTCTGTGCCACAGCCTGCTTTTTGGAGATTTAGCCACAGGTATTGATGCTTGTCCCTTTGAAGCTAAAGGTTCCTGTCCCCCTTAGCTAAAAAACATGCTGGCACAGTTTTTCCTGATCAAGCCTATGAGTCAAACTCTACTCCAGCTCATCTAATATCCAGGATTGAACAATATAAGCCATAGCTCATCAAGAGTTGTTCCAGTGAGCATGATTGATGGACAACATAAGACAATTTTCATCTTGATCTTAAAATCCAAAAAAGCAAATCTTCATGTAAATATTGTTTGGAATATATGATGTAATGATTTGTCTTAGCTGACCCCCCAAAAATTGATTTGTATATCAATAGTTTTTCAATGATCCTCCAAAGATAGGGTGCTTTTAGTTTTTGTTTTGGGAAAATTTTTTACATGAGAACTTTACCTGAAATTTTTGGGTGTACCAACTTCTGCTCAGATGCAGTTACGTGTTCTCGATTTCCAAGTGCAAATCCCTTCAACAGATTTATGAGTTCCCTAATGCACTTTCATCATTACTATATCCTTAGGCCTGTGACATTTTGGATGAATGGGAATGCCAATTCTACAAAAATTCACACAAAAAAATAACAGTTGACATTTTCAGTGGTATGTGATCAGGTTTAACTATGACTTAAGGTTGAAATTCAGCAAATCATTACACTTCATTACTTTCTCTCTTGCTTGATGTGAGGCTGTTTATGGTGTGGTATTTGTCTATTGTTGTTGGGGTTTTTTTAATTATAAATCTGTATTTAAATTTTAACTGAAGAATATTGAGATACATCTTTGGGTGTCTGGACCTAAGGTTATCCAGCATCAGCTTTTTATAAGGGCTACAAAAATCCAATTTTTGGATCACATTCCTACTTCTCCAGTTCTGGAGAGAATTCATGAAAGAAAACCTGTTGTGGTAAAGAGACAAGTTATCGAGTATAAAGAAACAGTTTGGATAAAAGAAGTATTTCTTTTCTTTTAATTTTTGAGTATCACTCAGTCCTCTTTGACTGTGAAGACGTTGGCCTGCAGAGATCTGCTGAATGATGTCCTCTACAAAGCACCTCTTGCCAGGCACTCCCTTAGGACTGTTTAAAATCTATTCATCTGCTACTTTTTCACCAAGGTTTCTGTTGTGGGAGAGTACTGAAAACATTTAAGTCGCCTACTAGAATTCTCACACTTCATCAGCATTTAACATGTCATTTGAACAACACTAAAATGTATTTGTACAAACATACCAAGAGTTTAAGGCAGTGGAAAAGTTGAAAAGATATCAAGTTATTTCCTACCTCTGCCTTTGAAAATTGTATTTCTGGGAAGGACACTTAGAAAAAATAGCTACAGCTTCTATCCCCTGCCCTCCCAATTAGGAGTATGAGCAAGATTTCATGGCTCTATAGCATGCTGTCTGAGCTTTCTATGCACCAGATCCATTAGTTGTTTGCTGGGGGAAGTAAAATTAGAAATGTTTTATTATGATTTCCAAATTACTGTGTAACAAATGCTTCAATAATCCTTACAGCACAAAAAAAAAGTCTGTTTTGCCCAACAAGCAACTGACAGCTTTCTAATGCAGTTACATTAAAGCTCTTTCCCGAGTGTGTGAGGCACTTTTTAACTAGCTCCTCAGGGCATTGTTAGATATCATTGCTTACAGCCACTGCGAGCCACTGTGCCATAATAGTGCTTCCCACTTCCTCCTGATCAGTCAAATACAAAAGGTGACTTTCAACACAAGAAAAAGTCTCAACCAGCCAAGACACCAGATGTAAGACTGTCTCTTCACGTACAGCAGCAGCCCAGAATGAAAGCACAGCCTTCTGGAGAAAGATGCCTCTCAGGGTACTGGAAGAAAATAAAGAACAACTTCTACGGGTGTCTTTTCTTAGGTTAGTAAACTGCAGGTGCTTGGAGTAATTTTAAATTGGGAAAATAATCATGCCTTATTTTATGCTTTAAGCATACAGTAGTCTACTAAATGAGTAAATTTGAAGTAAATCTCAAAGTCATCTTCTCTAAAGGAGTGGATCCATTTAATCTAAACATGAAAAATTAGGAATTAGAGAGGCAATAGAATGAATATTTCTGGAGTAGAGATTACTAAAAATACTTGATTAGGTATTTAGTGAAGAAGATAACTGTCATGGATTTTACAGTTCTTCCAAATCAGAATTTGTGGAGATCAGATTCAGAAGGTATTAATTTACCTTCTACAGTCAAAGGCCAACAAACAGTTCTTGTTGAATTAATCTTTGATAGCTATCAAAAACTGCATCCAAACTTCATACGCCTATTTGCAACAAATCATCTCGAGATTCTCAGCTCTTATTGCCCAAGTATACTGGGAGACTGCTAATAAAGTCAACATGAAATCTCAGCCCATGTCAGACTATCTTCAGGAGAGATGAGAGACACACAGCTTTCCAGACCCAGATAAAGCATAAAATCAAATAACCAAAACCATTCCAAGGCTATGTGACTACCAGCACATCATTTCAGAAATGGAGTGAGGGAGTAAGTCACCCTAGTCCTCTTGAACAGTACCTGAATTTTCCCATCCTGTGTGCTCCCCCCTGCTGGAGAGGGAACAAGCCAAGAAACCCTGGGAAGCCTCTCAGAAAGTGCTGTTCCATACCTGAGTCTGGAGGCCACTTTCTACCACAGTGACACGAGGTTTTAATGCTGTTGATCCTGGTTTTGTCCACTGCATTTTGTTTTTTCATTTTTTTCTTTAATTTCTCAAAGTCACAAGAGTTACTTTACATTAAGGCAAAATTACAAATATGAATATGAACTCTTCCCCAACACTCAACCCTTATAAGAATACAGGACAAGAGAAGATATTGCAGATACCAACCAGAGCTAGAGGAGCATGTGGTAGCAGAAAAGCAAAATATCAGGCAGCTTTGGAGAATGAGACTGATATGGTTACAATGTGATTTAGTTCTCCACAATGGAGATAGATGACCATTTACTTTCTTCATTTATCTACTCACATCTACACTTTACATTTCAAGAAGCTGAAACTCTTGCATCATCCTATTTATCTAAGGGACTAAAGGCAGCGCACAATCCACATGGAAAAAAAAAACAAAGTGGCCCTGCGATATATGTTGAGCACTTTTTCCAGTAAATCTTATTTATTTCCTCAGAGTCCTCAATATCTGAAGCTTTTATGTATTCATTATCAGCAACATGTCGAGTAATGTGATAACTTGACAAGGTTCTATTGAAGCAGCTTAGTGGGACATACAGTACTTATGCTGCCTGATAAGAAAACATTCAGAAAGGTCATATCCTCTGTTGTATTCCCTATCTCTCTGTGAAGCAGCAGTTTGGGTTTTTCTGAAAACTAAAGTTTGAAAATATTCCTGGTAAAAGTGAGTGAAAAGCTGTCTGGCTGCACGAGCACAATGACGATCAGTTGCCATTAATATTCATGTTACTTTTGGAAACTTGATATTAAAATGAAAATCCTTGCCAAAAAGTTAACCATGTTGACTAGGCGTGACTATGACATGAGTAGCTGGTCAGCTCAGCATAACTGTTAGACCTGAGATATAATGGCAATATCCCACTGACTGACTCCTGGAGCAGCATGACAGATCTGACCTTTCCTGCTCACCTTGCTCCTCTACATCAACGGCTAAGTGGTGTAGAAAGTCAAATCAGATTTAGAATGCAACAAACCAAAACACGCACCATGACTGTGCCTGACTTGCTCTTTTTTAAGTAGCAAGTAGTAACTCTATTTTGAGTCTTGTGATGTTGAAGACCTACAGAGCCTTTTCTGTGCCACTTATTGGCAGAAAAAGGACAGAAATCAGGAGAAGGGTATGGTCCGATTTTCCCAAGATCTGGAACACATCCACTGCCTGAAGAGATAATGCTCGGGGCCATCTCAGGATAAAACAGATGAGCAGTAAAGCTCAAGCCTTTGATATGCCTCACAACTGGAGGTTTACAAAAAGGTACTGTGGAGCCAGATTTGTCACACTTTCTCCTGAGTTTCTGTGACTCCAAGGCAAGCTTGGCCCAAACAAAGAAATTCTTGCTATTCAGGTAAATGAACACAAAATGACAGCCTAGCAACCTCTGTTATAATAATACCACTAGTCACAATAAGCTATTTCAGACCTATTACTCTATTTTGGGCACATACTGTCTATATGATATAATGTCTGATATTATTTGGCACATGGGGACAAATTCAGTTTGATGTGTAACAACATATATATGCTTTGTCACAAAATCTTTATATATAGGCCCACTACAAGTATTAAAAAGAACTTTGAAAGGCAATTTCTCTAAGCAGTAGTTTATGGTAGTTAAAAGTATTCTTTGTTTTCCAGCGTGTTATACTGCTTGTTTCATTGAACAAATCCAGGTCATCTTTATCCCTACTTTCCTCAGTCACTTATATTACCTTGTGCATGCAGTGGGATTTCAGGCAAGTTCTACATACAGAAAAATACAAATGTCATTATTGGACTTCATTAGACACAATGTTACCTTTTGGTGAACTTTAGTAGAAACAACGCCTGATTGTAAACCTGGATCCCAGCTGGAGGTCACAAGCAAAATAGTGAAATGAGTAACAGGAGGAAGGAAAAAAAGCCCAACACTATTAGACAAATTAAAGAATCATCATTTGCATAAATACCTGCTTACCCTTAAATCCTTTGAAAGACAACAATTTTAAATCCTAGTAAATATTGCAGCTCAGTTTGTCAAGAGTCAAACACACTTGGTTTTTTTCCCTTCACTCAATGCTGTTGGGATCAGAATCAGCAGATTAAAGAGTTGCTGTCAGCTGTTCTGCCCGAGGGAGGGTTTTCCTTATGATGAGATGAGGGGTTGCACGTGAAAACAGGAGAGGAGTGGTAGGATGAACACCCGTAACAATCATTTCTCTAATTCTGATTGAAAAATCAGCCTGACCATCAGTTTTTGGTGTAATTTTATTAAGTCTCACTTGATGACGAAAGCCTAATTATTCTTCCTATTGACAACTCCTGGATGCAGTCAGCAAATGGCAGCAGATTTGAGATGGAAAGTGAAACATTGCCCTTAATTTGTAATGTCAAGCCTTTCATATGGCCACAACTACGAGACAGTTAATCAGAGGTATCATCTCAGGTAACACAGCAGCTTCTGCTTGCAATCAAAGCTGCTTTCACACCAAGGTACAGCTCCACATGAGCTGTAACTGAAGACAGAGTGCCTCTGTGCACAGCAGGGGTTGGGGAGCAGGTAGGAGAATTGTCCCATATTTTATTGGCAAATAATGATTTTATCAGATCAGAGGACAAATTTTAGCTCAAGGTGAAGTTGATACCGTACTACTTTTGAAGATGAAAGGAAATTAATCTGATTTTGACTTTGTGCCTGGCCCTCTTTACAGTGTCTCACCAGGATTCCTGGGACTATGAGAATATGTAGTTCATCATTGATCTTCAGACTTAAACTATCTATTAGCTTTTTAGTAACTTCATCTGTGGTTCTGTTGTGATAGTTATCTATTGCCTTCTTTTTTTTAAAGAGATTAATAAGAGACAATTCAAATCCTTGTAACAAGGGTCTTATAAACATAGACACAGTTCTTATTCAATTAATAGTCTCTGTATGTTCCAGTGTCCACACTGGGGGGGAAAAAACCAACCAAACTATCCTTCCATTGATAACATATAATTTTACCATTTACTGAATCTTTGCATGCAGTAAGAGACAAATTTTAACCCTTGGGGTCTGCGCAAGGCACAGTTGTTCATCCTTCATTTCCTCTTGCTTAGCAAGATGTGGACTCCCTTGAAACCTTCCCTAAAATGAAAAGGAGGAGTCAGAGACCAATGTCCGAATTTATAATGGTTAGATGTTAATTTGGAATTGAAACTGTCAATAAACCTTATCAAAGGCAGTTTTAATCTCATGAGGAAATCTAATTAAATTAAAAAGATTTCACTGGGAGTGTCTTTGACCTGTTTGTTCAAATTTAAGAACTGGTGATTGAAGTCTCACTGTAGAGATTCCAGGATTTGAAAGCTTTGGGATTCCCCTCTGACCACCTCTGATTCTTTCTAGATTCCCTATCTCATGCAAAAACATCACAGAGGGAGTTCTCCAAACTCCAGAACTGAGCACAGCTTTACTGTGAAGCTGCTCTGCTGTGGTGCCCACTTAGAAAAAGCAACCTGTAGCAGAGGACCAGGGCACAATGGCAGGCCTGTTCCTGCCATGAACAAACCTAAGGACCAACTCTTCCCTGCCAAGGCTCCTTTCTGACTCCTGCTTGCATTGGGCCACACTTGCTGCAGAGCAGAAAGCTCCCAGTCTTTTGCCTCCAAGCACAGTAACTTACAGCAGCTTTTGCTTCGTGTTCTGCACTCCCACCAGAGTATCTCCCATTCAGAGCAATAATCCTTAACATCCCTCCCAGAGCACAGATCCCCCATAATGAGAGAATGGCAAGGATAGAGGGAGAGGCACCTGTCCTGAGCACTATTAAGTTTGGATACACTTTTGAGATGCAACAGCAGGGCAGTGAAAGCTAGTCTGGAATGGAGATTCTGTGAAGGAAAAAGTAAATGACTGTAACATTAAATCTGCTGTACATCATAATTTCTTGAAGCAGAAATGTGTACTTTGCTCCATTTCACAAAATGTTGCCAGAAGACCCAGTATTTGCTTATTCTATAAGTTAGTCTTCCCCCTTACCCTCACCCCACACCTCATAAGGTTTGAAACATATGGCAGGCTTCAGCTATGTAGAAGGATCTTTTCGAATTTGTACAGCTCAAGAAAAAGATAGGTTGATGGAAATGCATTTAGTTTCCCTTCAAGAAATTTACAGTGTAAATCACCTACAAGATCCTGAAGATTTTTGTTGCTTTAAACAACTATATCTAAATTTGAGAGTCTCAAATCCTCAGCAGGTGTAAATCAGCCTTGCTTCACCAATCTCAGCAAATGCACTGAAACTTGACATTAAGGGACAGAACCCCTAAAGCACAACCAGACATCTTCTTAAGAGTTACAGCTCCTTCTCTGGAGAGCACCTGTCATAACATGTTTGTGCGGCAGCTCGAATGCCCAGGCTGTGACCCTGACTAAGATCCTTATACCATTAGAATAAAAATTATGTTAGGAGACTTTGGAAATAACACCATTCTGCTTAAGGTTAGGTATAATTTAACCTCCGAGAAATGAGTTCAGATATGCAATTTTTAAACAGCAGGCCGGGAAGAAGTCAGGTACAACATTCACACGCGCACTGTAAAACATGGTGTGGGTAAAACCTGTCTCCTGAGTTCCAGCAGGAGAAATAGAAGAGTCTCAAGACAGAGCTAGGCTGGGAGCACAGTGCCTACACAAAAAAGTTGGAGTTGTAAAGCAAAACTCAATCAATCACATTCTCGATGATAAGCTCATACAGATGGGGTGCAAGCAGGGGGCCTTTAATGTGCATTTCTGTGTCTATCTGAGGTTTTGTAGGGTGTATCTCAAGGAATACAAAACATGAAGTTTTCTGAACATGTGAATTAAGAACCTCAGGGAGCAGAAGAAATATCGATTGGACACAGTATGCTGTTCAGTACAGAAAAGTACAGGAGATAATCATCAACGGCAGCTGCTTTCAAACCTGCATGAAACCCCAGGGTAGGACTTTCAGCACCTATTGGCAAAGCTTGTTGTGCTCAGACAATTGTCTCATTCATTTTAAAATAGCTTCACAATATTTAATTACGACAAATGTAGAAAGGGTCAAACACCTTCATCTTGACCAAGTGCGAGACAGGTCCTGCATGATACTGTTTGATAGAATCAGGTTGATCCTCAGTGTGTAAAAACAGTACGATTTCTTGTTTGTTTTGAAAGGAGTGAGGGATGTTTGGTTCGTGGTAAGGAGGAAAGCTTTCCCTTATTATTTGTTTCTAAAGCAATAACTAAATTAGAAAGAAAAATCTTTACCAGAATTTTAAAATATGAGTCCAGTTCCACCTTATCTGATCTACGTTATTAATCAGTTTGTTCTTTCCCTCCAGAAACTCTGAGGAGATGATTTCTGGTGACTAGGCTCAAGTTTGACAGATTTTTAATAACATGTGACTGTTAGGCCATTTCACATTTTTGGATTCACACATATAATTCTTGGAGAGGAAAACAGAAATAAGAGCGTGATGGAAACCTGAAGAAAAGGAGGAGAGTTTGAGGATGGGCTGAACAGAGGAAATAAGGCAAACTACTCAATTTTATCTTTAAACTATTTTTCAACAGCATCAAAACAATATTTTTCAGTTTTTTCATTTTTAGGAAATAAGTAGACATGAAAACTGGTCAGGAATCATATACAGAAAGCTCCATTTTAAAACGGTTCATAAGAAGTTACAAGCATGTGAAAAAAGAAGCTTGGCAGACTAGCACAGAAAGCTTCAACTACTGTGATCATTTACCAGAAAAGCTAAAATAACAAACTTAATTCCACACAACCCATATAAACCACACAAAAATCTGGATCTCTTTGAAAGAATAATCATCATAAACATGAAAGTTTAAAAAAAAAAAAAAAAAAAAGAAGGTTCACCCTCCTCTCAGTGATTACTCTAAAAGCCGGTGTGAAACTAGGATTTCTAAACTCATTTTAGGAGCTTCAGAGAAAGAAAACATGAGGGCAAAACAGCAACATTGTCACAGGACTCTCCAAGATCCACACCAACAGGAAATCATTGTCAATTTTCAAGAAGAATCCTGTAAGGATTTCCAACAATTACTAAACAAGCTCTGAGTGCCCAATCTACTTTTAAAGTTTGAATTAGGTATGCCAAAAGCTGTGAGAAAAATTTCAGGCCTCCATATCTCCCCACTTATGGATCAATAGAGCATTCATGAATCCAACCCTGTAAAATGGCAAGAATCTGAGCATTCAATGTTATTACTGTACTGCAGTTCATTTAATGCTGCAACTATAGTTCATTTAATGCTGTGCTGGCTTCTCTTGCATTTTCCTCATATAAAAGTTAAGTATCCACTACAAAAATGAATCATCTAAACTCCAGGTAAAAGCTATCACAGTATGAAAGTAGAGATCATGCTGAGAAAATGATATCAAATGTTATATAAAAAGAGCTATCCTATTGAAAGTGTTTGTGGTTTGTAGTTTACCTCCTGTTAGCAGCTCTCTGTATTGATTTCAAAAACCTGTTCAGAAAGCTAAATTTGGAATTTTTATAGAAGTATTTGAAGAGTCCAGCCTGTTAACATCTTTTCATAAGTGAAAAAACAATATATATTAAACACATGTACATGCAAACTACATTAGAAGAGCATTAGGGTTGCAAAGCAACGCACTCAGAAGTTTTCAGGTGCCATAATTAAGATCTTCTGCGCAATCTTAATTGAGCCCCACCCTGCACATGCCCACGATGACACAGTGTCTGACTGCACAACAACCTCTTCCCCAGATGAACCCAACACCATCAAACCCAAACCAACACTGAATTTGCCCTCATCAACAAAGGACACTGCCCGCATACACCACCTTCACTGCCCACGGCAGAGACCAGGAGACCAGAGAAAAATAAGGCAAGGGACTAAGCCAGGGAATGAATGGTTGCATGGTTAGCTCTCTGCAGTTTTGCCCTTAGAGGTTACAGCTGATTTTCACCACTGAAGACACCCTCACCTTCTCATAGCACTCATTATTTGTAGTACCTTCATCTTCTGTGTCCTGACAAAGGTCCATATCACAGCAGACTCTGCGCCCGCCAGCTGCAAACTGGAGTCAGTGGGCAGCCTGGTTAGAACACGCAGCATGACTTACACTGTGGAGAGCCAGGAAAACATCAGGCCCCTGCCATGCCAAACTCAACCACCCTGCATCCCCTTTTTCCACATGAAGGAGAGTCTTACCACTCATCTCAGAGCAAGTGTTATTTCAAAAATAAGCGTTATTGTCTGCAAAACAGCGATGAAAAACGCACAAGAAAATTAGTAATTCTGTGTTGGTCTTGAGCAGTGTGCAGTAAGGCAAGCCTGGGCCTACCCGTGCAACAGAGAGAATAAAACAACTTAAAGCTGCACTCATTCAGCAATCACCTTGTACTTAGAGCACAGAACGATGCAGGGGTCCATGGGAAAAGCAGTGTGTGACCATGTAATTAGAGACAGTATCAAAATGTATACACACAAGGGGGCCCAATTAAGGCTTCATGGACATCATTATTCTTTTCTCTTTTTCCTTTTTTTTTTTTTTTAGTGCTTGGTTTTATTGCAACGTTCATGGTTTTGTACCCTTTTATCTATAATTTCATAGGTTGTTAAAAAAAATACAGAAAGGGAGAGAAAAGAAAGCCTGAAAAAATCTATTGTATGGAATGGCAGTGATACTGAAATACAGGGCTGGCACCTCTTGGTCCGTAGCAGAGGCTTGCCCACGTGAGTGGTAATAGAAATGGTAGCCTGCGCATGGAGCAGGCTGAAGGAAGGGCTGGGAGGCACACAGGTTTCCCAGGGACATACGGCAGCACAGGGACACAGGGTACCATGAATCTTGGCTTTCCCTCTCGGGCATACCTTTGGTGGCAACCTTCTGTTGCAAATACTTCCCTCTCATGTTCTTCCCCATTCCCAGTCCCTGCCCTGTGCCAATATTTTTGCAAAGGCAACCCCTAAACTCCTCCAGTTCTAGTTTCCCATTTTAATCTTCTCTTTAGTACTGCACTCTATGGGTTGTTCAGACTCACCATAGTAGTATTTATTCCCCTTCTTGTTCGTTAGTGCCAGTCTCTCTCCCACACATTACCCTCAGGTTCCCAGTCTTACATCTTTTCTTTCTGCCTCCTGCCACAACCCCATATCCACACTCCTCCAGTTTTTCTGTCATCTCTAAAGCCAGTGGCAGCATTTCCCACCCCTACTTCCACATGAGTTCTTTCTTGCTCCTTTTTAGGTCCCAGTCCTAGCCAAGCCCTTTTACACAGCCCCTCAGCTCCCCAGCTAAGGAGATTCCCTTCCTCCTTGGTGTGAGCAACTATAAAAAGAGAACCTGAAAAGCCTCAGGGCACATTCTCACTTTTAGTCTTACTGGCCTGCACTGTGCTCGGGGCAGGGAGCTGACTTCCTCACCTCAGCATCCCCAGCAGCATGTGCAGCACTGCTCTGGGTAGGCATATGCTTGAACTTCCAGCACTCGATGCCACAGTAGCCTAAAAAACTGAAAACTAATCCCAGACAACACCTACGATATAGTACTTGGGATGTGCTGTCCAGACAATGATTTCAGGGAATTCAGCTGCTACCAAATCTCTACTGATCAAGTAAAAACACAGATTTTTCAGTGTTTTCCCTAAAATCCCTAATGGATTTTCACTGGAACAGCAAAAGATAATGATTCCACAAAACTTTTAGATTGAAGCTGAAGAACACTGTGATGGAGCTTATCAAACATATACAAGAACACACACAATTTTCTTTGCCTTCTATTTTTCTGAAAAGAATATGATTTTTTTTGCCATTTCAATCAGACAGAAGTGGGCTGATGCAGACATCCAAAACAGAAAATTTCAGCACAGATGGTGCTGAAATAAGTAACTCTAAGTAATGTTTTAAAATAGGTCATTTATGACAACATTAACTGCTATGCCATGAGCTTCTTTTATTGTATATATAAAGGGGGAGAGAAGAGCTTGTAAATGCATTTATAGACTTACATAAGAAAAAAAAAAAAAGAGTATCTAAGCAAGAACTTATATTTGACATGATTTAGACCTGGCATGAGATCCATGTGGTTCATCACACCAGTTCAATATGCAGGTCAATGCTCAGTATACCAACTCAAAAGAAGCTGAAGCATCACCTTTAGCTTGCAGTGTGAAAAATATTATTGGAATTCTAAGTAGTAAGGATCACTGGATATGGATACTCAGGAACTCATTACAAATATGAATGAATTGCAGTTACTAAAAATGGAGGGAACCAAGAAAACAGGTTACTTCTGTAGATACAAAGACCCAGAATATGCAAGTGCTTATTCTGCAGCCAGATGATTAGTGGTACTTAGGCAATATAAATGCTCAAAATACCCACTAGAGAGTTGTCACACTGCTCCACTTCTGAGTACGAAAGCTACAGCCACTGTAGTGGCAGACAAATGCATAGAGCAAGTATAAGCTACTCAGTCTCTGAGCAAGGCCACATCTTCCTGGGCCAAGAGAAGCTGTGGGACATCAGCTGCTCAGAAGGGTGCTAGAGTAGCTGCAGGTTTTGGGGCAGTGCTGAGTGGAGGAAAGAGGAAAACCTGCAGAAAACAAGATACTAATTCCCAAGAGTATTTAGGCCACTGTCATGGTGGAAGAGCTGTGCTAAATCAAGGCTCTGTTTGCACATGTGCTGGAGTATGCTCTAGTG
Source organism: Cephalopterus ornatus (assembly GCA_013396775.1). NCBI lineage: Eukaryota > Metazoa > Chordata > Aves > Passeriformes > Cotingidae > Cephalopterus > Cephalopterus ornatus. Next base: position 1,059,742 of record VZRE01012431.1, on the reverse strand, counting down.
ATAGGACAGCAAAATTAACAATGCTTATTCAGATGAGGAGCTAAACAAAGTGAAGCAGTGGAGCTTCCATAGGGAAGCAGCTAACATCACTTGATGTGGTCTTCACCAAACAAGACAAAAAAGCTGCAGCTAAATACGGGACGTTTTCTTTATGTCAAATGCATGCCCAAGAAACAGCACCTATTTGCTCCATGGTCTACCTAGAGGAATGGCATGGGCCTTTTCCCAGTGTATCAAGTTTTCTACTTCTCTCCTACCCAGCAAGGTCCCATAGCTAGCCAGAGAATCTGCCACCAGCGAGTCCTCTGCTCGTCTGAGACACTATGATCCAAACAGCATCTAGCATGGTTACAAATTGGACCTGGGAACGACTAGTCCTACTTACCTCGCTGCTTCAGCACACTACAAGGAAGACAAGTGCTTAAATACAAAGGAGAAAATTATTAGTTTTCATTAGAGTAACTTAAAGAGCCTACCTAATGTCCAAATATTTTATATATTACATAGCCATATGTAATATAATCTGAATGCTCTCTGTATTAGACAGCAAGATATATGCAGCTAACTTAGAGCACTGGCAGAATACACACACAAATGCAAAATGTACACCTACAACACTTACTCCATTCTACAAAACAACCACTTTTTAAGGAAAGCTATTAGGAGTTTGCCTGGTTGGAGAAATTAGACATTACACCTTGAAAGGCCAGTATTTATTCATGTTCACATATATGCACCTGACAATCACTTCTCTGCTCCTTCCACATGATGGAAACACCAAAATTCCTCTGCTGCTTCAATTATTTCTACTTTATTTCAGACTTTCATATGAAGATGAACAAATTGGCATCTCACCTTACTGAAGCCAGATTTCTCTGCTCCTCTGAAGAATTTGTCCCCCCTGCATTCCCGAGTAAATGCAGTATACAGGGAGACAAATTTATCCCCAGAAGCCAGAAATCAAATGAAGCACAATGAGGACTCAAACAGCAGGAAGCCTGCAGAGGAGGCCAGACTGAATCCAAGCAGAAAGAGTGTTGTCCATGAAGGTGGAAAGGCTCCATGCTGAGCTACTATGATTCAGCGCTCCATATGACCAATGAATTTCCAAAGAAAACTAGAACTACACAAGAATTTGATAGAGAAACATTCACAGACACAAGGTTTGCTACGAGGATAGCTCAGTTGAGAATCAGCAGGGATTTTTTCCCACTCTGCAATTAGCGCACTTGTCAGTCTTTGACACCACTGCAGTATTCCACAGCCTGTGTACCTGCAGGAGACAGCAGGGTGGAGGGAAGGAGAACTTGACCAGGTAACACAGACGCTGAGGGAAACGTGTTATCTCGTTAGCCACTAAGTGGAGCTACTAAGTGAGAAAGGTAAAGAAAACTTAAGTTTTGATTCTTAAAGCACCTTCGATGCTATCGAAAACACTGTTTAAATCCCCTCTCAAAAAGAAAAAATTTGAAGTGTCAAAGTAATAGCCCAGGTTGTCTTGGTCACATATTTCTGTACTGGATTACTCATAGTGTCTTGATGTACTTAACAAATTGTTGGATTATTTTTCTCTTACAAGCAATCATTTTATTCCAGTTTCCCAATTCTGTGTCCAGTAATCGAGTTGAGTTGCATCCCACTGCATGTCCCTACAAGTGCTATCACTGTTGTGTGTAGGAGCACTCACAGTTGTGAGATCTTTACTACAGCTGAAGCTCTTAAAAAGAAATCTCTGGAAAGCAGTTGGGGTTGCTGAATGGAAAGTCATGAGATGAAGTGTTAAACTGTGGAGTCACTGCTCAGCCATTGAGATATTGAAAATGCCACAATGCCTTCTGACCAGAACTGGTAACTTTGCTACATCTAGGGGATGGGCTGAGTTTTTCTCTGGCTATCACTGAAAAAATTGAATGGAGCGTCCAAGGAATTAATTTTGTTCATCTGTCTTTCAACTAATAAGAGGAGAGCCAATATCAATGGATTACATACGGTGATAGCACACAACCTTCTCTTTCATCCCAATGCCAAAAGCACTGTTATCCAAGCCCAGTGTCAAGGAGAGAGCTCTATCATGGCTAAACCTAAACCCACCTGCTGTGAGAGTCAGCTCTCACAGTTTCTCTAGCAGCAGCATGGAGGTTCCTTCACCTTGCTTCCTACACAGCCAGTGGACTGCAATCATTTACATCATGTACGGTGCTCATGATAAATTCAACAGATTTTTTTGCAATGTTGTCTACATGGGCCTGCATTTTACGGCTATCTTGAAAACTCCACTTTTGCTGAAAATATTATCTATCAAGTGCCATTTCTCAACTCATCATGCTTCAGTAATCTATGATCTAACACAAGATGCTTGATGCTTTTGCCTAAACATCAAAGAATTGGGAAATTTGGAGCTGTTGTCTCCATTCCCCACAGCCACCACTGATGTCATGACAGTCAAAACTCTCTTACCATAACCATGAAGTGTGTGGGCAGTGCATTCTTGATAAGTAACCCTCAGTGCCATAGCAGACCCTAGCTCTTGTCTAGAATAGGCAAAGACCACTGATCCTCATGGAAAGCTCCATCTCTTGTACAGAGGAAAAAAATGGGTCTTAAGGGAAATTGTATTTGTCTAGTGTGGGGGATGCAAGTACTTGGGGAGAGGCTGAAATTCATGTATTACGAGGATGCTTAGAAACATCTCATCCAGATACATTGAAAGCAAGGAGTAATAAGCAGAGTCACACGTGGGCCTGGTTCAAAGCACAATGATATCAGTGCTCCAAACTCACTGCACAGTTAAGACAATCTCAGGGATTGTGGTCGTTACCTCTTATCAGGAATGAGCTGAAAGAGTGTCTCCTTCTACCACAGGAAGATGAGTCTGACTCAGCATTAAGGATCAAATTAAGGCAGACTATTGCATCAGAAACTCAGTTCTTTGTATAAAATTCTATTCTAAACAGAATATTTAGGGATGTGAATCTAGCTGTTTATCGTGGGATCTTTGCTTAGTCACGCAATAATATTTATGATTTCCATACACACTGTCCCATGACAAGGCACTCAAGTCACTTGGCCAAAGAACATCTGCAGTACATGTCAGTTGAAAGAAATGCCAAATACACGCTGTCTTCTTATGCCCAGTTAAGGTGGGAAAATGAAGAGATTTCATGACAAACTTTGCTGAACATATTTCCAAATTTTGGGATTGGACTTGGCGGTAGCGTGCAAATGAGTATGTTTTCCTGTAATGATGCAATGCTCCAATAGTACCACAATATTTATAAAAGCCCTAACTGAAATTACTAGATAGTCCATTGAAACTATTGTCTCTTCAAAGTTATTGTAGCACAATCTTCCACTGATTAATTGCACAGAGCAAGACTTTTGACTTTTAAGATCTTTCCTGAACACTCCCCTGCAGTACCACCATCAGTTCCACGAGATGCTGGCAATTTGGTTCATGAAAGATGGTGAACTTAAAAGCTTCTTTCATCAAGATAGTTCTGTTAAAATTAAGTCATGTGGTTCCCAAGCATTTAAAAAAAAAGAAAAAAGATATTTCTCAATAGAGCTTTGCAATCTTTTCAAATACTAGAAGGTCACTTATGTTTTCAAGGCCGTTTAGCAAGGTCAGGTTGTAATGAGCTGCAACTACTTTATTTGTGATTTGTGGCTCTGAGGGATTAATTGTCCCCACTCTGTCTCATCCACAATCTAAGGCCGAATTGTCAAAATGATCCATGGCTTTCGTCCCCAGGCCCATGGTTTCATTATTAAGGTGCGTTCTAATCGATAGTAGCATTTTTAACATTTTGCCCCTTACGTTTTATCAATCCTTATTATCTAATGACCAATACTGAACTGGCACAAGGTTTTTCAGAAACACACTGACAGATTACAACAGGCAGTCACATGCATTTGTAATTAGACTTCATTACCATTATAAGTGCTGAATGGGAGCAGAATAGAAAGGCCGAAGGAATGCACCCAGTTCACAGGGCTCGTCCCATTTCTTAGAGCCCCTGCACGAGTCTGCCTTAATTTAATGATAAATAAAAAATAACCTCAACAACAAATAACAAAAATTTGGGATCTTTTTCAGGTTAATATGTTCAATTTATTCCACTCCACTGGCTCAAGTGGTATCAGAAACTTTGAGAACTAGCCAACCATCCAGAAATTACAAACTTGTGTTTTGACAGAGAAGACACCCACCGCAAAACAAAGCAAGTCTGTTACATTTCACATTCTTAAATTTGATTATTTTAATTACTCTGATTCTTTGTCACAGTTTAATCTGTTCTCACATTGAAGCAAATACGAACATTAATTTTCTTCTTTTCCTCTGCTGGAAACTGGAACTATGACAGATAATACTGTATCTCCTTATCTAAAATCACTACTGGTTTAGAAAGAAAGCTAAGGGGACAGATCCTCAGATGGCGTAAGCTGGCCTAGTTCCACTGAAGTCAATGGAAGTACACTCATTTACATGCGCTGAACATCTGGCCCAATAGTGGTCATTAACAGAATATTGCCCAAGAGTAACGTTTTCCAGGCTACAGAAAAGCTGAAATAGTTATTTTAAATTCCATAGCATTCATTCTCCCTCCTTTTCTGTAAGAGAGTCCTGGGCTGTCTAATGAAATGGCATGCTCTGGCCTCCTGGTTTTCTTATTGAGGGAATGTGGCCTCCTTTCCAACCTGACCTTGTCAAAGCAAGCAGCTTCCATCTCTGGACAGAATGTAAAACTGCAGGCTACACACAAACACATACAAGAGTTTCATTAGGAACTGAATGTGACACTTAGCATTTCTCGGACAAACCCAGAGCATTCAGTAATTCAGAACTGCAGCTAAATATGGTAACATTTAAGAAAAAAGAATTAGGTCCAAAATGAGTTTTCAAACCCAAGTCTGAATGGCATATTAGTTTGACAATTCTGAAAATACAAAATTATTGCTGACTTCAGTAAGCCTAGAATATTATTTCTGAAGTCCTCAAATTTGGTATTTTTGTGAGAGTCCGGTTTGTTTGCTTTCTAATCCTTATGCTTTCCAATCCTTATGATAATTTTAGAGCCTATTATTGTATTTCGTTTTTCCAAAGAACTTTTAGAGCTGCTTGAAAAGAAAATCTCCTAAACTCAGCCCACACATACCCAAAATAGAGGAGTGGCTGTCATGAGTCCCTGATCTCAGGAGAGACTTAGTCACAATTTTCTAATGCTGATGTCTTAAAAGCCAGTGTAGTCAGTTCATTGCTGATCAATGTAGGCAAGAAAGAATTGCTACTAAGACTTGAATGACGTAGTTTGGCATCTCATTTCCTATCACAGATCAGCACTACCTAAAAAGAATATCACCATCGCTATTTTTCAGCTATCCTAACACATTAGTGAATAAATAACTGCTTCAGACAGATTATTTCCAAGGCCCAGCAGTGTTTTCTTTAAAATGATGGACCACAAAGGCGTCAGCTAAAGCAAAGTGACACATTTCTGCCTATGGCAGTTCCAACTTTAAAACGATACTGCAATTTTATGGAGTTTTGCTCCTAAAATCTGTCCTGTATTATATGTGACTATGGGATCATTTTCTAGGTCTGAGGTGAAACATTATGTATACACAGAATAATATACATGACCATATGAATGCATACTTAAATCTTTTGAAACACACAGTGAGTTCCTACAAAAAGTTCCTGTGTTAAAGGCCTGATAGCTTCAGCTTATGCTGAACCGTGCTTGATGAAGACCACTCCAGTAGGAAGCACCTAATTTCACAGTCATAGAACAGCTTTGATTGCAAGGGTACGTAAAGATCATTGAGTTCCATCCCCTCTGACATGTTCAAGAAAAATGTTGCAACTCGAGTTTGCATCTCAAGTTTTCCCCATAATATGTTGTTGGTGGGTTGTTTGGTTTTTTTTTTCCCAAAGTTCACTTGGAAATAAACTTTAGAGACCTGCTAATGAAAGACTAATCAAATAAGATGGGGAGAAGGATATAAAGAAAGTAAAACCAAGGTAAGTCATGTTTGGAATAAAACAAAACATGTTTGGTAAGTTAGTAATACTAGAAAATGGCTTCATACTGCATTCCCTTCATAAGGCACAAACGGGAATGCTGTACAGTGAACATCAATCCATTGCAGCTGGAAATGTGAGTTTTGAAGACCATTTTGGGTAAAGATAACCAAATGTACCAACAAAAAAAAAAAAGATGTTATTTGCTAAGCACAGAGAGAATGATATATGACTGTACTCATGCAGTAAGGTGACTTGGATTATTAGTCTTTATAAATTCACCTCAGCCTCCCAGGCTTTGCACCCATATGGATATGCAGAGCCTTACACTTCCCAGGGCTTCCTTACTTCTATCAAGGCAGGGCAAGTGAGAGCAAGTACACTTTTACTGGAGTAAAACACTAATGTAAATGTACTCCCAGAGAAAATCATGAAAATAAGACTGCCATCATTTAAATACCGCCTTCACTGGAATAATTAGCATAAGCAGCTGTATGTCCTTCCACATTTCGCTTCTTGTCATGTTTCTTCAAGAAAATTTCCATTGAGCTTACTCGAGTCACTGTTTGTTACTAACAACAGAATTTGAGCTCAACAAGAACAAGGTAATTAGGCCAGCAGCCATGTCATATCCAATTTTTCCAGGATAACCTTGTCAAGTCTGAGCATTTAATTTCTACACCTGGAATACTCTTGCTTCTAAATATTAGGCATTATGCTTTGCTATAACTGATAGAGATAAATGCACATAAACAAGGAAAGAGTTTCAAAAGGAAATTATGGAAAAATGATCACAATGCAGTCACTGAACCAACACAGAAGAAACAGAAAAAATTCTATCACCAGAACATTTGGATAACGCTAAAAAAAGATGGAACTTTCTGGTGAATCCAACAGTGATGAGTATTTTCTCAATATGATGAATATTCTAACTCCTGGAAGGTCCATAGCAAAGAAATACCTGCGTAGTGCTGTTACAGCCTTCTTAACAGGCTAATCATGTCATCGATCCTGTGGGGGCAAAAATTACCATGCCCTTGCATGAACTGAGCTTCTAAGAGTTACTCAAACCAAACTTTCAACAACCTGAGAAATTTCACTGGATGTCAGGCCCTGAAACAACTCTTAAAACCCAAGCAAATAGATATTATTTTTAAAGCACAACACTGTGATTATTCTGGAATTGAACTAAGATGCTCTGTAAAATTCAAAATACAGATTATTTTCTGATTGTGGCAGTCTTGGAAGAAGCCCATCAAGACTGCTACTGTGTTGAAAATTAGAGTAATTAGGAAGGCTCCACTATATGTTTCCATATAAACATTTTTCAAGTAAATAAGTTATACTTCAAGTGAACAGAGTCATAAATAGATATATAAAACTACTTGCTAGCCATCCTAATCTAGAAAAGACAATCCTTGATTTTTTTTTCTTAAGATAAAATTCTTTTCTCTACTCCTGAAAGAATTATCCCACTCCCCAATTTTACTTGCATTAGAAGCAATGTTCCTATTTCAATAGTTTTACCTGCCTACAGATTGCAAATGGTAATAACTAGAGAAGTACAGGGAAGTTTGCCCTTTCACAACAGTAATATACTCAGTTCTATTCAGTTTTGTCCATCTTTCTGATGAAGGATTTACCCCATTAATTAAGAAGGCCTTGCATGATAAGAAATAGATTCAATAACAGAAATCAGAGAGCCCAAATTTTTTTCAGCTGGTTTGCTCTGTGGTCAAAAGGTACCTTATGACAGCAATGTTATCACATACCTGTGTTAAAGTCAAGCTTTAATCAGTTCTTAAAGCTTTTACACAGAAGAGACTGAATTCTATTCTACTTCTCTTTGTGGCTACTCATTTTCATTGAAGGGAGATTACAGGAGTGAAGAACAGTCTTCAAAGATTTTTGAGGATTTAACACAGGGCTAATTGAAAAGCAAATGTAGGTGAAGCAGCCCATTGTACGGAGACAAGTCTGCTGAGCCCTTTTAATAAGGCAAGACCTCCTCACTGAAGCCCAAGACCTCCTTTGTCAATATGGCTATACACACAAGATCGATTAGCGACAGGCATGTGACTGCCAGCACGGGCTCAAAACTACCTCATTTCTGAATTGTTTGAAGAGGGATACAGAGTATTACACAACATGCTTGGCTACATTTAAATTTAGAAAGGTTCATTGATGTTGTCTGTTTAGGGATCCTACTACTATTACTGAAGTCAGTGCGCAAATCCAGTACAAAGCATGAAGCTTGCCTTCCGTGCACTTGCCTCTTGTTTTCTTGGGAAATTACAAGCAGCTAAACTTATATACATATTTCTCCATAAAAGAGGATTTGGCGTGGTAAGTTATATTTGGAAATGTTTAAATAAGAAGGGACTTAGTTTGTGGACATACAAGCAAGAGAAGGTGTAAAAGTTTAAGCTTCCTTCCCATATGTCTGCTTAGACTTTTTTTTTTTAAATCCACTGGTACATTCAAGACTTGGAACAATCCACGTACTATTTTTAGTATTTGTCAAAACATGAAAAAAAACCAATTAATAAACAGATAAAAGCAGGTTACAAGTATGTTGAACTATTGAGCCACTTTGCCCCATCTATGACTGAAAAAAATTCAGAAGAGTCTGTAACTGAAAACATCAGCTCAGGTATGAATTCACTGAACCAGTATGACCTCAAGCACAAAGTTCTAATTATTTTGGCAGGTTCTCTGAACAACAGAAAATAGAAGTCATAGATGCTACTGGGACTTCTTCTATCCTCCCACATCTGGGGTTTTCTGGAAGAAGAAAAAGCCCTCTTGGTCCTGTAATGTTCAAATTGGTTTGTATTTACAGTAGTTCAGCATGAAAAGTATCCAGTGACCTAAGAGGCTGAACATATTCTATTACAGTAAAGTTGAATGCTATGGGCAATTCCTTTTTAAGCAAGGGTCTTCTGATTGATCTTGTTCTTCTAATTTGTAAACTACCCACAATCACAATTTCTCCCTAAATATTTTCATAACATTATATCCTTCCTGGATTAGCTCTGTTAATAGCAAGTGTTTTATAAAACAGCATCACCACTCATTCTCATATTCTTCTCAATTTTTTTACTTTTTTAATTTAAATAAGTGGTTTTCTCTGAAATATGGCCAGGATTTTGATTACAAATGTAGTTCTCACAGATGCTCAATCTCACAGATGTTCTCCAAGACCAGCATACTTTGCTAGCCTTTAAAAAAAACCTGGTTTTTCCCCACTTGGTTCTGCTATACTTACTGGACTGGCACGGTAGCCACTATCTACATTCTGCAACACTATAAAGGGTGAAGGCAAATTTGGACATCTCATAATAGACAGTCATCTGCTTTCAAAAAAGTCCCACAGCAACTTTTACCCCTCAACGGAATAAAATGTACCTTCATTTTTAGGATTCCACAGAGGGGAAAAAACAAAAACACAAACCCCCAGAATTCCCTTTCATTTTCCCCCCAAGTAAAGTAAAACTGCCTACTACCAACAAAACTAAAAAGAAAACAAACCCCAAAAATCATCATTGGGATCACTGAGCTTAGGGACTCCCAGAATTTCTCAGTCAGACCTTCTCAATTCCCTCTGGGAACAGGAGCACCCCCAAGGGAGCTGTTATTCAACACCAGTACAGGCTGGCAGAGCCTGTCCTCATTAACACACGGTGAGATTCATCTAACCTAGCTTTAGACATCAAAAGGTTAGACATTTAATTCTGAGTTTGTCACTGTGGGCTTTTCTACAGTCAATGGAGAGAAACAGGCATCTCCAGGGGGCAAGTTGTCTGACCTGCCTATTTTAGGCTGAGATGAATCACTCTCTGAATGTGCCCATTTTTCCTCAATTGACTGTAAAATGAATCTAGGGTGACTTCCCCAGCCTTTGATATCTATATTTCAGATATCTTGGTGAAGACACCTGAATTTTACCCACAGTTTTCAGAGCTCAAACCCAGCATCTCTGACAAATTAGCACTGTTATACATCTGTTCATTGAAACTAAAATTTTCACACCCAACTCCCAGATTATATTCCAGTTGACTTTCACAATTCTGTCCCTTATAGAGATAATGTCTTTGTTTTAATCAGTTATAATTCCAAGATGGTAAGGTGACACAATAAAAACAATTAAAAGGCAAAAATTAGTATGATTCTGCTGCAATAATAACTCTTGGGTTTCTTCTGTCCCATCCAGAGCTGACTCCCAGCAAATAACTGCTCTGAATCAATCAGTGAAGCACTTTCACTCCAAATGTTTTTGTTATTATAAACCAAAATCCAATAAGCATCTTTCAGCAGTAACTACATTTTTCTGCCAAAGTCTGAGATGAAATTTCAATTTTTTGTGCTAAGCCTTCATAACGTCATATCAACAAACATATAAAGAACAGGACAATGCTGAAACAGAGAAACTGTTCCATACATCTCCACTTCATAACGGAGATCTTCCCAGCTGTGCATTTTTCCCATGGGATACACTGTTACAAATTCAGAAAGGTCCTTTCAATTACTATTTTTGGACAGATGATCCATTAGAGCAATACTCACCATTAACACTGTACTCACGGATATACTCTATACCTTAAGGCTAAATGAGCCCTCAGATAGAATCTAATCCATGATCCATCAGCATTTAACTTAAATGACAGTCCTATATGTTTTTCCTTTAATGACAAATTCTTACCATATTTGTCTTTCTCCACCGATGTGTTCCCTTTTCTTTCCCAACAGATCTGAACTACCAACGTTGTTTCTGTAATACATAAAAAAACAATGTTCCTTTAAGTATTATATTACCACCTTGTTTCTGTATGTTTTGGGTATTTTTTCTTGTTTTTAAAAAAGTTGCAGCTAATGAAATAACTGTTAGAATAGTAGTTAAAATTATATACAAGAAAAACAAAAGGAAAAGTAAGAAGAAATATTCTATTTACTAGTAATGAGAGCTCCTCTATAATCTTGCCCATTTTTAATATAATCACAACTATTATCACTGAATAAAAGAAAACAAGTTTTGGCCTCTGACCAGTTAAAACCATCAAAAAATTAATCAGTTTCCTTCAACTCTATCCCTTTGTTTCAGTCTGCCTAATCTACAATATTGCTCTATCCTGTGTTGGTACAGTGCAATCCATTTGCCCAAAGAGGCACCTGCAGCATTCAATCAAGTTATTAGGGATCTGATCACTGGTCTTCTTGCAGTTGACCTGGGGCAGATTCTCCTTTCCTGCTCATGCGGAGGCAGAATCTGCCAGGCTGTGTTGGCTCTAGACATCCAGCTGGCACTGAGACTGTCATCTACCAATTCCTAGTCACTTCCTGAATTTTAGCACTTTTTAAACACGGTTATTTTTAACTACCTGCAAGCAGATGCTACGCTTAACAGCACTTTTAGGGGAGCCCCCTACAATGTTTTTTGCCATGATTCATAACAACAGTCCCACAAAGGAATGTAGTTAAAGCATAGGCTTAGCTAAAGCCCATGGCTAATCTCGAACGGGAGTAGCACAGTGCTACTCAACGACAAATACACCAAATGCTCTACAGTCAGATCTAAAACATAAACCAACTAATAATTTATTTCCCATGCAAATGTTTTATTCAGCTGGCTGCAGAGGGGAATCACTACACTAGAATGCCAGTCAGAACAAAAATAAACTCTTTATTTACCCTGATAGCAAAAATATCACCAGTTACATAGAAGGCAGCACTGTTAAGCACTGCTTCTCCCTAGGGAGCAGGTACAGCAATCACCAATTGTCAAGGTGGTACCTGTACTAACTGAGCAGCAGGCTCTGGCCAGTCTCAAAAGCATTAAGCACAGTATTGCCTCTTTTGTGGGTCCTGTAGAATAATAATCTCTGTGCTCCTTAACAGACTTATGGTCTATATGCAACATACACAAAACTTTAGATGGCCAAGCCTGAAAGAGCTCCTATTCACAACAGACCAAGGTCTAAAGAACCCAAACCTGAAGTCTTAAAATTGTGTGACCCCTCATAGTTCTTGAAAAGACACAAATGTTGATTCCTCACCGTATCTTAAAAAGCTATCCTGATTTTGGGAGTGCAAATCTGAAAAAGCCAACAGAAACAGAGGCAGAAGCTGCCCAGTAAAGATCCTATAGGCTAAATCTACCAGGGATCAGCACAAGCAGCCAGATAACAGTTACAAGGTTGTACCTGTACAGTCCACAACAATCTATAGCAGAAAGGAAGCATATACTGAAGAGGATTACCTAACTAAAGTTAACAACTGAACTTTTCAAAAATTATCTTTGTCTAAAGGTCTCTTGTTCCTACACATTTCTAAATCCCTCAGCTCTGTTCTGTTTCCTGAAGAAGGTTTTACATTCTCTGAGCACTAATGCATCACCAAATACTTTTCTTAAAAAACACAGCAACTATTTTATTCATAGCTTTATTTTTATAGATGAGTTTAGGTTTGATTCCCTTTCACACTTCCTTTACAATAGCAGCTAATGGCTTACAAATTTCAATTAAAAAAAACCCAAGCAGAAATGTTTTGTGTTTACATCATACACAGAAAAAAAAAAAAGGTTATGTTTCTAGAGGATGGGGGCAAGATGGGGGCAAGAATTGCTTTTCAAATGCAGTCGGAATAGTAATAATTCTGCCATTATGCTGAGACCTTTCACAGCAGGACAAGTTTTTATTACCAAGATATAAAGTCCCAAGAAAATAGATTTATAGGGGGCATAGTGACACTAATCAGAAATCCTTATGAGTGTCCATAGAGCGCAACTTACAGGCATTGAACGTGTTCATAAAATTAATCATGGTCCTTTGGAAATGTTTACCTACATGGTACTGGTTTTGTTAAAGTCAGTCAAATTTTAGGAGCAGATTCTTAATATATCCCTGTAAAGCACTTTGTTTTGGGTTACCAAGGAGAGAAAAGAGGAGACAGTATCTGCCCAGCTATACGTGTCCTGTAAATCACAACACTTGGAACTTGTGTGTAAATCACACAACATTGTCTCTCATAATAAAATAAAATGCTATGATGTGAAATTAATAGTGACTCAGAAAAAACACATTTTTGGGTGGGTATTGGGAGGTACTGGCACAAATGAACCAAAGGTCTCTGTTAAATTTTTAAAAGAAAAATGTCAAAAGCAATTTGTCCCCAGTCCCCACCTCCTCTCCCAGTCTAAATTGCTTTCCAGTAAAATTTGGCCCCATAACCAATAACAAAGTTTCCACTGAATTTGCTAGAGACAGGATTTCACTTGTGGACAGCAGAATATCATCTTAAATCCAGGTTTAGTCCCACTTGCTCAAGTCTGAGATCAAGGACGTTTATAAAGTGATGATGCAGGATTCCTAGCACAGACACGTTCCATGCTAAGATATTCCTTTCCGTACTCAGGAAAGCAAGATGTCTGGTTCAGACATTTGGCAATCTAAAACCAAGATCTGCAAAAATTTGTGATTAAAATTTCCCTATTAAAGAAAAAGGTACCTCTCGTGGGAGTAAATATTGCACTTGATGGGTGGAAGCTATTCCCAAATGAAGAAGGAAAGACCAGATATATTGCTCTGCTGTGCAGAGTTTATAAGAACCCTCCAGTATAAAACATTTGTGTTTTAGTGAATAATTTCCAGCCCTGAAATGTTATTAAAGTAAGAATTTCACTTAATATGAATATATGCAAAATGCAACATTTTTTTCATGCAAAAAATATTTGCTTATATTGCTTAGGAGAATGACAAGATATTATTCTGGACTATCAATTCTAGAATGCTGCTCCACAGAGTATACAAAACATTTAACAGCAGAGAAACAAACCCCCATACACTTCATACATCACTAGTGTTAATTATGCAATGTTGCAAAAGAAGGTTAAAAAAAAAATTCTGTCCCTTAAGCTTTCAATTTGCTTTCTTAAGCATTAAGTATTTTGCCCTATTTTTTTAGCATGCAGAACTAGAAATAATTTTGTAATGTTCTCATGTATGTTCAATAAAAATGCAAATTTATAAAATCCCTATATCTCAACATGAACTAAGGTTGATGTTTACTAAATAATACTTGTAATAGACTGGAAACAGGAAATATATGAAGCACATATTTTTAAAACAATTCCAATAAAATACTATGTTCTGTAGCTTTGAAGGGAAGTAGACAAGAGACTGACAGTTTCTCCTATAGGTGTGCAATTCTAACATCTAGATAGAAGAGGAGGTAGCTGCTTCCCTCGTTCTTAATAAGAAGACCTGGCAACTTCAGGACTTGACCAAAGAGACATCAATGACTATCAGCAGCTCAAAGAAATCACCACAGTCTTTTACAAAGATCTGATGTTAACCAGCTTCAATGACTTTCCAGGCAGCCTACCTGTTTTGTTTGCAGCTTTAATACACTGGTGGCTACTTATGCAAAAAAGGCAAAAACTAATTAAATTTGTTTATGTATGTTATCGTGTGGAGCACTCATTTCCAGACATCAAGCTATGAATCATTAAATAACTGCTAAATTGGTCTCCTGGGATAGATCATGGCTCAGAGTTGGGCAGGCCCCCATCCCACCAAAGCCAGGTGTGCTCTGCAGTGAGCAGGCATTAAAACTGCTTTAAAGGCCATGATTTGGGTACGCAGCCAGGTCTCACACTGTGAGGTGAGTGGTAGGAAATCATGAAAACAGTGACAGCCCTCCTGTCAGAGTTACTCCTCTGTTTGATTAATGAGGGCATTTGAAAGACAATTAGCCAGAGCAGGTTTGGCTGCAACTAGCTTATCAATCAGGCACCCTCTATTCAAAGCACTGCTGCCTTCTTTGTTTTTGGTTGCAGAAGAATTGTATCGGTGATACACAAACAACAAGGGACCTTTACATGTTATTTAAAAAGATGAGAGCAAAATGTAGCAAATCACAACTGAAACAGGAAAGAATGTTTTGTAAGCCACAAGCCACTGGATACTGGGAAATCATCACTGCAACTTCCACATTGCTGAATTTTTAGTTTGTGCATGTTGAATTCAAAGTTGTACAACTACATCAAGCACTTCCAAGTTTCACAAGGGCAGGTTTAAGCTGAGTTTTCAACAACAATGAAACCCAACTACCAATGATCACATCTGTAACAAAAACCCCCCACTTTTTAGAAAACCTACTGCGAACTTCCTCTCTGCGCTTCAACGTGTTTCAAATAACTGTTTTAATTTTTTAAAAAGTAATTTATTGCGATACTTCATCAGTTTGGTTTATTCATTAGTAATGCAATCTTTTTACTTTCCAACTACTAGCATAGGTAGAATTTAATGTTTTACTGACTTTTCTTGGGCATCGTCTTTCCCAGGAACATGTTTCATGCTTTGGTTTAACTGAGGGCTTTACTTCAAGTTGGGTAGTCCTTAGCTCTATGTAAGCTCAAAAACATAAAATGGACCATTTAAATCATGTCAGAACTTTACATGAAGATTTGCATTCCATCAGAACAGTTTTGATCAAACTAAGAAAATGAAGATTTTGACTGCGAATGAGTAAAAAACAAATTATGACTAATGTACTTATATTACCCTAGACCTGAAGAGATCCAAGACTGAAAGGGCAGGATTGAGACTGAAGTG
This sequence comes from Cephalopterus ornatus, assembly GCA_013396775.1. Classification (NCBI taxonomy): domain Eukaryota; kingdom Metazoa; phylum Chordata; class Aves; order Passeriformes; family Cotingidae; genus Cephalopterus; species Cephalopterus ornatus. The sequence continues at coordinate 1,044,109 of VZRE01012431.1, read as the reverse complement.
TGTTGTGCCACTTTTCCTTTCCGTTTACAGTTAATTTTCCCTGGTAATACCAGATCAGAAGTATTCTTAATGCATGACTAGAGTAGTACTAAGTGGTTATGTGTGCAATGCTAGGAGGCTAATTTTTTCCAACCTTGCTAGAATCTATTTCAGAAGTAAGCTCACAAAATAGCTGCATTGTGTGTGTTTGAATACAGAGCTAATAAAGCAAGTGGCAAATTAATCTCCGATTAGATTAGAGCACAAAGACAGAAGTAGCTTCACCATAGCCCCAAAAATCCTCTCTCTCAAGCTTTCCTGTGTTGGAAGTATGTGATAGTCCAGCATACTTGGATAGAGAACTGTAACTGTTTTTAAAAATTGAGAACAGTGCCCACTGAGAACACACGGCTTGTCACGGGGTTAATCTGCAAAATCACTTCTGTTAAAGTGTTCAGCCACCTCAGTAAGCCCCAGCAGTGGCACCCACAAAGGGAGCACTGTTGAAAACTTGCCACTAGCAGTTTATACCCCCTGGCCCTAATCCAGGAGCCACTACATAAAGCCAAAGGCTCTTTCAATGGATTTTAAATTGGTCCCTGCACTCCTCTAAGTTACAGAGGTGGTAATGAAGTATTGGGAGATGTAATAGAAAAATAAAAGAAAGAGGGATCTAAATAGGTGGTGGATAACCAGTGATTCCCCATATTCTAACTGAGAAAGAGTGTGAACAGTTTCTCATTTTTCTATGGCTGCAATTGTAAACAAGAAGGGACAAAGCCCTAAGTGGTATGGGCATGGCTCCCATCTGTGGGCCAAACTCTTCCCACCCCACCATGGGAGCAACCCTCATCCATCCTACTTATTAAAAATGGCCTCAGCCCTAGGCAAAGCCCTGACCCACAGCTGGGCATCATCGAGGAGAGGGGAAGCCTAGGTGGCATGGATAAAAACCATGCCATGACTGTGGCAGCAGCGAAGCCCTGTGGATGTATATATAAGCCCATGCCTGGTGTTGCTTAGTCTACTAATGCACACATAGCTGCTCTGTTCCGCTTTAATGGATGCAGGACACCCTAATTGGCTCCTTGCAAGAGAGTGGTAAATGCTATGACTGGGCTTCAGCAAGAAAGTGAGAGCACTGGGATAAATGCAGGCTATAACCTGCACTACTAGCTTGTGATCATTTCAGGGTAGGGGAGATCAAGTGGACAGAAATAGGTCCACTATTTTTATACAGATTAATACAGACTGCCCACTTCTTCCAAATAACAAAAGGTTAAAAGTACCCTGGGCAAGTGACAGAGACTTTGGGTTTTGTCATCACTTCTAGGAGAACAATTGCCTCCTCCTGCTCTTATTCCCCACAGTCAGAAAGCACCCACACACTTTGCTTTCTCAGCAGTTTGAGGAAACAATGGCATGAACAAGAACAAATATCCTGGAACATATGGCAGGTATTTCAAATTTGAGGTTGATAAATGGTAAAAGAAAAATGTTAGAGCACTTCACAAAAGATAGACTTTCTGTTTCTCATCAGTGACCCACAGTCCAGCCACTGCCACTTGCTTAGAGGGAAAGAACATCCAGAAATGCCTTTTGTAGAAAACAAGCAGAAATGATTAGACTACTGTTTGGACCATTAAATGAATTTAGACATGTTATCTGCTTTTCTATGGTTCCCATGCAGGAATTTTGCAATGCAGGCTGTCTTAAACGCCGAAACCTAGGGAACACTTAAAGAAAATATTAACTGTCACAGTAAACAAGTCTTTCCCTTATCTTCCAGAGGTATCAGATTGCTTTCCAGACACAACTGTGGATATTTTCTTTCCCCTGTAAGCCCCTACATGTTTCACCTTTTGGCTTTTTCTTCTGAAGCACACTTAAGGAGACTTACTCTTCAAATCCAGAGATAGTGAAATCTTTGGTAAAGAGCATCGCATTTTAAAGTGTGCTCTGCTATCTGAGTCAAAGAACCTGGGCAATCAGACGCAGCAAAGAAATTTTGCCCCTCCAAATATCCTGAAGAAGATGCAAGTTCCAACTGAATACATAGACACTTCCTGAGAGAAAAAAAAGTGAAGGTTTCTTGTAACCATGATTAAAGACATTTATTCTTTCACTGTCTATTTCTTTGAAACTATGGCTAAGGCCTAGTAGCTTAATTGACTTTCATAAAGTCAGTCCTGATTACAAAGTGCCTAAAAATGACCTTGTATCCTTATTCCTTGTGAAAAGTTGGAGGAATGCTATCTATCTAGGACAGATGGTTCTCACCTGGGCGAAAATGACAGAATATGCATCTTTGTTGACATTCCATTAACTACAATTTAGAAATTCTTACTTAGCCTGACGCATTTTTTAATGCAAGTAAAGTTTACCTTGCTAATTGGTTCACTAAGTAACACATCATTGTTATTAAAAGGAGAAATGAAAACTTGCTGACCTAACATCCACAGCTCTGATTATTCTTGTCAATTATTTTATATTTGGAAAGGCAAACAAATGTTGTATATAAAAACTAAATACTGTATTTGGCATAACTTCAAATTAGCTGTCTCACCGTGCTTATAATATGCAAATTAAATGTCCTGAATAAGCATTAATCATCATAATAGGCTAATTATTGTCAGTTAGTTATTGAATAACTGAGCTACTAAACATTGCAAATAATTTCAAAAAAATGTTAATAAGATTCTGGCTACCTCAAAGCAAGAAAAACATTAGAATTTTTGCAAGTAAACAATTTTTAAAACAAATACATAACTTATTTTGACCAGTTTGAGCATTATTCTGGTCTTCCCATGTATGTAGGCTTACTGTCTTCCAGTAAGTTATACTTAGTCCCAAACCATTTCTATATGAAGATGTCTTCGTATCTATGTCACTTCAAATGACTTGCTGAATTTTAAAACATTAATTAACATGTTAATAAACAGCTAATCTTTATCTTCTCCGGCCACGCACACGGCTACAACAGACAGCTAGGAACTTAAATGTTTTACACAGAAGTAAATGTTTTAGAAGTGATAAAGTATACATGAATGTAAAAGTGCTACTTGAATGCAGTGTATTAGAACCTTGGAGTATATGTTTAATAAGGTAGTGATACATCCTTGAATGTAAATGGATATTCCATGCTTAAATGGAACTGGACCACCTCTACAAAAGCACAAATGTCAACACATTCAAAATTAAGTCTTAAGCATCTAAAAATATTTTTAAAACAAACTTGGAGTCAAGTTTCAGTTAGGCTGGCTGATATTTGTCCTCAGCATTCGTGAGGAAGACGTTCCACTTAGCAGATTTATTTTTATCCCCATACATAAGGCATTTGTCTCATTTACTCAGAAGCTCTCCCCAAGGGGCTCACTGCTGCAGTGTCCTTGCACTGTCATTAATGTGTTCACCTTCAGATTGCCTCCAGGACTGGGAAGAGGCATTGGCTTTACTTTACAGATGGGAAACCACTGCTCAGAGTATGATTTCTACAATGTCCCAGAGGAAATCCATCTCAAGAGTAAAGAACAGAACCTTCTCTCTCACCACCCCTGCAGGTGGTGTCAAAGCCAGCTCCAAGTCATACAGAAAAGCTGCATGAAACCAGGAACAGCTCCAGGACACAAAAGTCTTCCTTTACCGCCTTGACCACAGATCATCTCATGTGAATAAGTTCTGTACTTTGGGGCTTTTTTCCAAGAAATTTCTTGTGTACCTTAGTTCTTCTGCTTCATAACATTCTGCCTATACCACTGAGCTAAAGAAGGACGAACAACAATGACAAAGACAAGATACATCCCCAGATAATACAAAGGGTCTATAAGAGAAGAGTTAGCAAAGTATTGATTGGAAAACTGTTAGTTACTCAGTTGTAGGAGATAAAAATCACTTTCCAGCCCACTACAGCCACATCCAGGGATCCCACTGGCCTTTCTGAGCACACTTCCCTAGGAGCTCCAGTTCAGCACTCGTGCCACTGTGACCTCAAAAACTTTTAAGTCAGTAACTGTTGCACAGGGTGCAGTTGCCATTTCTGTTGACAGTTGTCTCCTCTGTACAACCTTGTACCTGAGTGTGCCAAAATACATTTTATTCCAAGAAGGTAGATTCCATGTGACATGAAGTCACATAAAAACCCGAGGATGCCCTCTCTCATAATTTTCTACCAATCTTTGTCGAAATTGTTCTTGGCCAGGTTGTTCTGACGTGGTGATGATGACACCAAACACTGCCTAAATCAGTTCTAGCGAGATGCTATTGGAAGCAACCCAAATAGTAAACACTCTTCACTGACAACTACTCTTTGACATCTGCCAGTAAGGCCATTTTCCCTTTGTTAGATACCTCAGTGACAGTGTGAAGTGCTACTGTTCCTCTTAATTACAACATGGTATCAAGAGTTTTTTGAAGTCTAAATACTCTGTCTACACAGTACACTCATTAGACTTATATAACCACATGAGCAAACTGAAAGCTTGTTTTACCAGGTCATTTCATCATAAAACTATGTGACAGCCATTCCCTAGGATTCCATTCTGTAATTCTTTATTGAATTAACAATCAACTTTTCCATTAATTTGTCTGCAATCAATAGCAAGCTGACAAATCTATACAAATCAAAACCATACTGCTTGCAGTTCTAAACACTAGCACAATTTTATGACTTATGTTTTAAAATACGCCCAAAATCACATGCTTTAATAAAAATAAACAGGTTGTCTAGAAATCATCTTGGCAAAGTCCTTTAGGACTCTCGCACTGCAGTCACTTAAGTCTGCTTGAATTAAAACCAAAATGTTTATTTTAAAAAGGCCCTCTTTAACTAAGCTACTAAGGAATTTTAAAGTTGCTCATTGTACTGATATAGTATTTTGACAAAATACTGCATTTCTTTCCAAATTCAACATTACTATTTATTTATCTTTTTTTCTCTCTGAAGTATGAAGAATTTGGAAGTTTCCATCTAGTAAACGACCGATACAGCTCTTCAGGTTTTTGGATAGTTCAGGGATACTTCCCCCCCACAAACATGCTGCAAAACCCTCTGTCCCCCATTTTGTCAGCATCCCTCATGTCTTCCCTTTTCAATTTTCAGATTTCATTACTTCTTGTCTGTAAGAACTGTAAGATATGTCAACTGATATATAAGTTTATATATAGAGTAATTATTGCATTTATTACAAATGCAGCTTCTATTTCTCTCTTATACAGTACAGAACTTCTGGGGTTTTAAGCCTCTGATACTCTTAAAATAACTCTCAGATTTCATTTCCATTTTTTTCATCTGCATTTTTCAATGTCCATTGAATCTCAATGTAGATTCACTATTCTCCTCAGATTAAGGTATTCCAGTTTAGGGTATTCTGACAAGGAAGTCCAAGACCAATCTATTTGGTCCCTCTATGGGAAGGTAACGTTTCAACTTATAGCTCTGCTGTGCACTAACAGAGATGTTGATCGCCTGACTAGCACGTGCTTTGGGTGCTAACCATGAGATTTAGGACACCTTTGAAATGTCCCTTTTATTTTCTGACCTCAGTTACAATTCCCAGCTTGAGGCAGGATGAGGTGTGGAGAACAGCAACACTTGGGCATCAAGCCCCATTGAGCTGTGGCTGCTGAATTACCTAAATACTCAGACTGATAAGGCCAAGGAGATATTCTTCCGTAAAAATTTAACCCTTTCTTTTCTTGTAATTTGCTACTAATAAGAAGAGATTAACTAATGCTACTGGACTAAAGAGGAAAGGGATGCTGCTGAGAAGAAGAAAATTTGTGTTTATGAAGAAAAGGAAAGCCATTCACTCACCTGAAGGCCTTAGATTATAAACTCCTACATGAGTACACTATTTTTGCTTGTTATTATAACCATATTTGAGTGTAAATTATTCTCTTTGGAGCAAGTTAATGTCAAAAACACTCAAGCAACACACAGCTGAGGGCTAACCTTTCTCCTTCACTCACATATGCACACACAATTTTTGATAATAAAGTATTTTTAGTTCATTTTAGATCAAAAGTCAGTCATTGCTGAATGTCTGTGCTAAAATACATATTGCAAAAGCCCTGTAGGAAATAAGTAGGTTTACAGTGTCATTGCTGACAAAATGAATGTGTAATTGAATGCAGCCTGAAGGTTCATGGAGTTTCTGTAGTGAAAAGAAATAGGACCAAGAGGATTGTGGAATCTTTTTTCATAAAGAACTTGTCCCTTTGTCCTGTGTAGCTATGTATACTCATAAAATCCACTGGAAACAGGAGAAACCAGTAATTGAAAAGATCAAGTAATGTGACTTGAAGCCGGGTCCTTTCTACTGCAAATTATGTTTAAATACAGAGAACACATTAGATAGATAACAACAGCTGAAAGGACCCGAAGTCCATCCTGCTCAGACAATCCTGCATGATCGTATTTATCTTGTCACAAGAAAGCAGAGTTAAGTAAGGTGAAGGCATCATATAAAGCAAGTCATCTATTTTGATAATTTTTTCCACAAACAATCATTACAAAAAAATCCATTCTAAATGCACAGAATTGGTTTTTTAAGGGCTAAGGCCTATTTTGCAAGAGCTGTTAAAAAAACTACAATAAGGGCATAATCTTCCTCCTGTTCCAACAGAATTTGGCATCAGTAGAGGGAATTATATTGTTGGAAAAGTAGGAAAATCAGCACCAAAAACACATCAATAAAGTAAAATCTCCAGAATAATTTTTCATCATCTTGAACATCAGAAATCTCAATAGTTGTTTCTCCACTTGTTAAGCTGGTTGGCAAGAATCATGTAAGACCTGACTGCTTTCCTGAAATATCAGTACAACCACATTATAGGCAATACTTAAATAGAACTGCAACAAGGAGCCATTTAGTAAGAACTTTCTTTTTAAAAAAAATCCCACTGTCTATTATGCAATGCACACTAGAAGAATTGCTACATACTTGGGCAGACAAAGTACTTTGATAAGATGGACATATCCACTGATTGACAATTTGTCGACTATTATATGTGTTCAAGTAGTGAAATAGACTCCAGCTGTGCTTAATACCTCCTGGGTGATATAAAATAGTAAGTATTCATTATGACCTTTAGTCAGCTGCTTAATGGTAACACTAATGGAACTGCAATAAAATTTATCTGACACACTGCTTAAGAATATTCTTAGGCTATTTTGTGGCATTAAGTTGGCATATGTAACTACATTTAAACTCTAGATTAAATAACAAATTTCCAGTTATGAATAAATCTTACAGTTAAAGGAATTTTGGTAGGTTTTGATGTGACAAAAATACCTGGTCACAAGGAACACTTTCTAGCTGAATGCTAGCATCTAAATGCTAGCAAGCATTTGCAGACACTGAAGCTTAATGTGAATATTACTGTTCATGTAAATGGCAGCCCACAAAAAAGCTTGGTTTACAGTCACAGTCTGGTATAAAAAATAGTGTGAATACACTAATCATCCATACAGAGGCAGGGTGCTCAGGCTGCTGTGATCAGTCTTAACAGATAACCCTCCAGAAAAACCAAACCTTTTGTAATTGAGACACCTCTGTATTGCAACCGCCCATAGCTGAGCTGCAAATCAGCAGAGACTGTTATTCACAGACCTGGAAGTCTTGTCCTCATCCATTCATCTCTGCACTGGAATTCTACCAGTCGAGTGACTGTGGGTCTTCCCTAGAAACCTCATTTATACTTCACAGACTCACTAAAACTTTGCCTAAACCACAAAAAAAGTATTATAGGCCTGGCCTCTATTAATTGCTACCCTTCGTATATCCGTGTGAACTTCAAAAATTTTAGATTTTTTTATTATTTATGCCCAGCTCTTGCTCTCTCTTTCAAATATGTTCTTACGTTATATATTCTTGGGCGTGGATCACCTCCAACTTTGTCTCCCTGCTTAACCACAGAGTTAAACAAAATCAAATCTCACTGAAAAAATCTTTTAAAGATGTTTAATTCTCTGACCTGTTCCTGCATAGCGTATGAAAGAGCTTTCCTTCTGTTATGCCAAACTTCAGCGTCTTCCCATTCCAAGATGGGTATTTCTGTAAAATGACAGGAGGGGACTGATCTGGTACAAACTCACTACCCACATAAAGACTGGACTTAGAGAGATTGTCTTACAGCTTGAGGACAGCTTTCTGCAGAGAAACTGAATAAATTATTGAAATTGTAGTCTCTACATAGCCATAGATAAGCAAGGAATAATAACAACTTACTTTTAGAAGGTTGAGAGGAAAAAAACATTTTTTTTCCAACTTTCTATTTAACCATAGGTTTTTAAGTGTATTAATATGGTACAAACCCCTATTAATTCTTTCCAGATTTTCACACAGGCCCTTCATCCAATGTTTTATCTACATAACAGTGTTTAAAGGACACAAGTCTCTTTCAGGATAACCCTGTGTGTCTCTTATCCTAGCAGGATCATCCATTCTCCCTTTCAATACCCCACAGCCTACATCCAGCCCTATATTAAATCTAAACAAACACAAGACCCCAGCAAATGTTATTTTGCTTCATTTTTGAACCGTATGATACAGATATACCTTTTACTCCCTCAAAAAAAAGAATTAAGAAGTGCTTGGAAAGACCTGAAGAAGCTAATTTGTATACTACTTACAATTTTACACTCCTGCATTAGCCCTTCTGAGCATTCAGCAGAACACCTGTCTTCTGCGGTTCTTGTTTCTCTTCTACATCGATTTGTACCAATAAAATGTAGTTTTTAGAGGACTTATATTCACATAACTCCTGATAAAGGCACTGGCACAGGTTTTATCCTTTAAATTTCTAATCATATTGTTTGTTCATGTACGAGACAAATGTAATTGGGGGCATGAATCCATCTTATCTGCACATAATCAAATGCTAAAGCAGAACTTATCAGAGATGATTTTAAGAAAAAGGGAGTCACAGAAGTGTTGATTTTGGGTCTGCAGAGAACAATGATGAAAGTCAATCTTTTTGCTACAGCTTTGTGTACGAAGCCAGGAGAAGTAAATATGTACAACTGATGAAAATAAAAAAATATTTTACAGGAAGATTTTTCAAGGGCCAAAACCAGGCCCAACTTTGTTTCCACACAAGTCTTGCTGCAAATTTCAATAGCAGTAAAACTAGTACTTTACAATTCTGTCTTGTGTATCTCCTCTTTAGCCACAAAAACCAAAGCAGAATCTATGGGGTTTTGAGGCAAGACCACAACTACTGGGATATGCAGTTGAATATTATTTACCTCGGAGACTGACAGACACTGTAGAAGTAGACAACTTACAGAAGAACTCCAGGTGAGCCAGGAGACAGATTGAACACAACTACAGTAACAAATCTCCTCGCTACTCCCCTATGTGCCATTTTTCATTCCCTGGGACAAAAGAGACCAAAGCAGTCCCGTAACAGTCAGCCACTTAATCATAGAGAATTAGGCTCTTACTAGAAATAAGTTTCCTCTTTGTGAACACAAGGCATGCTACACATGATACCACACGCAGTAAGAGTTGAGAAATAATAACCTTATCCTGTTCTCTGTTATAACATAATCTGTTTTTTACCACGCGACAAACAGTGTTAATACCAACACTGACTCCACAGTTGTCACAGGGAGTCATGACTATATTTCCAAAATCCTGTATTACAAAATAAAGACTGTATCTATTCTGTAACTCTCAGAAACTAAGAAAAATTTCAAAATACAGAAATACCCAAGCTAGCTGTAGAAGAAGTAAGTTCATCCCAGCAATATGAAAGTCAACTAGCTTTGGTGGAACACGAGTGCACTTCATGACTATCCAAACAGCAGAAAATCTGTGTGGAGCGTATGCGTGTGTGTTTCTATTAACACAGACCCGTCTTATTCAAGATACACACAATGGTAGTTGTGCTAGGAAGAGACACACCCAAAATTCATTGATTCTAAAAAAGCTTCACCTCCAGGTAGTGTCCCACAGGCTGTATCTAGCTCCTAGGCACCACAATATTTGAGATTACACCTACACTGCTGTTCAGTAATCAGCTACAGACTGTCATTCTTTATTTTTTCCCCAAATAACATATTTCAGAATGCACATTGTTTTTGCAGGTGACTGGTTAGGCAGAACACTGCAAAAAGGCCAGAGCACGAACCTTACTGTAACCTTCCTCCTCCGTGCAACCCTCTCAACTCGAGCCAGATGGGCCTCACCTTCCTAAGCGGTATGCAAAGCTGGGGAGCAAACCATAAACATCTATGTCTCTGGTAAGCACCTGGAATAATACAGATGCATTCCAGTGAAAACAAGGCTACATGCAGGGTCCCGGTCAAACACAACAGGGCCTACTGTCTCTGCTAAGAGCAAACCACTCAGATCACACACTTCCCACCACACTCTCTTTTGAGAAACACCCACATACAGTATTGCTTTGAATTGTTCTCTCCTTTTCCAGATCAGCAGCTAGAAACTCACCCATTTTCCATGCTTTCAAAGTTTTTTTCTTCTGCAAAGAGGAGGCATTACCACCTATTCTTTAAACTAATTAACTATCCCTTTTAGCTATAATTTCTCTTCATATAAAACATTTGTAAAAGGTCTGTTTTTCCCCATGCCCTCTTTTCTCTCTTCTGGCTCTTCATTATGACCATGCCTAATTGTGATGAGCTGTCCACCATTTACTCCACAGGATTGTATAGAGCTTTGTAATGTGCCTGCCACTGATGTATTTACAATTGGAAGCAGTTAACTCTTTAGTCCTGCTTCCTTGTTCAAAACAATGAACTGCATGACGAACTAGCGCTTAGCCCCAATTAAAGATTTTTAAAAGTCTCCATTTTAAGCCTGAGTACTCCAAATTGAGCATTTGTCAAAGGCCCAGTCACAGCTTCAAATGGAGAGAGGGAAATCCTACTGAGGAGAAGAATAGGACTATCCCATCAGTTAGGGTGAAAGTTCTTCTCAATCAGCATCTTAAATGTGTAATCAGTATGGGATCTAGTAGGTCTGCCTTGTCCATACAAACCTGCTGATCTCTATCAGTGTGGTTATCAAACAATGAATTTGCTGATATTCATAATTTCACCATATTTTTCCTCAAAAGAATCCACCTAACTCTTAACTGTTGAAACAGAAGGGAAAGATTTCTTTTCTTGTTGGGGGGCAAGGATAGGAATATGAAAGCAGCTCTTCTTCCTGCATTAGGAATTCCGGCATTTTTGCATCATAAAAGTTTCACGGAGCTCCTCTGACATGCACCTATTAAAATACATTAAAATATCAGTAGAAATATCTCTATTTCCTTTTCTAGCAAAGAAACCACACTCAAGAGCCATTTGCAGTTTCTGCAGTTCCAAGATTATTTTCTTCAGCATGTCGTAACTCTAAACCAGCTCCTTCACATTGCTATTTCAGGGTAAAATCCCTCAAATTGACGTGATGGTGGTTATAAAGACTTGTATTCAACTACTTGAATATTTGTATTATTTTTCACACCAACTACATGCATCTTTAGAGTTGACATCTAAAAACAGATATGAATTAATGGTTATGCCTCTTGATCAGCTTTGCACTGGACAGCAATTGTAATGATGAATGATTGTTTTTCCAGTGGAAAACAGAACATAGCAGTTGACAAATGTGCATGGACAGCTACCTTTCTGTGCAAAAATATTCATATTTTGGGATCTTGATATTGACAATCTGTTTAAAATGCATGTACTTAAAACTTCAGTGCAGCACTGATAGAACTTTGTATGTCTTTTTGTCTTATACATTTTCTTTGTGCTAAGGATCTCTGTACATGTTGAAAGAGCACAGTTTCAGAATACACTTACAAAATGGACAACTAATATCTACAATAAAAAAGGCAGAAAGAAGAAAAAGACAGTTTACACCTGTAAAGTAAAGAGATTGTAATGAGATCTGACGCATAGAACTGCCGAAAACCTGGAACTTTACTTCTCATCTGAGTCATAACAGCTAAGCTGATGTAGCAGGGCCACACACCTTTGCCACAAATCATATTTCCTCAAAAAAAAAGTTAAACATAAGTGTGACATGCTTGCCCTATATAGTTTTTAAGAGTAAAATATTAAAATAACATTTATAAGAGTACTTATTGTTAAAAGTAGATTGCATATAATTTCATTAAAAAAAAAAAATAACCCCAAAAAAAACCCCAACAAACAATCCCACTTGCCTTCAACTGGGTTCTTGGATTCTGGGCTTTTTGAGATTTTGGTCTGGGGTTTTTTTTAGTCTAAATCAATGCAGTGTGATTGAACTGGTGATACTGAGTACTCTTGGTCTGCTGCAAGTCCAAGACTGGACTTGCAAGTGGGCAAAAGCAACGGCCAGAAAAACAGGGCAGCGCATGAAATGAGCCTCAAAGTACACTATTTCCACTCTGCCAAAGGATCCAGGAGAGAATAATAGCACAGTGTACCTGAAGCGTAAGTGCTTTTCAAAGTCACAAAAGGATTGTTTTAAAAGAAGATACTGTGTGGGGCTCTTTTCTCTCCCCATCTTCCTTTCACATTTTCTCCCTCACCTATTTGTTTATTCTGTTCTTACCACTGACAGAAATATTAGGATCTAAGGTGACAGAATTACTCCTGCATGTCAGCTTAACCTGCTCTCCTGGGAAATGAAAGAAAACCAAAAAGCGACAACTAAAAGAAAAAGCTCTTCTGTCAGTACTACATTTTGTTACTCTAGCTGCTCTCACAAATGGCCAGGAGACCACAGCGGGCAGAACGACTTCCTAATGGAACAACTCAGCTATATGTTCATTGCATTCAGACCTCTGTTTATTCATGCGGGGAAAGTCTGCACAAACTGAAAGCTTGTCTACAACCACAGACTGCAGTGGTTTCTCTTTAGCAATGCCTTTCCCCTGCAGTGGATAAAGCATGCAATAAGTTCAATATCAAACACAAGCAGAATATTTGTTCAAGTTTCAGAACAAATCATGAAGCTTTATCTCAGGCCAATTCTCTGTGCAGGTATATCTTTCTTTCTTCTTTAATTTATTTCTACTGCTCTGAACACCAGTCCACCACTTGCTTGCTGAGCATACTTAGCCCTCTATTATGACAACTTACATTTTCACTTGTCCTTTTACCAGTGTTCAGTTGGCATATTCAAGTCCATCTCCCCACCAGCAGTGAAAAGAGTCCCATGGCTACATAATTTGTTCTTGGATGCTAAAGTTTTCATTAGCATTTAACATATGAGTAATCACAGTACGTGACTTGCACCAAATCTTCTGAAAAAACAATCTCTTGCTTTCTTAAAAGGCATATAAACATGTTAAAAGTTATCAGCTTCCTCCTTATCAGAAGCAACCACACAAGTTATCATCCCTTCCTAAAAAAACTGAAGAAAATTCAAGACATATCTTTACAGAAGATTTCCAATATACAGCAGATGTGCCATACAATTGTTCACCCTACCCTGACTGCATACTTGTCCAAGGCCAGCAAACCTTTTGCAGCAGACAGCAAATGTCTCCTTTCCTTCCTACCTAGTCAGCCCAAAGAAAATCAGCTTTTCATCCAGTACCCAGGCAGAATGTGCCCCTTGTGCTCAGTTACAAACAAGCTTGGTAAGGTTTCTCAGCAGCAATAACAAGAGCAGCACATCAGCTGTTTTCCATTTTCCAAGGGAAAGAGAGCTATATACATTCTAGGAGAGCACCATTTCCTAATTTTAATCCTTCAAGCTTCTGCATCTTCCTTTTCCTTAGCAAGTTCTGTATCTTCCTTATTCTGCCCAGGAGAAAGGGATCCTGGAAATTGTTTTAGCCTGAACTGTGTCCCGGGAGAAAACATACAACCCAGCCATGCTATTTATACACTTTTACAAGCAAGAAACCAAACCCATAATTTTCAGCCAGTGAAACAGATTTTCTTCTAGCCTACAAGAAAGCAACACATTTCCAGTTGTTAGGTTTTGAAGACAGTCTGCCACACTGAACAAAAGTGGGGGATTTGATTTTGTTTTGAAAGTAGCCATTGTTCTTCATTTGTGTAAAAGTATCCACCCTCTTGAGCTCCGGGAGCATTCTGAGGTACAGGACACAGTGCAATACTCTGGCAAAGCAGCACTCACAGGAAAGAACAGAATGCACATTGATAGGAAATCTTCTGCATTGAACCCATTTCACAATAAAGTTTATTATTAATAACTTTATAAGCCCCTCAGTTTCCAATATTCTCCACAGCTGTGACAGCCCAAGAAGACTGAACTTTTCTACACAATTCTCACTAATATGGCCCACTACTTGGTCTTATTGTTATTAGAATAATTTGCTCCCAAGTTCTGAAATGAACTCTGTGCCCAAGTAATTAAAGCTCTTAAAGTTTCTAGTCCTTTGTTTAAAGAATTCGTCCTTGTGCTCTCTATGCCCCATCAGCTACCTAATTAGCAGAGCCTTTGCGTGATTAAAAATTCTCACAGAGATTCTGCTGGATATTTGCCTCTCTTAATGAGTGTTTGTGGACAGCTGGGAGCGGGAGCTGGTTCCCTCCTCCCAGGACCTCCAATGAATTCTGCAGACCTCTGTCAGGGCCCAGGAGTGAAAGCTGTCATTTTAGTAATGTGGATGAAAATTGGTCAAAAGCACTGCGGTCCTTGAGGAATGAAAGGCCTTGAAATATAAATGAAGATGAATATTCATATTTGGTTCAATAAGTGCCAACTATTAATATACATGTCTGTCAGTAAGAAAAGTCAGAACTTATTCAATTGTGCCTGGCATAATTTGGCTCCTAATTCACAATTATCCTCCTATTCTTTGCATTACACTCTTCAGTTAATTTTTTAAGTTAAAAACTTGCTAAAAACTGAAAGCATTGTTATTGCCACAAAAATGGCAATATCTATCCTTCCGCTAATTTACTGCCTGTTAAGAATCACTTGTGGCTTTTACACACAGGATTCTAATAATCTTGCTCTGACTTTCCATATCTCATTCTCTCTGTCAATGTCAGTTATTAAAACAGCCCATGGAATGCCTCTGGAAGTATACTCTCTGTACGGAAATTCTTCAGTTCCCTATCCTCTTCACTGTGACCCTTCATTTGATTTCCAACCCAACTCTAATTTCATATCTGGTGTGATTTTTTTAAGGATCTTTCAATTTTTAAGACCATAGCACTAGGTTGAAATATCGCATAGGGTGGTTTTCTAGAGAGTTTGGGATTTTTTTGGGATTTGGGGGTCTCAGAGGATGGGAGGGAAGGGCAAGAGTTTGTCTGATTTTGTCTGTTTGTTAAGTACTGCACATGTTTGGATTTGAGAAGGAAGTCTTAAGACACTGAAGAGATTCTATCCTGCTCTGTTGTTAGCAATGACTAATGACTTCTGAAATAGAAGTCTGGGATTACAGAAGAATCCTAAAAGTATTCAAAAACTAGACAATCCTGCTTCATATGAAAGTGATCTCTTATTTAGTGACATTTGAGAAATTAGAGCTAAGTGAGTTTCCTAATCAATATATTCCCATTTATCACTTTGTTCCAAACCCCTGTGCACCGGGACCAATATGCATAGTAGACACTTAGTTCTTAGCAGAATAAAATGCATTGGAGAAAACAGTGCAAAGCAGGATTAATAAAACTTGATTTACAAAGTTAAGATGATCAGAGAAAACTGAAACATTACGTAGATGAGGAGCTATTAGATCATATGCAAAAGAACTAAAACGTATTCTGGATTTCTGGACTAGAATTCAGGGAGAAGCAGGGAGAAAAGTATTTGTTTGTTTCCTTTAACCACAAAATTACAGATCATATTAGAAACAAAAGCTACAGATATGACTCCTCCAAAACCTGCTGCATCGCCAGAAGGTTACAGAGAGGCCACACAGTGATTTAATTCAGCTTTACTGAGGAAATCTAACAGGACCCAACCCTGCAGAAATATGCCTTGCTAAAAGACAGAGAAGCATTTATTGTTTCAAATTCTACTTAGTCAGGTGCTTGCTCAGTGATAATATGAGCTTGTCCAAGTAAGACACAGGTAGGAATCAGAGAGGCTGTGGCTTAATGGGACAGTGTGCTTAAGAGAAGGGTGTGAAGCACTTAGAATCATTGTGGAATGAAACCAGCACCCAAGGGAAAAGATATCCTGGGTATTTTGACACAAGTGACCAGATTCTTCTCTCATTTATACTGGTCCCGGTCCATTACCTTCCAAGGTGGTGCATCTGTGAAGCCTGTAAGTTAAACAGCTTTCTGGTCAAAGCTTTTAGATTAATTTTTTTTTTTTTAACAAACTACTTTTATCTACATTTCATATGGCATCCTTTTTTTGTGTGTGTGAGTAGGATATTGTTTTTCACTCTGCCCACTAGATGTAGATTTGTTTCAGCAGAGAATGGTGATCAGCTGCTTTTGCTGGCAGTTTGAAAAATGGCAGAAGTAAGTTAGGACAGGTGTGGGTGCACATTAGTGAGGCAATTACGTTCGCAAATATTAATTTATCACTTTTAATAAGGTCATGGATTATAGATCTATATCCATGATGCACCTATTATCTCAGAGGTTCCAGTTCAAAGGATCCAAAACAAATTGGGGGGAAGGAATATATTTTTTCTATTTTGAAATACTGTTTTGGTTTAATTGTTTTCAGACTACCTGTCAAAAGCTAATTCCTCTTGGACTGAAATTGAAAAGCAATGACTCCACCTTTACTGCATATTAAGCCAAACAGAAGCCACAGGACAGACACTAGTCAAAAAATCAAAAAGAGTGGACTGAAATACTGTAAACATTTTAGGCTTATGATTAAAAATTACCACAATCCCACAAAAGTCTATATTTATGTGTGCTTTCTTGTTTATACTTGAACAGTGGTCATAAGTCACAAAGTCCCATGCAACAACATGTCATTTTACAGAGGTCCTATGAGTTTATTGGGCTCCTGGGGGTTTAATATCCATCCGGTCTCTGTTAGGAGAAAGTGCCATTTGCATCACTATTATTGGCCAATTTCCCCCTCCAAAATGCAATAAGCATTTAAAAAAGAAGACAAGTCAGTTTAGAAACTACAGAATAAAATTATTTGTGAAGATTTTTTTCCCCCCGTCTCATTTTCTGCGATTTCATGTAGCACATTACCTTGAACATAGTAATTGCCATACCAGAGCAGACCAAAGGTCAGCTAATTCTGTCTGATTTGCAGAGATTAGCAGCATACAGGTGCTTTAGAAGACTGTTAATACAGTCATATGTGCAACTACCACACAATACATTCCTTTATTTTCACAACTTATTGTTGCACCCATGTCCACAAAAAGGGAGCAGCCCATATTATTTTAAAAAAAAAAAAGTTTTAAAAAAATCCATCTGTGATAGGATGGAAGTCCGTAGAGTAGGGAGAGAAGAAATCAATCAACTAAGTAAAAAGTAGGAAAGGAAATTTAATGTTTGGCAAAGGCAGAGCTGAAAAGGTAGAGCTGACGTCACTCTGCACAATATTAAACCCTGGCTTTAAAAAACTGAACAAAAGAAACTTCCAGTTTGGGAACAAGGGACAGACTTTCCCCTGCTCCTCATAACGTAGACACTGGCTGCAAAAGCACCCCAGCTCCATTCTCAGCCCACACACAGGAAAGGAAAGGTCAAGAAGGCTGCAAGAGTCAGCAAAGTGCAAAGGTTTATGGAGGCATTCACTTTCACTGGAGTTCTACATGCATTTGGATGTGGAGGGCACTACAAGATTTTAACAAAGATGCTCATATTTAAATTCTTCTGGAACTAATTAACACTTATTCTGCATATTTGGAAGTCGATCTGCTCATTTACCTCGCTTTTAAAATGAGAATTTTTGCTTCAGAAGCACGGTGAAAAAAGACAAGCAGAAGAAAAAAAAAAAGAGCATTTGATTTTTTTTCTTACAGATTTTTTCAAAACTGTTCTGAACTCAGAAGTATTAGGTTCAGAAATTGTGTCATCAATGACACGTGCTGCAATAGATGAAAGCCCTGTCTCAAATCACTATGGATATCTTGGGGGAATCGTTATAGGAAATCTGCACAGAAGTCATCTCTTAAGGAGGGATTTGAATTGAGACAGGAAGATCGTTTGACATACAAAGCATTGGGGGAACCTGGGAGACTGTGAGGCTGAGAGCAAGGGAAGGATAAACAGTAGGTAGGTTTCTTTCACATAATAAAACCATCACACGTAGGAAAGAGACTATCTGTGACTAGATACTGTCACAAAAATGCAGTGAAATTGGCCATAACTGCAAAGTCAATAAAATGTCCTTAATCTTTCAATAAACAATTTATTTTTAAAAGTTATTTTGGAGCTATTGAAGCTCCTGGGGTGGGGAAGTAAATGCATTTTAAATGTGCTGTATGGTATGCAGTTTCACAGGTTTAAGTTTCATTTTATCAGATATATGGTTTAGTCATTTGAACTCTGGATTAGAAGCCAAAATTCCTCCACTCTAACATTGACTGCTTTTCTGGCTTTCAGCAAATCATTTAAGGTCAGACTCAAATAGCTCTCCTCATGAAGGAGGGCAGGTACTACTGCAGTACAAGACAGGAAAGCAAAATTTGCCCTTCAAATCAGTCGACTTCTGTGAAACTAGTGCAAAATATTCACCCATTTTCTTGCAAGGTCATTGCCAAAATGAATTATTGTAGTTAGTATTTGGAAAGAACGAAGAACATTGAATAGAGCTGGACAAAGGTGTTGGTTAAAAAAAAAAGAAGAAAAAAAAAAAGAGGACTTTACAAGATAAAAAAAGCTTTTGGAAACCAAAATGAGTCATCTTACTTCTGTAATTTTTCCTGTTGTTTTCTTTATATTCTCCACAGAGAAAAAAACCACACTGACCAATGAACAAAGAGGGTAAGAATAATGGCAACGCTTTGAGTATTTATAGGTGAAAAAGCCCCCTAAACAGTCATGGCATTCAAATGCAGTTTTTCCTTAGTCATTTGCTTTCAAAACTAGTGCACAGTATTCTGGGCTTGAAATAGTTGCTCTGACTGAAAATCATCCAGAGAGGACAGCAATACACTTTCCCATTTGCTAGCTTGATCCCATCTCCGTCACTTTAATGTCTCAGTAACTGCCAGGAAGGTGTGGGGAGGTCATTCGAGCAATTGACTGTTTCATCAATTATTACTTACCCATTTAAAAGTTGCTAGGACACTTGCACATATTTTCATTACATGATGGGCCTAAAACAAATCTCACTGCACAACTTCAAGGCAGCAGGTAGAAATCTATGCTCAAGATTCATGATCAGTCTCTTGCTTTGGAGGTGACTTAGTCTAATCTAATACAGGCTACACACTTCTTTAAGAAATTTTACTTCCTCATTGCTGCATTCTGTAGTAACTCCTTTCACAGGCTTAGCACAGGACTTTTTAAGGTATACATAACCAACGCCACTTAAAAATACATTTATCTCAGCAAGAAGTGTTAATAAGAGATACATTACCAGGATTGCCACTTTCATGAGAAAAGTCATAGAATTACAGAACATGCTGAGTTGGAAGGAACCTATAAGGACCATTGAGTCCAGCTCCTGGCTCTGCACAGGACCATCCCCAACAGTCAGCCATGTGCCTGAGAGTATCACCCAAATACTTCTTGAACTCTGCCAGGCTGTGACCACTTCCCTGGGGAGCCTGTTCCAGTGCCTACCAACCCTCTGGGGCAAGAGCCTCTTTCTAATATCCAACCTAAACCTCCCCTGGCACAACTTCAGGCCATTCTCTTGGGTCCTGTCACTTCTCACCAGAGAGAAGAGATCAGTGTCTGCCCCTTTTCTTTCCCTCACGAGGAAGTTGTAACTGCAGTGAGGTCTCCCCTCAGTCTCCTCCTCTCCAGCCGAACAGACCAAGTGCCCTCAGCTGCTCCTCACACAGCTTCCCCTCAAGGCCCTTCACCTTTTTCGTCGCCCTCCTTTGGACACTCTCCAATAGTTTAACATCTTTCTTATATTGTGGTGCCCAAAACTGTCACAATATTCAAGGTGAGGCCACATCAGTGAAGAGCAGAGCAGGACAATCCCCTCCCTCGACCAGCTGGTGATGCTGTGCCTGAACTAACCTAGATTTGTATTCACTTGCAATAGCCACTCCTACTGATACATATTCTGCCACTATTTGACTGAAAGCTGTGAAGATATCTGAGATCTGAGGAGGTGCCAAGAAACACCAAGCTGTCAGGAAGTCTCTTCCCCAGGTGAAAAAAGGATCATCATTGTAAAGACAAAAAAAAAAAAAAAGAGAGAAGAAAAACAGGTTTGCCGTTTATGAGGTCAGAAAGACAGATGCACAGTTGCTATCAAGAACTAAGAAAACAGCTGCTGCTCTAACCCAAAGCCAGCTAAGAGCAGGAGCCAAAGGATGTGTGAGTCCAAAGGAGGGCCACAAAGACAACTAGAGGGCTGGAGCACCTCTCCTATGAGGAAAGGCTGAGAGAAATGGGTTTGTTCAGCCTAGAAAAGAGAAGCTTCGGGGTGACCTATTCCAGTACCTGAAGGGAGCCTACAAGAGACTGAGAGCTGATGTTTTTACAATGGCATGTAGTGATGGTTCAAGGGGGAATGGTTTAAAGCTGAAAGATAAGATATTTGGAAAAATATCTTTACTGTGAGGGTGGTGAGGCATTGGAACAGGTTGTCCAGAGAAGTTGTGGATGCTCTATGCCTGGAAGTGTTCAAGGCCAGGCTGGATGAGGCTCTGAGCATCTTGGCCTTGTGAAAGGTATCCACACCCATGGCAGGGTAGTTGGAACCAGATGATCCTTAAGGCCCCTTCCTACCCAGGCTATCCTATGATTTCATGATAGTATCTCATGCATACATAACAAGTATCTGGAAAAAAGCCCCAATGGCACCAGTGGAACATATTAGAGAGCTTATCCTTCACTGGACATTTAAACAGACTTCTTGGTAGCTTACAAGAGACAAGAGTAAACCTGTGATCTATATCCCAAAATTAGGAATTGATTTCATTTATGCAATGATTAAAAATAAAGGCTGCATCATAAATATGCTCAGAAAGCACCCATTCAGCAGCACAGCCCGGTTGCCACAATTTATTGACTTGTATGTGCAAACTGTACTAGTGGTGTAGCAATGCTCAAAGTACCAGGAGATCCCTAGATAACTTCATAACTTGCAGAAACAAACTCAGATACTGAGGGAATATTGTAAAAGGTAACATTGAAAACATTAGGGAAGATTAATACTCTATCATCGGCATTACCGGGGGTTCTTGAAGTATTTCTGCCTTGAATCACAGCTTCTGCCTTTAACCATGCAAAAAAGGAAACAAGTGGTGACCTAATTACTATGAATTCTTCCAGAGTAGTTCTGCTAGTGTCTCAAAACTTGCAAAGAGATTTTGTTTCTTATCTTACCCCTTCACTTTCTCCACTTGATGATCTCTGAAGTGTTAATTTCTGAAAATTGCTGTACTTTATTTTGTGGTGAGTAATTGACATTATTCAAGGGTTTAATAGACACCATTTGAAGTTGCCATCTGACTTATAGTCTATAAAAGTTGCATTGAAGACTCTCTTTTCTTCTTCATGCCCGCATAGAAACTGAGCTACCGTTGCAGCCTATGCTGGTCTAGAGTCCTATGTGTATATACACCTAAATCTGCACCAAAGAGCATTTTCCAGTGCAAATGGGAAACCTTACAGAAGAGTAGGACTCCAACTTCATGCTTGATCTACGCTACCTTTGTGTTTCCTTAGCATTAGCACCTTTTCGTTACGTAGATAGGGGATTGGAACACACTATACCATTTTTCTCTATTACTTGCGTATATCTTGGGCAACATCTCATTGCTTCATTTCACATTTGACTTGTCTCTGAGCAGTCTCGATACTTTGCCTTTTTTCTTTGGATGCAGTAGTAGAGAAACAGTTCACTGACATTTAGGCCAACATCTAAGTACAGTGCAAACCGTGTATTTGATTCATGGGAGAAGATTATACACAAATCCTTCCCCCCATTCCTGAAGGTCTGGGATGGAGCTAAAACTCCACAAATTATTTTCTACCACTCTTCTGCATGGAATGCCAAGATGAGACAACCCTTGATTAGATAATAAAACTCTACAGTAACCTTGTCTTTAGCTGAAGATCAATGCACTACTGTGTATCCCAGATGTAGAAATGGGTTCTCTGTCAGACACTGATTTTGGGTTTCTCAAAAAAATTCTAATCAAAAGAAGTTCATCTCAAATCCAAGATTTGTAGCATGACCAAACATTTTAGTGAGTGTGGAAAGTAAAGACGAGCAATTAGGCAAAGCATAAAACATGATCACATTTGTGTCCCTTTCATGCCAAAAGCTCCTATCTTTCCAACTTCCATAAACAGGCAAGCAGCTCCCCAAAACTACTTTTCCAGTGTCAGACACTAAAATGATTTGTATTTAAATATATCAAACCTATGTCTGTGCATCTTCCTATAAATATTTTTACAATGAAAATCAAATTAAACATCCTGTCCTCCTTAAAAACATGCTGTGAAACAAGTGTAAAGGGTTAGAAGAAAACTGGCTCCTGGTATTTTTTTTTTATTTTTTTTTTTTTAAGAACAAGGTCACATCTCAGCAACTGAAAAGTAGCAGAGCTCCTTTCATCAAGTTTTTAACTAGAAAAATAGTATGCCCATTTCTTTGTAATACACCTCTGGGCTTTTTTATTATGACTTCATTTCCCCTTGTAATATTGGAACGTCTCTATAATTGTAAAAGTGTAATAGAATCTAATAGAATTTCATTTGGAACTCTGAATGGTCTATGCCATCTCTGCTCATTTTGAGTAAAATAATGATTTTTAATGTCCACACATGGCTTCCCATGACCTTATTCAATCTTTGGGTTGATCAGGAAATATATTGATTCAATTACATACTGATGACAAATGAACTAAAAGAAAGAGGAAAAAAAGGTCAGCATATATTTGAAAATGTAAATCTTAGCAATGTCTTTTGGGTTTGCCCAAAAAAAAAAAAGTCATTTCAAAATGCCATTTGTGGCTAATAGTGTGGAGTTCCAGTTCCTATCTATGAGCAGCAAAGAAATCATTAAAGTGTAAGAAGCGTACTCTCCCCCCTCCTCCTTTTATCATTCCAAAATCCTCTTTCCTTTAGAGGTTTGCATAGAATGACCTCTCCTTTGGCTAAAAGACCCTTTTCCCCCTCACTTTACGTAGAAGGCTGTGGTTCATAAACACACCCCTCGACACAGTAATTTTTCTTTTCTTCCTTCCCCCCTTTTCATTTTGTTTTCTTGATAAAACAATTACCAGTACAAACATTTCATTGCCACCACTTCCCTTTCGTTACTGTCACACTTTTATCCCCTCATCTTCAACCTCAGCCATATAAAATGCCAGATGGGATGGTGTGCATCAGTGGAGTTGTTTCCTGCTTAATAAGCTGTAAGTGTCCATTTGTACTGGTGCAGTACCTGATGGCACTTCTCAGTAAAAGGCTTCTTAGTCTAGGCTGAAACTTCATCTCTGCTCTGAGAAGCTGAACTCTGAGCCTTAAAAACAAAACATTTAATTGCTAAGAAGCAGCAAGACATGAACAGAGATAAAGAGCAGTCCGTAGCTAAAGCAGTCACTGTGTCATTAGATTACTTGGTAATGTGGATTTCACAAGGCGCTGACACATCCCTGGGTTTGGATTAACTGTTCGGCTGGTTCATTACCTTGCTTGATCTTTTCTTTTAAGAATGAACTATGAGCCTGTGAAAAAGCATCCAGCTGACAGCTACCCAGTCCAACTTCTGGATATGCACCACAGCAGGCACACCCGACAGGCCTGTTTTTCCCCGAACAGGGGGATACAATCAAGCCCATGAGCCAACTCTATTGCTCATCTCCACATCTGACAATACTTTGCAAGGATTTGAGAGTTTTGCTATGAAAAAAAAGTATTCATTTGGAATGGAAATTGGGCCATCCCCTATCTTTGTGCATTTCACTGAAGAGCTTTTTGGGGAGAACTTGAGGAACTTTCAAACTATCAGAAGACTAGCAGAGGGCTATGTCCCTTGCATCTGCTGTGAGTCCCTTTGGATCAGCCTCAAGCCTTTAATGAAGGGAATGGCAGAATTGGGAATTGACCTGTCATCTCAGCCATGGAGGCATTAGCCACAACTGCCTCTTTCTGCAGACAGATCTTGGTTTTTTAAATATTTGGGCCTGTCATCAGGACACAGCTGAATTCTTTCAGACACAAAAGCACATACCTGAACATCTGAAAAACAGGATATTCCACTAAAATCACAATGTCAGATATAAGTTTTTGTCCAAAGCACTATATTTTGTTAATGTAAATTTTGTAGGAAACTGCATGTACTGGAAAAGATCCATCAGGTATTGACTTCGCAGAACAAAACACATAGGTGGGGAAAGTGACTGATTTCCAGATATACATGTGGCAAAATATATTCAAAAGTATTATAACAAGATTTCTCAGCAATTTTTTTTCAGACTTAGTCCAAGATAAAGGCATATACAGCTTTCAGGATCTAATCAGCTTGAGAACTGATCAGCATCTCATAATATAAATTTCACTTTAGAAGTTTAAACCAGAAATGTTAATTTTTTTTTCACAACAGCTTTTGTTTGCATACTCAAAGGGAGAAAGGTTAAAACAAAAAATTACTTTTTTTCTAATCTTTGCTCATTTAGGGCAAAATTACCATGGGAAACATTTAGATGGGTAGGCTGTTTTGCAGTTAGTATTCAGTGGAAAATACGGTTCATTCACAATAATCTCTTGAAAACACAGGCATGCAATAACACCTCCAATCTGCAGCATTTTTTGACTGAATGAAACATTGTTGGAGGATTAGTTTGTCTGCAGTGGAGTGCTGCTTTATGTTACTAGCTTTTGGAGTGCTGACTTTGGAGTATTAAAGTCCCTACAGGCTTTTAGGACAAAATTGTCGATCTCCTGGGAAAAGAACATTAATTATGTATCTTATTTTCTGCAAGCAACAAGGATGGCTCAATAAAAAAAAAAAAAAGCCTTTGTTTCAGTGCCACATAGTGACACAATGCATAGTTCCATGCAAGCACTGAAGAGGTACAGTTAAGGATCCAATCCCAGATCCCTAAACCGAGTGAAATTCAGAATAAGTCCATCCTTCTGAGCTAGGTATGGCAGTAAAATACAGCTACTCTGTGAAACTATGAGAAGCAAATGCAGCATGGTTATTTATGCTTTTCTTTTTGTCTACAAATTCTTCTAGTTTCCAAAACTGTTTAAATACTACTGCTAATCTAACCACAATATTCTTCAAAATATTTAAGCATTCAACTCATGACAAAGAAAAGCCAGATTTTAACCTTTTGTACATAACTGTAGCATTTAACGTGAGGCAGCAAATACCCATTTACACTGAGGTCTGGCAGAATAATGCAGATTCTTACTAGACTAACCAGACTTCTTCACAAGTCAGCCACCATAAAGAATTGTGCCCTGTCCTACTTTTCTGCAAACATTTAATGGCAAAGTGTGGTAGCGAGGTCTCATATTACCACAACCTCATTAATTTCTCAATACATACTGCAGAACATTTGCTAGCATACTCTGAAGTATTATTCTACATTATTTAAGCTAAACTACACTTGTCAAACAAATGAATAAATTACATTCTGCGATGCAGAATCCTAGATTTTTCACTCTGGTACTGTTTCTCAGCTTCCTAATTGCCCAAACTAAAAATCAGCCTGGACCTTTTTTTTTTGTACCTATCACAGTGAGAGCAACACAATCCTGAACTGATGTGTGGCAGCTTTGTATATATATACAATGTCCAGGTGAAAATTGCACTAAAGCATGGGTTGTTCAGCCTAACTAATGCCTCCCCAGTCAGACCATGGAGAAGTTCAGCTTTCCACAGGTGAGGAGGCCACATGAGCCCTCAAGTAGCAAGCTCTGGGGTCAGCACTGAGAGAACAAGGATCTCCTTGTCCTACAATACCAATGCAGTCAATAGAAACATTAATATTTACAGGACATATCTTGGTTTTGTCAGTGAACCTCCAGAGCTGTGTCTCGCCAGCTCTTCAAGATCTTTCTGCTGTGACACTAAAGGAAAGGCTGTGCTGTCCCATCTTCACAAGATGATGGAAGCCTGCAGTAAAAGCTGTTTCACCACAGCACCCCCATGTTGGGTAAAGCCTGCTTCACAAGATTTTGTTACTGGAGTTCTAAAACGTAACCACAACTGCCAAGCAAGGTAACTGGAGCTGCCAGTATCATAGTTTCCCAAAGATCACCACAGCCAAAGCGTTCACCACTGCCACATTCTTAACCTGCTCTATTAAATCATAACAAAAATATTTACAGAAAGCTTCACTGGTCTTGAACTATCTTTAATAACTTGATCATTCAGTAGAGGCACCAAGGAACTCACACCTACACTATAAATATATCTTCGTAATGAAAGACGAATGAAAGAATTTGTTTGCTGTGTCACTAGGGGTGCAGATTGAAAATGTCTTAAATTACCATCATTTAGAAGAATTGAGGCTATAGGTTATTAAATATCAGCTTTGTGCCAGCAAAATTAAATACACTAATTTATTTTATAACACTTTGAAGTATTATATGGCACTTTATTTCTTGATAACCTTTCAATGTCTAACCCCATTTAATTTACATACATAGTTAGCAGCTCATTAACAGCTCATTAGAAACACCAGGAAAAACATGCGACAATAACAAATTCAGTGCAGCAGAGGGGACCAAAATTCTATTTGGGAAATTATACAGAAATTTCTGCTTCCAAATGACAAATCTATGGTATTTTGCCAGCACTAGGCCTGCAGGGCTCACAGTTATTACAAGAAAATAGTAAAAATAACTCAATTTCTATAGCTGACTTGTCTTGTATTTATTTAGACAATACTAGAGGGCAATGTGCTGAGAGAGGATCACATGGCACAAGGCAGGGAAGATGCAACGTAATGTAAATATTGCCACAGGTAAATGTTGCAGTAAACACTGCGACCTAGCAGTGTATTTAGGATGATACACAGTTTTCTGAGATTATGCTTTTCTGAATTTTTGTTCTTTTTAATTTTTAAATCGAAACAAATGTGCATAATCTGAAGCCACAGATGTCACAAAAACAGATGTGCCAGGCCAGATTACAGCCTGCACAGCCCAGCAAGCTGTGAAGAACAGAGGAACAGACTTTTAAGAGAGTATAGGTAGTATCATAGATATCTTTCCTTGAGTGGGTCTTCTGGCAAACAACAAGTCAGAAGTTTCCCAGGCAGGATCACTGTACAGGCAAACAGTCATGCTCAACAGTGACTAAATGGACCTGTCTTTCATGTCTTCCTTAAATCCTTGGCACGGAGTCTTTGTTTATGCACTGAGAATAAGGATGCTGACGACTATCATAAAGCACCATTGGATCCGTGGAGGGTAACTTATGAAATATTGTCATCACCTTCTCATAGGACTTTGGAGGGATCATAGAAAGGAGTACTGCCAGGGAACACAGTGCTCATTGGAACTGGAATATGGCAGCACTGCACAAATCTCACCAATAAATCTCAGAGACAATATCAAACAGTGACACCCAAAGAGTCGATTTAAGGGAAACTGAAGGTAAATGGGTCACAGAGCCCAAAGTTTCCACATTAGAAAATAAAACACACGTATTTCCAACAAAAAACTTAATTTCCAAATGCCAAACTCTGTCAGGTTCTCTGAACACTCAGCAATTTACCTGCTGATGTACTGAGAAGGATGCAATATACTTTAAATTTGAGGGTAGCCCTCTCCAATTCTTTCTGCCCCTCTTCTAGTTCTCCTGAAAAAGACCTTAGTTGTTTCTTGACCCTTTCTCATTCTCAGCATAATCCTTCAACTCTCTTTTCCATATAATCTTGCTTTCTATTACACCAAACTTTTTACCATTCCATAAAGTTTTGTTCCTCCATCCCAGCCCTCTTCATCCCACTGCTCCAGAGTTTTGGAATGAAAAAGAGTTTTTTCTCACCTATTTTGTCATTCCTGAATCTTTTCTTCCGCATTATTTTAGATTTGAACAGTCATTTCCTCAAATCTAGATTTTCTAAAACGCTATTGATAAGGTACTTAAATGTAGTCTCACTCACACACCTTCCCCAGCATCATTCCTCCGTTTGCCACTTAAATATAATCAAAGTTTAAAAAAAACTTCTTGCTATCACCACCTTCTCTGGTGGGCAGCTAACCATAGCGACCTCTTCACACTTTGCCAAATAAATATATCTCTTCTTTCTTTCCACTCCTTCCCGATATCTCTGTATCCTTTCTACCCTACCTAGTTTGGCGCATTCTTCTAGTCCCAAGCACATTTACCAGTTAAATCAAACTTTCTCTGCAAAACCAAATCCAGCAGACACACCTACAGAAAAATGAATGAAAATCTACTTTACAGAAAAGTCACAGCACCAAGATATGTAGATAACTAAGGTGAGGTACCACTATCGTAGGCAAGTGTAAACGTGTACTGTAAACATGTTTATCTATAACTTACGGGCAACTTCCATCCTCCCATGCTCCGGTTAACTTCCCATCTCCCACAGAGATGCCTCTTACGTGATTTTCCTATTTCAATCACCTACCAACGCAGCAGAATCTTTAGCTATAAGCATCACCTTAGTAAAACTATCTGACTTGGACATTTCTGAGCTGCTCGGACATCGATACGTTTTCTTCGCCTTCCCTTCCTGCACCACGCACTTCCCTCACCACCAAGAACCACTCCAACCTCCCTCAGCCAACGGCATTTCCTCGAGAAGAAACTCTTTTAGCCGAGCTGAAACTTGACGTCGGGGCCCGCGCCCGGTTTGACGTTTGCGGCGGTGCCGGGTCCGGACCCCCGGGGTATCACCCAGTTACGGAGTATCCCGGTGCGGGGCATCCCGGTGCGGCTCCGCATCCCCGGTGCGGTGCTGCCACCTGGTGCCGCGCCGCCGCCCGTCCCGCACGGTCACAGCCCCCGTCTGCTGCAGCTCCGCGGCAGCTTCGGGTGCGGGGTTCGGCCCCCCCGAGGCCGCGGGACGTGCCCCGAGCCTTGCTCGCAGCTCACGGGGACACCGCGCCCGCTGCAGTAATTCAAGCTCCGGACTGCAGCAGCCACCGCAGAATAACGGTGGGAATAAAAGAGTTACTAAATCTTCGGTGAGCTCGCCTGCCAACGCGAAAGTGTTGGCTTAAAAGCGCTGGAAGTAAGTTTCAAAGGAAAATATAGTTAAGCCTACTGGATATAGGTTTTGTAACTCTACAACCTATGGATTAATTCTTCTTTCAGAGTGTCCATTAGGCATCCCCGGACAGTAAAATCACATATATTAAGTGCAGATGCTCATCAGCCAATGACTCCTAATTTCAAATTAATCTAAAAAGCCTATACATGCATTTAAAGCTATTATAGTTCCAAAGTTAAACCTGCAATGAAACTTCTCCAGAAAGCAGGAGAGGTTCTTAATTTTAGGCCACTTGTTTTTAAGCAATAGAGAACAGATTAAAGTAGAGGATAACCACCTCTCTGTGTATTCTCCTGCTACATTAGCAATTAACGAGTTCTTTCGTACAAATTTGTGTAATTAAGTGGCATCTTAACCAAGCTGTAAATGCTGAAAACAAACGTTGCAATAGAAACCATGTTTTGTTATTTAAACTACTGGTATAGTACTGCTCGGTGTTTACCAGTCTAAATCCTCATTTTCACATTAAGATGCTTCTCATCCTAAAAACCTAACAGTATCTAAGTATAACTGCTTTTTAATGAGCTCCCAGTGGATCATACACAAGGCCTTTATGACATCTCTTCTTCTCTTTTGCTCTACTCTGTCAAAATGATGAAGTAGTTTTTTAAAATCTGATAAACAATTTTAAGTTTTCTGCTTCAATCTTATGTTGATGGCATTTCTGTTTTACAGCAGAAAAAAAAGAGTGGCTTCCACGGACAATATATGACAGAGGAATTTCAGGTTCTAGAAAACAGAATAAATCCATGTTGTGGCAGAGGAACACAAGCCGTTGTGATAAAAGGAAAGAAACTGAATTAACTGAACTTCAAGTACATGCTATAATATAATGAAGCAGATCAATTACTACAGTCACCTTGTCATTCCTGCACAGTAGAAATCATGTGTGTGGAAGATTCCAAGATACCTGTGTGTCACACTTCACTCACACACAGCACTTTATGTGTGTTCATGAATAAACAAACAATACTGTGGGCAAAAATGTAACTCTTGGAATGAAGTTTTCTCCATGGTTTTGCTTAGCTAACCTCATCCATGCACTTAAATATACTTGTATTCATGAAAGCCCCTAGGTGTCACAATTTCAGCCAAGAATACGGAGGCTTTTATCTATTTATTCCACCAACTTGTGTTTTCCTTCAATTTCAACACCTTTGAGTGTTTAAATCAGGTCTTTCAGTGAAGCATCCTCTCAGCTAGCAAGACAGACACTTCTGACTCCTTGAAATATGACATCAGGGAGAAGTCTAAGCTAAGCACAGCTCTTGCCCTGGATCAGAATGGCCCCAAACTATTACCGTGGAGCTTTTCTAGACTTGCACTGACTTAAATCACACCTGAACTCAAAACAGACTGGAAGAAAAGCTAGTGACAGTGAGTTACATCTCTAAAATTATGACATACCCACCAGAGCTAGAATGTGACTGTTCTCCAAGTAAACTTAGGATCATTTCCACAGCATGTCACCTTAAAGTACAATGAAGGGGTGGGGGAGAACACAACCGTGATTTCAGACATAACACAGAGGGAAATCATTTAAATTGGGCTGGGCATAGATTCACACTCACTA
The DNA here is from genome assembly GCA_013396775.1 of Cephalopterus ornatus. Taxonomy (NCBI): domain Eukaryota; kingdom Metazoa; phylum Chordata; class Aves; order Passeriformes; family Cotingidae; genus Cephalopterus; species Cephalopterus ornatus. The sequence goes on along the minus strand of VZRE01012431.1, from coordinate 1,013,289 downwards.
TGTGCCCATCAGAAGTGACACTGGATGACTGCATTCCCATTACAAAATACGCACAGTAACCATTGCTCACTGGTATGCAGCAAAATGTGGCTAAAAACATGCCATACCACTGGAGAAAAATACAGCACAGAAGTGGCTAGGATAAGACGTCAAGAATCCTGAAGAATAGAGAGATTTAGCACAACAGAGATAAGAATGGACTAAACTAATCATCTAGGCATATGAGGTCATCATAATTTTAATCTTCTACTCAAAAGCACTTGAAAAAAAATGAAGTATGCAGATGTCAGTGCTCAGAAAATAAGAGCCTCCCTTTTAAAACTATCGATCTGAAGAGCACACAGAAATGAGATATACAATGGGGATCAGATATGTACTGAATTCGGTCCTTGTTCCCTCTTGCATATTTGTTCAGAGATTTCTTTTTATTACTTTTTAATTCATTATTGTAAGTGTAATCTCAGTCAAGTCAAATCACTTCATTAATTAAAAGGGATTGAAAAGGTCCTTAGCTACCGGATTCCACAAAGGCCCAAAAGCTCAGGCCCGTTTACAGGAGGTCGTATTTCATTTGCTGCCTGTGTCAAACCAGTACCCGTCGGGCCTCTGCTGGGCCCCAGAGACGAGCCAATCAATGTCTGCTCACTAAAGCCCCTCGTACGAATCCATTTAAGCGATGTGGATGCTTCCTGTCGGAAAAAAGAAATGGTCTCTTGGTATCTCTGATAGAAATTAGCCATGAATTAAGAGAAGCACAGTTGTTTTGGAAGAAAGCCAGAACCAGAATTAATAGGCCATCTGAGCCTCTTGAGTGTTGAATCCCATTTGTTAGCAATTCTTTATGAAAGGTTTCCCCTCCCTACACCAGTTCTGACCAAACCCTGCATGCTGTCTCCTGAAACTAGTTAAATTTTAACCAGCTGGGAAAATATGAAAAGATACTGTCCTTTGTCAAACATAATTTTAGAAACTTGCTTCATGTTTGTACTACAATAACCCATTTGCCCTCTGTTTCCTTGAAAATACACTTCTCCTCATGACTCATCATCTCTCCGTGCTCAGTTGTAGCAGGATCACTGACACAGATGGAGTTGCACTAGTCACGAGTTTGGCTCAATATAATTTCAGTAATTTTGGCAGAATCTTGTAAAGGCTTTCACTGTACATTTAATTACTATTACACTGTGTGAATGGAATAATCGATCTTGCTGCCAATCCTCCTAGCCTCAAAAGCTTTGCATATAAGTTTAGTGGCAATGAAATTAAAGAGCTTTTAGAAATCTCATTTTAAAATGCTCTAGTCTCCCATTTTTACAATAGACAATTCAGTTCATGTCTGGCTTTCCAAAGTTAGTTCAATTTTCTCCTATTTTTGGTGTCCAGACATAAGAATTGCAGGTGGGGGAGATTGTGGAGGAAAAGGTGGCAGGGGGGNGGGGGGGGGGAGGGGGGGGGGGGGGGGGGGGGGGGGGGGGGCTCATTTGTTTGTTTTCTTTCCAAAACATAACAAATTGTGGTCTAATTACTAAAACCTTTAGGTTTTATGGGAAACTGAGTGTCTATTTTTCTCAGAAGAGCTTGTGAGGAATTCTTGAATGGGACATCCCAAAAATTCACTACTGACAGCTAGGCTGCTCAGTCCCTAAGCAAAGCTGTATGACTTGGAAGCAGCCAATGATCTACCAAGTGAACCTCAGCCTCACTGTCCAATCACAGAGAAAAAGAAAACAAACCAGCAAAAAAATCCCAGACCAAACATAACAACACATCTGTGTTCTCTTCAGCCTCCTTGTTTCTTTCAGAGTTTTGCTATACTTCCCTGGGGTATCATGTTTCTCTTTTTAGACTGTAATATTTATTGTGGCCTGCCTTTTTCATTCTACTCTACCATCTCTGAAACAATAAGACATTAATCCAGGTGGATGCTTTGAATACTCAGGCCATGCAAATCAATAATTTGATAATAATATTTATAAGCATATAATTGGGAATGTGATTAGCTTTAGAAGCATCAGCTAGCTCAAAGGATCTCACTCGGTGTAGTGAATACTTAGAGCAGTAAATGGGCTTTTTAATCATTTGTTCAGAACATGTTGATTTTTTTATAGAGAAGGTTAAACCTGACCTTTATTGGCCTCTCTCCTGCAGACAAGTAGGCAGTTTTACAGTTATTTCTCTCTTTCAGAAGCATACACCCTGTGAACTTGCAAGACACAGGACATAATTTGTGTAATTTAATTTTTAATTTTGACTGGGAAAAATTTTCCGGTTTCCATAAACTGAAGCAGCCAAGTGATTATTTCATATTTCCTGACTTCTCATTTGTTCTCATTATTTTCAAAGGCCTTTTTTTAACTGATTATGTTTTGAAGAAGAAATAGAATTTTAACAAATGTCTCTGCCAGTCTTAATTCTAATTGCAGTATCATTTCATCATTTAGTAAGTCTTGGCAAAAATACCCCACACATTAGAGCACACAGAAGAATCTTGTAAACAACTAGCCTGCCAGCCATCAGCTATAATTCATTTTCACTTGATTTGCATTGTCTGATTTCATTATCAATCAGAAGATACCCATTTCTAAAACAGTCCACCATATTAATGTTCTTTTTCTCTGAAGGAGACCTTAGCATTTAATCATCTATGATCTGTTCATACATTTGGCACTAAAAGAAAAGTGTACAAAAATTTACTAACCACTTAAGGAGAAAGAAAGAATATATATTGTCTGTCATTATTGGGGGTTTTTAAGCTATTTCAAAACTAACTGTGACTGTAGAACGAACACAGTTACATGGAAAGCTTTGAGCATAAATCATCATGAAGTGTCATGAAGACAACTGTCCCACACACCTTTAGTTAATGAAACGGACTAACCTGCCTTCATGACACAGACCAAGTGACAAACATTTAGGAAGTCCTCAATTTTGATATAACTGCCTGATCTCATCTTATACTACATGAGGTGTAAGCAAACTGCAGCCTTCCTAAAAATCTCTTCTTTGGATCACTGAAATCTCTTCAAAGACACACTGTCTACCCCTGCTTTGAGGACTGGGCCTGAGATTCTTTTAAACATCAGGTTACAGAGGATAAGGCAACAAAAGTGTAGAAGCAGGAGGAGAATCACGTGCAGCAGTAGGACTCCCACCAAGTATTGCACCAGCTCAGTCAAATGCCTGTTCTCATCCTCACTCAGCAAAAAAAAGAGGAGAGGAAAAATACACTCTCCCCAGCTGCACCAGTATGGGCAGACAGGTACAAGCTGGAGTTCTTAGAGATAAATTGAGACAGAGGCTTACAGTAGGATAAAAGTGGTTTAATCACAATTATTTCCCAGAGCCCACCTAAAGGCAAATAAAAGAACCTACAGCAGAACAAAGTGAACCATGAAGGTTTCACAGCTATTGCAATTTAAGGTCAAGGAACCAAGAAGCAGAAACAGCTTTTAGGATTCCCAGATGCTGTTTTCTCCTGCATGTTTGATTCCATTGCAATGCCAGGTGGTTCCTCTCAGCTTTGCAGCTCAGTGAAACAATGGTTCACAGACCATACACATGCACAATCTCCACAAAACACCTTGTTCTGGCAACTGTTTTGATTTGCTTCTATGAACCCTATGCCAGGTCACAAAAAACCATCTATTCTGCCTGCTAAATGTACACTCACAATCCCAGTTTCTGCCTCATAAGCACCATGACTCCAGCCCGACGGCTCTCTAGAGGCTGGAAAATACTGTATATTTGCACTTGCCCAGTTTGTCAGGTTTCTCTTTTATCTTATGGTCTCAAGCCAATTCTTTTCAAAGGGCGATTTTTGAGTTTGCTGTTCTTCCTCTCTTTCTTACCTCCCCCCAAGAGAATTCTAAGGGATTAATTGATTTGAAAAGGTGTTGATGCCATTAATGTGGCTATTATTTCAAGCGTGGCTCTGGCGACAGCACAGATAATTGTTGCAGAAATAAATATGAGCCTAGCAACATTGTTTTAAAGACATCAAAAGTGCCAAAACAGCTTAAAAGCCCCACTCCCAGTCCTGCCTTCAGGATTGTTTACAGAATACTTACTACATGCTTCTACATTAAAGGTAAAGCAGGAGGCAAGCCAGAAAAAAAAGTCACTTGTCAGTAGTCAAAAGTGTTGCACAAATTAAAGATATTTCATGACACAACGCAGCAGAAACACCAGCCTGCCTTCATATGGCTGTAATCCTTTGGAAGGTAAGTAACACACACCATGCACACAGCAAGTTACTGAGGCGCAGTATTTAAAGTATTTTGATTTTAAGCCACTTTTTTTTTTTTCTTTAGCCAAATACAAAGCAAGTCTGAAAGCGAATAAGAGGCTAAGCTGGTAAATGGACTGAAGAATACTCCTGAAGCCTACAGGGACTCCCTAGATTTCAGTTTTGTGTCTTTTACAGGTACAAAGGGTAGAAATATTTTATCTCCTCTTTTTCAGAAGTAGAATTCAGGTAGATATAGAGCAGTCTCCACTTCCTTAGCCATATCAAAGGCATCCCCAGAAAAGCTTTTTTAGCTTTTTGTACTTTCCCTTTCAACAAAGCTGAATCATTAGAGCCCTCAGTTGGATCCAATCTTTCCTGATAATTTATGCTGTGCTGAGGACAAAGCAGAAGAGCCCCTTGAGCAACTGAATTTTTGCATACATGCTTTAGAGACTGTAAATCTTGCTATTAGTCAGATCCTTCTTATACCGTAAATGCAGACAGAAGTTTTGAACTTGTATTACCATCACTGAAGGCCACAGTGTGATAGCAAACATCATAACTATAGCTCTGAAGGGCCTTTATAACATGAGGAAGACAGAAAATTAATTTATTCTACCTGCAATATGCAGCACAACACTTTCACAATCTGCAGCCGAGCAGTTCTGGAAACAGGAGGTCAAATAAAGCTCCCAAACATTTGTGTCCTGCACACCTAGTAGATTACATACCAAGCAAATTCCTCCTATGGCTCATAAGGTCTCTTCACTATGTGACAAGGATTGCATAGCAGACTACTCTGGCTGTATGGTAGGGCACTAGCAATGCTTGTTTTCATGAAATATCTAACAACTTAATATTTTGAAACCGCCGTGCTTCTAACCATTTAATTCAAATTTTTTTGGTGGAAGATGAGGCGCAAGAGAATAAATGCATAGAAAAAACCTGTATCTACACAGAGAAAAACAAAAAAACACAGGGATTGCTTCTCTAAGAAAAAAGAGAATGGTAGTGTGGCTGCCACCCCTGTCCTGCTAAGTGACTCTCTGAACTTTCAGCTTTACATCTTCAAAAGGTGTGACACACACCTTGGCATCTTTCTGATGTTTGGAGTTCAACACGTTGACTTCAACAGAATCTTTCTGTCGGTCCCACCAAAACACTGAGAGCATTTTGAGCTGCAAATGAGAGGGGAGATCTTCAGAGGAAGAGTTGCTATCTGCTATTCTAAGTGACACAGTGAAAGCAATTATCAGATGAAGGTAGACCCAAGCAGGAGTCTTCTCAAATTTCCTTTGAATGTTTCTCTCAAGTAACTGCACTGTATGTTGTCCTATGCTTAAAAAAACCCCAAAAACATCAAACTATGCAAACAGAATGACATATTGTTTGATTGTCATAAGAAGAAAGTCTTGTACCCTGTGACATTTACAGCCACTTCAAGGTCCCTCTGTGCTTCCAGGGTAATTAAATAAACATGTATGTACATACAAAATATGAGTCCTTCACTAATAAGGGACTGTGGTCTGCGGCATTTCAAGACAAAGACCCACAATTTTTGGGGGACACTTTTACCACTGGAGCCAGACTAAAGTCCTAATTCAGCAAGAGAGTGGGAAAGTACAGAAACTCCATTCTATCACTGTTCAGCAAAACACTTGGACTAGCTCTTTCCAGAGCGCCCAAACTGCAAATGTGCCCTACTCAGGTGCCAAAAATGCTAGCTTCCCCCATTATCACCTAAGGTGCTGTTCAGGTTCACTGGGAAATCAAAATAGTTCCAATGAACAGCTAAAAAGCAATTTTTCTTCTCGTTAGCTTCCTTTCCCCCCCCCTTCTCCTTATGTTTCTTTGTTTCTTTCTCCTTCATGCTATAGCAAACTTTGGCAGCACTGCAGAATGCTGATGAGACACATGCTCACTGTGTGAAATCCCAACAGCTATTTTTGGCCAATACCTGCCATGAATTGCCTCCTCTTTGAGGACTAAGGGAGTTTGCTTATCAGGCTCTCTTGAAGAGTTTAATGCTTCATTATGACTCGTCAAAAGGCTCGCAAGTTTTACAAAACTAACATCAAATTAGTAACAAACTACAGCAACCCTTTAAGCATTCCTAGCAGTAAGGTGACTTTTCCTTTGAGCGTGCAAAAACCATAACAAAAGCATTTTTATTCCGTTTCTAGAACAAAGATCAACACTGTATATGTAAAATGTTTGTTCATTTACTTTGTCACTGTTTTCTTCTCTGGAAAGTGTTGGTCAACAGTAGAGTTATCACAAAAGACAATTATACAGTCTTCACAAAAGTATTTCCAAGATCTGTCAATCCTGACTTGTCACAGTCCTGAGACTGCCCCAAGAAAGGCCTCTCACTGTGAGAAGATAGCCATCACCGCCCAAACTGAAGACCTGAAATATATTTCATAGAATCATTTAGATGGGAAAAGACCCTTAAGATGATCAAGTCCAACCATAAAAGCATGCTGACCTTATTGCAAAGAAGTAATTCCATGACATTTGAGGCCTCCTTATGTCTGAAGATTTACAAACCAGTATTTCAAACCCACTCCTGCTGCTTCTGAACACCAAGTATCAAAAAAAAGACTTTTTTCATTCCATAATATACAGATGATACAGGAAGTATTTGACTTGAGCTGAGCAGTGATCGCATTTTTATGTTTCCAAATCTCCAATTCATACTCAAAAGAGGAAAAATTTGGAACTACTGGCAAATAAGGTACATTAAAGGTACCACTTACCACAGAAAGTTGCAGGTTGGAGTGTGGAAACACTGGCAGCTCCTATCTAACCTTTTCTGATCACTAACCTACCCATTCTAAACACAACTTCAGAAAGAAAAAGAACTGAGGAATAATTTGAAGGTGATTTCTAGAGACAGAGGAAGAAGTCAGACCTCATTCGCTCATCTAAAAAGAGCCTACTAATCCTTTCCTCCAGGCCTTGAAAGCTTCATGATAACCCATTTACTTCTTTGACATCTGAACCAAGTCCCCCAGGCTGCTCCTACCATGGGAAGGGGTTTCACTGCTGCGAGCTTAGATCACGATGGCTTCTGTGTTTTGCTTTGTTAATGTGATGAAACACAGTGGGTTTTTACAGGGGAACTGTCAGCAGGGGAATGTGCTTCATCCTGCAGTCACCTCGTTTCATGAAGTTTAGTCAGTAGCTGTATCAGAGCCATTTTAATTAAATAGGTCACTAAAGAATCTTCTTTTTACCTTGAAAAAATGTGGTCAGGACTTTACCCAAGCTGCAAGGTTTGAATTTCATTAGGACTTTCAAGTGGGTTGGGTTTTTTCCCCCATCCAAATGCAATGAGCACTCATTTTTCAACACATCAATACAGCTATTTGCATAAAGTATTGATTAGAAGCCATTATAATCACAAAATGTTAATTACACCAATTAATTCCCAATCTGTTTGTACCTTAAGCTTGTTTGTGTTCAGCACAGAAGGTTAAAGCAATAGTGAATCAGTCTTGGCTTTCTCTCTGGGGACAATTTTTATACATTGAGGACTCCTATCCTGTAAATTCCAAATCTTCTGTATGAGCAGGCTTTTCCCTCAGTGGTGTTTAATAATTTTTCATGCTATTTCAAACCCTTGGCCTACTCACCACCAAACAGGTTCCTCACTCATAATTAACCTGTGGGTTTGTAAAAAATAGAGAACAGGAAAGCATTCTAATGTGCCCCAACTACCAGATGGAGGACATGGTTTCTGTGGGACTGGGGCAAGCTCAGAGTGCTGAGCAGCTCTGAAAAGTCAGATCCTGCAGTGTTATTCATTCACCCAGTTCCATTCCCCACTTTCCATTCTACAGAACACTTTGTGTAATCAATTTGTGGAGACACCTTGATTCCTGCAACATCCTAGTTTCTGCTCCCAAGGATGGCTGTATCATGTTCACTCTAAATACTTAAACCAGATCCCATCATGTCATTTTTTGAGGGTGTTAGCAGCCCTGTTCCTCCTGTTTTCCAAGAAAAACAAAATTACTGTCATGTCCGTATTTTCACCTGTGCCTTCTCATCTTCTGACTGTCCAAGCAATTTGGTTTCTCTTAACCATTTAAAAATATCTAAAAACTAACAAAACAAAGAGAAAAAACATTTTTCTCTACTCACAGGTATAAATGCTTTATTGAAACTGCCTTTGGCTTGAGAACTCTTAAGGGAAAGACAGTCTAGGTTGTCTGTATATAACCTAGCCATGGCTTGCAGTTGACTATACTGACAAGGATAATCAGGAAGAGGGAATTTTGCATTTTCTTTGCATGGTTAAGTACAAAGAACTAACTTCATAATGTCATATCCACAAAGTACATGCAATGAAGGAAATTATAAATGAAAACCTCTTCAACCCCTGGGAAAAAAAAAATTTACTTTGCACTATACAGACATACCCAGCAGGAGCATGCAAAGGATGCACATTCACTGAAGGCCAATATTAAGTTACAATAGTACTTCTTATGACATGACAGTTGGTGCCATATAGGCACAGACAATGAGTCCACTTTCCCATCCCTTTTCTTAAGCCACCAGTAAAGAATTATTATATTTTTTAAAAATATTCCTTGGATTGAAATACATGGTGTGCATTATTTAAAGTATGATAAAGCTATGTTATTGCCTCAAATTTGAATAATAGACTGACTGCCCAATCCTTCAATCCTGATTGCTGCAGTGGATGGTTTGAAACAGTGATATGTCCAGGTGTTTAAAGACTTTGTCACTGCCTGAATCATCACTTCAACGTAACGTGACAGCAACTCTAAGTTCTGTTATGAAGTGCACCCAGAGATCAGCTTAGGGAGAGTAGCCTTCCTGTATCAAGATTACAGAATTCAGAATACAAAACTTTATATTTTCACTGAACACACTATTTCTCCACCAAAAACTAAGATAGTATTTGTCAGCTCCATGCAGCATATCCACCATTTTAGCAAGATTCAGTTACTGACCCTCAAGCCTTTTTCACATTAGATGTCTCTACAGATAAGTCTCCTCTTTTGGCCAGCATAAGAAACTGCAAAGTTCAGAGAAAACCACTGAAATGAAAGGTAGCTACTGAAGATTTCCAAGCTACACAGAGAACTTACCTAAACTCAGACCGAGTACCTCTGATTTCCCATATATTGGTCACATCAAGAAAACGTCCATGTGAGAAACAGTTCTGGAGCTTAATATACCCTTCTGAGATTATCAGAGCATTGAAATATTAACTCCTCTGAGGAATAGTTTGGACACTGTGCTTGCATGACCCAAAGAAGTCATAGATAAAATACCTGACAAAGTTGTGTAATAACAGAACACATGTAAAAGTTCATGCAACAAAGAAAGATTTAGAATGAAATAGCTAAGACATGAGCAGAACATCCTCCTGTTAATACGGCTGAAACTAAAGGAAAAATCACTTTCAAAAGTTTCAAGTTCAAAGAGCCCTTGGGGCTTGTTTTTAAACCCAGGAACAGATTAGCAATGTCTTTTGTATGAAATCACAGGGTCCTGCCCTAAACTTTAGAAAGCTGGCTCCACTAAGCTAACCAGAATTTCCAAGTAAAATTATCTACTGTAAGCTTTGCATGGTAAAGGCCAGTAAAAAACAGGGCATGGAAACTGCATAATGCTGAACACAGAACTTCCTGACAGTTTTAGCTTTTGTAGTAGACTACTGAATTTTAACAGCTAGAAAGGTAGAGGTATAATTTTAGGGTTTTGCCTTTTTAATTAGAAAGGTAAAAATAAATCTCTTTGGAGACCATTGTATTATAATAGATATAAAACAGACATAAAGTAATCTTTGATATTAAAAGACAGTTAAAAAACCCACCACACCCATCTTTCCCTCCCTCCCTTCGAAAGGGATTTTGTGGCTCACAGAAACCATCTGGCTAAAAGTAATTGAGTGCATAATCCTTTACACTTGCATCCATGCCCTTCCAGCACCATTTCTTTAAAGATGAAAGTCTGGGGATCTGGCTCTAGGCCCAGTCAAACGGGAAAAGCAAATGAAAAGAGCTGACAACCACACAGCCTAAGCCCAAGGCTGCATTAACTACTCTATATCTTCTTTTATATGGTCTTGAAGGCCAATGGCAACAGCTGATGAGAAGCTCAGAGCCACAACTCCAGTGACATGGAGAAGAACAGAGAGAACTCAGGCTTGAAAGACACATCTCTGGCCTCCCACACATCCCTGGGGGCTGAAAGATTTGGGCAGGAATCACTGAATTCCTGCCCAATTCACTGAAAAGTTTTGTCTGGTTGCACTCCCTTGTTTCTGTGGGAAGAGATTATCTGCATGAGAAGTATCCAAAACACTAGACTATAAATATCTCCTCATCACTGGAAAACATGACCATCCATCAGAGGATTTTCAAAGACTGGTTTATGAATGAGTCAGACTACAGACCTAATATCATTTATGAGTTAGGGCAGACATGGATATTTCATGCAGGTCAGACAAAAAGAGCATACGATTTTCTGTCATGATCATTTATGAGGTCCTGACCTAAATGTAACCTCTCTTCACAGTGCCTAAGACTTGTTTTCTTTGGTAATTCCTGTGAATTAGCTTTTTTGCTTAGCTGTCTAAACTAATTTTTATCACACGTAAAAGCCTTTTCATGAAGCAACAGAACAGCTTTGCTCCTTACCTTTAAAAATCTCTCCTTTTTTCCTGTATATTGATACGATTTCATAGTGAGGACGATTTTACATAAACTATTTTCCACTCCACTGAATGTTATGTCGCTCTACATGAATATATTTCTTGGTGGATGCCAAGGCAAAATATTGCTATAAATGCTGTATTTTCATAAATGCTATTCTCTGACTTTTTAACAGATTCATTCCACTCATACTATCAATACCAAGTCTTACTGATGGATCTGTATTAAGCTGGCAGCATAATTTCCTCTGTTGTCCCCAGAGCCTTCACCTATGAATCACGGGGAAAAAAAGATCACTAGCTCTTCTGTATTTCAAGGCAACGAAGTGATCAAGATGGAAGAGAAGCTCCAGTGATTTGAAAAACTCCAGTCAATAACACAGAAACGGAATTTAAGACTTAAAAGTGGTAAGTGGGAAACAGGATTTTTTTTTCTTTTGGTCCGTTTCTTAAAAAACCAGACATTGAAATAACTACAAGACAGAACGGCCAAATTCAGAGACAGCTGTTGACATGAGGAAGTTAAATAGCAATAAGTTAATTCCAGGTCCAGCTGTAAGTTTACACTAGAATATGAGAAAGCCCTATAATAGTAATGCTAATAATGCAGGAGATGAAAGGCAGCCTGACTTTACCAAATGTGACCACTTTTAAGTATCATTTGGCTCATATTGGACGCATATTTTGTTCTCTTCCACATTACTTTAAATTTAAATTTTGAGTCATTGACTCCAGGGTTATATTCCTCTAAAGGAGACTAAAGATCAGCGCTGCCTAGACTTGTTTCTGGAAGAGGCCCAAGAGTACTAGCAATAGCTACATATTTTATTCTAGCTCTCCAGTATGTGGGGAGCAATTAAACAAAGTACATTAAATCCAAATGCAGTGACTTTGATTCTACATTAACATATATCTAAACCAAATTTTTCTTTGGCTTTTTAGAATATGTGACTATCAATATGCTCTCATGTGACTTTGTCCATTTTGTAACTGCCTAGTTATATTCATTTTGAATGTACCCTTTATGCCTTACCTGTCTCCCTGCCCTTTTTAGGTTTTCTGAAACATCATAAAAACTTCTCCCTGTTTTTAAAAAGGTATCCATTATTACAGAGATTGAACTTCTGCAGGTTTTGTCACTTTCTGGAAATAACAAACCCATAAAACTCTATTTTCAAGCTATGCTGTGTTTGTTCTGAGCCACTGCCAAATATGAAATAGCGAATAAGACATACGGCCTTTAATCATCTACCGTGTGTGATGATTACACAACAGCACAAACTGAGGATAGGTTCAGAGACAGTTCTGTCCAGCTGTCTACTTACTCATGAAAATTGTCACATTTTTAAAAAAGGTATAAAAATGGTTCTGCTAATACAGCCTCATATCAGGAACAAAGACTTTGGAAAAAGATTTAGGCCAATTCCTGTTCTTATACCTCCTAACATAATTCAGGGCAAGAAGGGTGTAAGATCTTCCCGCTTGCAGAAGAGTTCTGCAACAAGACTTCATATCCAGAGGCTACAAAGGCAATAAATTTGCATTTTTATTTGAGTTACTATAAAGTCAAATCTCACAAAAGGCATGAGCTAAATATCAAGGAGTTCGGATCTCCAGCTGCTTTTAGTCCGTGCTGCTCAGTGTTTTATACAGACCAGTGAACACAGGGCCCTTTGTGGGGCTGTAAGCCTATCCCAGACAGACAGGGAGGACACGAGATGAAGTTGCCACAAAGCAGTCCAAATGCATTTGATCACAGCTATTCCCTAATCTGCAGTCTTCTATAGTTGATCTGTGCAGTTCATCACCACAAAAAAAAAACACATGACCTTTCGAAAAAGTCTTTAGCCTTCATCTTTAAAGACTTTTAAGGCATGGGGTACGGGAGAGAAGTTACAGTAACAACCGCAGTAAGAATGGGAGACACATCCTAAGAACCAACAGGTATCTTATTAAAGCCTCCCATGCACATGAAGTTTGGAACACCGTAATTTATCACCCTGATTTTGTTTTTCAAGCTGAGACCCACCTCACAAAAAACCAAAGAAGGGAAATGCATTCACAAGAGGCAACTGCTTCAGCCTTGGAAGATCAACCAGAAAATCACTAGGAGTGCATGCAGCTTATGTCAATTTGCATAACATTACCTATAATACTGTGTTATTTTATTTCTTAAGCAGCCTTTGATTCCTTCATTTGTAAAAGAAATGGCGGCTCAGAGGTGTTTGCTGATGGGATGTTTGAAAGTCCTCTCATGGTGTTGTGAGGTGCCAGCTGAAACGGAGTAGAAGGAGAGTCATTAGCCGTAGCTGCATGTACTAATTAGGTAGTCACTGGCACAGAGGCGATGTATCACCACTTTGACTTGGTGCACAGGAAATTTCAGCTTTCACAGTTTAAGGTCTCCGTCATCTCACTTCATATTATCCAGTGATGAAATCTTTATCCCTAATTAATACTGGCGCTGCAGGGAAATCTGAACAACCTGCTGTCCAGTGAGCATAGTTTTATGTCACTACTAAAGCTATTAATCTGGGATCAATGTGTACATGTGTGGGCTGTGGGGCACAAGTTGTGACCAGAGGCTTTAGAGTCATTGTCACGTTCAGCCAAGTATGGATCCTAAACAATGCTGCTGCCAAAGGGCTCATCTGGTCCTAAAAATGCTTGAAAAGAGCAAACAGCAAGATGGAATCAAGAAGTTCTATTTCCCTTACTTTGGCATTAAGGTAATTAGTATTGGAATACAGACTTCAGTCTTAATATCCACAGTCCAGAAATGCTATTAATAAATTAGAGATTAAATTAATCTTGAGAACTAATTTTAATGTTAATAATATTGCTCATAACCAGATACTGCACCTGGCAGGCATCTTTGTTTCTTTTTCATTAGCCGTTTTTAAACATCTCTTTTAATAGTTTTCCTGTACAGGAGCATTCTAGATTAGTTTCAAGCCGTTTAGTTTTACATACAAAAATATTTGAATCTTTCTCTTGTCCTATTCATGTAAAGCCTGCTGGGATTCATTTGCCTTAGTTTTGCTGCAGCCATAAAGCATTCTGAGGTTTTCAAGGCCTTTTTTCTCCTAAAAGTGATCTTCTCTAGAGAGGACTGCCGAAAAACTGCTCTAGCACATGTTCTCAAGCTTTTGGATTATCAGTCCTAAACATTTTGCTCTGGGTTGTTTTTAACATATTTAACATATCTACACAGGTAAACATGTTTACTTTGAATTCTATTTTGCATTGAGTAGTTTCTTATTGAGAGGTGACCAAGCCCAACATTTTCTTCTTTCTCCCTCACATGACTATTTTATAGTTTTTTTAACACCAGTAATTTCAGCAAAACTGAGATGCTTTGTCCAAATAATTGTCCATGCACTTTAACTGGCTACTATACTATTATATATCACAAATAGAAAGTTACTTCAGAATAAGACAGAGCTAGGTTTTCAAATATGGGTTTTCATTTTTTTGCACATGCAATTATTCTCTGACACAACCTATCTAAATAGCTGACTGCACCTCGCTGGAATTTACAGTGGCCCTTTAGAGGGCTAGGCTGAAATTGCAGTCCTAAAGGTCTAACCTGGGCCTCAAAAAACCCAGGATATTTAGAATTAGTACACTTATTTTGGCATATTACGACTAAGGAGTATGACAAACAATATGCAACATTATCAGAATTCATCATTCTCAAGCCCACAAAAGGATGAATTACTGATACATCACAGTCTCTACTATAGAGCCTTCTTTGTCAAGATTTCCTCATTTTCCCTATTTGATGCTCGTGACAATTAAAAAGCCTTATAAACTAAGAGTACTCAGTTAATCAGAGAAGATCAGGATATATATGTTCACAAGTTTGCTCCTTCACATGCCCCCCACCCCCAACTTCAGTGATGCAGAGAAACACCACTTTTTATTTGTCTTTTACTCCATTTTGCTTCCTGGTAATTTTATTTGATTCCTCTTAATATTTGCACTGGGAGAGACAGATGAAGACTTATAAAGAAGGTCTTTATAATCCAATCATTGTTATTAGGTTCTCTCAACCTCTCCCCTTTTAATTATTAACAAAAAGAACAGGGTTAAACTATAACATCTTGTAATTAAAGTAAGCACAATATACCTCCAACATTCTCTAGGTATAAAAATGACTGTTTTTAGGAGCAAAAGGGTGCTCCTATGTCCCAGGTTTGTTTTGTGGCATATCATTTCAGTCAAAAAATACAACTTAAATATCATGGACACATGCAAATAACTATCCTTGTCACATCTGCCCTAAGCAGTATTATCTACAGTATTATCTGCTTTGTAAAGATGTCTACAATGTAAGTAATCATAAAGCAAGTTGGAAACATGACCTCCATCAATCTACAGTACATGCAAATGCTTAATTTAATTTTCCCATCAATTTCCAAATGAATGAGGCTCATTGTATTGAAAAATAAAAACAGCTTGGCCTTTGACTTCATTTGAGATTACTTTTCCACACTAATGTCCTCAACGGGAGAGTTGCAGGCTTTGGAAGAATTAGATGAAAAATGTTCAGATGATACCTGTTTCATCTTTACACTTTTCCACCCACGCTTAAGGTCAACAACACAGAGATGCATTTAGAGTAAGTACATATTCAAACATCAGCACAGCATGCCTCAAGGTGATCTGAAGGCATCGGTGGTAAAAACTCACTGATGTGTATTGTCAAACAAAAAGAAGAATATACACAAAGATCAGAACCTCACTTCCAGTGTGCACAGCCTACATAACACATTGGTGGCCTCAACTCTTCTGCTAACAAGTTTTTCATATTTAGTGTTCCTGAAGAGAACCATTTAATTGAGCACAGAGATTGAGAGAGGCTGTTCACTGTGATTTGAATTTCATTTTGTTTTGCATCCGTTGTCAATGAACATAAATTGTAGAGCTATTAAAGATAGAACTCAGTCAAAGTTTCATACTGCTTAAGTAAAGCAAAAGGGAATTTAACTACACACATATTGACATTGCAATCAGCCAGGATATATGACTGCAGTGTACAGTCATATGTGCTAGGCTTAATCAAGCTAATTTAATCAACAGAAGGGAAGACACAGTAGAACAGGCTTAATGTAAGCCTAGGGTAAGCAGTAAGCCTATGGAGCCTATGCTGCTCTCATCCACGCCTCCCATGTGTACTGGTTGTCAGAGAGATGGTTGCAACTCAGTCCTTAGGGAATCCTGTGCCCTACACAGACAGTGGGGAGGGGGGCAGGCAGACAGGAAGGGGGCTAATTGATATCAGCTGGCAAGATGCACTTGCTGGGCAGGTTGGGAAGACTGTGTCCCACACTCACCTGCCAACATATGCCTTCCATCAGAGCAAACAGGAGGTGATGCAAGACTCAGGTGTTGGGCTCAGTGCTAGAACTTCTCACACTGGGAATTTCCACCTAGCCAGGTGACAGATTTACTTCCTTTGTGTTCATCAGATTGTGCAAAGCATGTCATTACATTCAGTTTTTGTTCCATGCAGACAAAGTCCACCACTTTTACTCGAGAGACATAGGAGAAAAAAGCCCTCATGTTAAAGGACTGATAAATTAAATAGATGCATCTCCGAAAGTGCCAGCATCTGGAGGCATTACTATTTTAATATTTAGTTTGTCTGAAGTGTTTTATTTGAAAAATGGTTTTCTTTCTCACTTCTATAAAAAAAAAGAAACATAATGTAGCAAAGCATTTTTACAGCTCCACTGCTAATTATGTATTTCAGAATAGTAAATGACACTCAGAAATGAGCCTGACCCCAGTGGTGGTCAACAGCAGATGGGAGGGTAACAGATTCTACCCACAATGTCACATCAGAAAATGGAAAAGTGAATACATGTGAAAAACTTGACGGTAGCCGTGATGGCAATGATGGAAGGCTCTGGATGCTATGTTGTGAAAGAAATATCACGGGCTACAAATCTCTTGAAATTTTAGTTCCAAATTTAAACTTTAAATTTAAATTCCAAGAGTTTACAGAGCCTAATTTAAATCTTTCCTCTCACGGGAAGTGAACCAGCACAAGAAAACAGAATAAAGTCAGCTTTCCTTGTCCTTCCAGCACGAGGAAACAAAATAAAGTCAGCTTTACCAAAGGAACACATCTTGCTTGGCCTAATGAATTTGGCAGGCAAAGCATCAGGTATAGTCAATTTATGCCGCTCTGGCTTTTGACTCATTAGCAGACTATTATTCTCCTTCATTGCCCATGATATCTTTTTTTTAATGTCAGACTAACTTACAGAAAGCACCAAACTGAGGACAATGTCTATGGGAAATGTCTTTCTAGTTTTTCCAGGGCATATTAGCTGTGTGGCAACTTGTGACCACGGAGAATAAACATAAAAGGTAATCCACAAAGCCTTTCCATCAAAATGATTTCTTAAAAGGCATCAGCAGAGCTAGGAACTGCCTCAGATTTAACAAACCATTAGTTTATTATCCTGCCTAGTTCCAAGCAAAACCATCCCAACTCTATATATTCTTGAGTTTGTATAAGGCTTCATGCCTTCACCCATTTTTGCTACTCAGACTCTTTCCTTCACTAATTTCACACTGTTCTCAGTAACATTTCATTTTCTGATGGGTGGTACAACCCTACCCAGCATCAATGCAGGATTAGCATTATTTTCAGCAGTGACACACTTATACTGGGAAATATCTTATTTGAAACTCAAACAGCAACAGGACAAAAGCAAAACTCCTTTCAACACCTCATTTGAATCAATTTAGGCCCTTCAAATAAAAAGCATAAAAAGCCTTTTTAGCCATCCCTCTGCCTTTCTGGTCTCTAGCTGTTCTGTATTCACACTAGCTTAGAAAGATGCCCAAGTGAGCCTTCTTTAACTTGCTGGCTATGAACTGGCTGCTTAGCTCTAATCATGGTTAGGCTGTCTCTCAGTGCTGTTCTCACTGCTTCCACCAAAAAGTTTTCAGATCTGGAAAGTTCACCAGACCTTCCCAGTCTCCCACTCTCATTGTTTCCTTTTCGCTCCACAAAGGAAGAACATATTTCAGAAAAAGGATACCCCATGACTGAGAACTTGGAAAACATCCTGCAGAAAGTTCAGTATCAGAAAATTCACAGAGAAAACAGAAGCAGCTGCCACTTCCACCAGCACAAGTTATTAATGACCTTCAGAGCAACCCAACACCAGAACAGAGAGCGGCTTTTGTTAAAAAAAGGGGATATCATATACTGGATCATCATATGCTGTCAGAGGACCTCAGATTCGTGCAATTCATTGCAGGAAAATACTAATAAGAGTTTAACACACTTTGAAGACTACTATACAAAAATCAAAACCAGGCTGCTGTGGTCATTTTAAATCCTTGAGGTCGGCACCATCCAGTATCAATTCAGATGCTTAGGTTAAATATTGATGGCATATTTGTAATATACTTATGACTCAAGCACATTGTGGGTAGTAGAGATTGAGTAACTGTTTCCAAAAGAGGTGGGTTTTTTCTTCTTTTTATTTCTGCAGATAAGAGAAAGGAACTATGATAACATTCCCTTTGCACTAGAAACCGGTATTACTAGGTATGGCAAGGGGAGAATTAAAGAGTACAGCACAACTTTTGGCACAGAAGTCCTCCCAATGACCTCATACCCCAGTGTTTTGGAATTCAGCACTGGAAAGAAGTGATAGCAGCAAATACAAATGCACAGAAAGGATGCTGAGATATAATATCTGTTATTAAAATCATAGGATAATAACTAATGTCAGGATGACCACCAAGAAACCTGATGGGCCTTGCAATGTGAAGGGGATTGATATCTAATTTTCACTATACTGCTCCACTGGCAGTGACACAACACTAAATCCATGATAGTAACAAGGGAAGTGGAGTTTAGTTACCACTTCTTTACCAAAAATATTTTTCCATCTTTACTTAATGTAGCTTCTTATTACATTAGGATATTCAATACCCTTAATAACAACAATGGCATATTGTCTCAAGACTTTGTGTTTCAACTTACACCTGAATTTATGCATGTAGAGTGATAAAACTACTTCATCATCCAGGCTCTTTTCTCTCCTCCAGCAATTGAAAGTCCCTAAAACATATTTCTGTTCCCAAGACACAGTGAATATCCTGCAACTTCTCTCTCTTTTTTCAAAGCATCTCTCAAACAACTTCTAAGTACATTCTCTTTTCTGCACTATCAGTAATCAGCCTTCTCACATTAGACAGTTTTGGAACAATGTAGTTCATTTAAAAAAATTCAGCAGAAAGGGCTGTAAACGTGTTTTCCACCATTTTGCTAAAAACAGCAACCATTTTATTATTCACTGCAAAATTCTTCACTTAGAAATGTAAACCAGAATCATTAGAATCAAGGTTGAAAGAGACCTTTAATATCACCCAATCTAACCACCCACCCAGCACTGCCACTGTAACCCCTGAACCACTAAACCACATCACCCAGCACTGGATGCAGATGCCTCTTAAACACCTCCAGTGACAGTGACTCCACCGCCTCACTGGGCAACCTATTCCGATGTCTGACTACCCCAACAAAGAAAAAATTCTCTATTATCCAATCTGAATCTCCTTTGTCTCAGCTTAAGGCCATTTCCAGAAAGTACAGAGCCCTGAATCAAATCAAACAAGTTTCAAATATTCTTTTTCCTAATACTTAATAAGACTGAATTTATAACATCAATTTACAAAATGCAATTCATTTCTTAATTAGGCAAACTGAAAACTCCTAGTTTGGAAGCATGCAGTAGTGAACCCCAATAATCTCAGCACGTTTTGCTTTTATTTAGTGTTCTTTCTCTATACCTTTGTTTCAGCTAGGTAAACTCCAGAGGCTTTATACTGTTTTTTTTTCCCCTCACTTTTTCACTCCCACTAAAGTAAAAGATGACAGGTAATAATATAATGTGTGAAAGAAGGAGAAATGCTGACAGACATTGTGTTACTTTGCTTCAATTAGGCTCTAATTACTTCTTCTCCTCAATTAGAAAATCACATGAACCAATTATGCCAGATAATATGTGCTTATCCTATTCAAACTGCACAATGGGTAAGGTCTATTCACATTGATTATCTTCAATTTATGCTTTTAGCCTTTTTTTCCCTTCTGTCTGCATGGCCCATTACAGTTTTAAAGTGGAAGCTCTTAAGCAGTTCACAGTATTATGATATCATTCATAACAATTGTTATGTTTTGATGGAAGAAAAATTTTGATGCCTTGAATGCCGAGTGGAAAATCTCTTTGGATTGAATGTATTCCAATTTCGCTATTTTGGTTAACAATATTCCCATGGTTTTTTAAATAAATATGATACAAAGCAGTCTACTGTTAATGGACAGAGCTGAGTGAAACAGTTGGTTCTATGAGAACAAAGGCAGATTTCAAAACCAAGCACAGGGTATTGAACACAAGAACTGCTCACGCATTGTCAGCACAGAAGCATCAGTCCTAAAAGCCCTATCAGGCCTCATTTGTGAATGATCTGCAGAGTGCAAGGCAATCAGCAAAAGCAAAATGACAAGCTTAAAACCTAGAAGTGAAGACAAAGCAATGTTTCCTGGAGAAATAAATGGAAGACAAACATTATGTAAACCCTCCCCAGTCATCAAACAGTTCAATAGGTCTAGGTGAGCAGAAAATGAAAAGAAACGACACTGAATACGAGAAGCAAGTTACAGTATTTCACCTCTTCTTTTATAAGAATGTAAAGGATTACGCTGATACATGGTTTTATCTATCCTTGCGCTTAACTGAGGAATAAACTCCTTTTAATTCTCCAAGGATTAAACTGAGAACACACCCCTTGCTGTCCATCAATCTCCAGAGATGGCCAAACACCAGGAAAGCTTCAGCCAATTCCACATGACACTTATCTCAATCAGTGGGAATCTTCCATGCTTAAAACACACCAACTCCACTCACACTGGTTTGCTTGAATAGAATATATATGCAAAGAGGACATGTCTATTTCCTGTGGAACAAACTAGATGCAAAAAGACAACAGTAACAAAAAAAACCCAACCAACCAACCAACCACAACAAAAAACCCCACACCAAACAAAAAACACAGAAGTTCTCAAGACTGATATTCTCCTTGCTTTCACTGGGGTGGGCTAATGACCCTTGGATACTCAGTCACCCCAGAAAAGACTTCCAGATACTTGGCAATTCCTCCACTACACAAGGCAAACAAATCCTTCTAAAGGAAGAAAATAATTTCAGAGATTACTAGTTTAAGTGTAAATTAATAATTTTCCCCTATGTATGTCATCTACTGTACATCATGTGCCATTTCATTGTCCAGTCACTCAGTCTTATAAGGTCTTACTGCAATTCCTGATAGTTAGCTCTTGTCCATACTACTCTAAACAGCTTGGTTCATTCTTGGTTCAGACATTCCTTTTCCTAACGTTTGGAGGACATATCAGCTTAAGGCCTCTTTTCATTTACCTCATTGTATTTTGAAATTCACCCTAATTTATAATGTCTTCTATTTTCTTAATTTAGACTCACAATCTCACTTTTTAAAAAACTATTCTTTTCCTACTAGCAACATTTCTTGCCCTAACATTTAGCTATATCAAGCACTTTTAATTCCTTTCTCAAGTCCTTCCACACAGATACTGTGGATCAGCCCTGTGCTTCCAATAACACACTGTTATCAGGTGTCATGCAAGCTACACGCAAGGATTTAATTCTTTCAGATGTCCCTTTTAGCTTCTTTTAGAAGAGACTAGTTCAGGTGGAAAGGGCCTACAACTATTAATATCCAGTCCTACTGCCTGACCGATTCAGGGCTGACCAAAAGTTAAAGCCTGTTATTAGGGGCATTGTTCAAATGCCTCTTAATGACTGACAGGCCTGGGGCACAGACCACCTCTCTAGGAAGCCTGTTCCAGTGTTTGACCATGCTCTCAGTAAAGAAATGCTGTCTAATGTACAGCCTAAGACTCCCCTGGTACAGCTTTGAACCATTGCCACAAGTCCCACCACTGGATACAGGGAGGAGATGAGCATCTCCCTCTGCACTTCAAGTGCTCAAGAAGCTGTGGAGAGCAATCAAGTTGCCCCTCAGTCTCCTTTTCTCCTAACTGGGCAAACCAAAGTCCTCAGCTGCTCCTCACAGGACAATCGTCCCAGCCCTTCCACCAGCTTTGTTGCCCTCCTCTGGACATCCAAGGACCTTCATATCTGCCTTAAACTGTGGGGCCCAGAATCACTTATTCCGTTCTATTCTATTAGTCCTCATCATTCAGTGAGCACTAGAGAACAGTCAGTAGGCTAAGGTTTCTAAGGTAAGTGGGACAAATCCTGAAGCTTATTTTGATATTCACAGTGAGAGCCGGGAGAGTAGCTTAGCCTAGGAACTTAACTTCTTGATGGGTTTATTAAATGAGATTAATTTCCAGTGTCTTTTGAATATATTGTAACACTTTGAAATGGAATTAAAGACCAAAGACTTGAATAAACAGACTTGGGATGACCCAACCATTTAGATTTTGTTCTAACTTCCAGTCAAGTACACACTAAGCAATGAAGGTTGTGACCATGGAATCATTTAGGTTGGAAAAGACCTTTAAGATTATCAAGTCTAATCATTAATCCTGCCATTATAGTCCTATACAATCTTATAATTGGACCTAAACTAAAATCATTATATGGTACAATTGTACCTATTCATGCTGCTCCTGAATATTTTAACAGAAGCAGAAAGACTGATCCCTGTATAACACAAATATAAACACCTAAGGTATGAAACTGAACTCTTTTTACATGTGGCATACACAAACACATTCCCAAAAAAGAAAGCTGTCAAGGAATAATAAAATCATACTGCTGTGAAATAAAACCAAGGCAAAAATTAAAGAGTTAAGTAAAGGCAAGCTATTTTGTATAACGTTATGAACGTGAAATGTGTATTTGTCAAAATGTAATTACAAAGAACTCTTCATATTACGTGATATAATGAATGTCATAATGGAAGTTCAAACATTACAGGGAAACTAGTTACCTATGACAGGCAGAATAATTTTTCATTGAATTATAACTAAAAGATGTAAAAACTGAAACGTTTGTAAGACTCCACTATTCTAAAAACTTACTACAGAATTATATATATGTTAGGTAAGGCAAGCCTGTATTAAAAAAAAAAAAAAAGTTTGGCTAATAATATTCTCAGCAATCAAAATGCTCTAGAAAGCTCAGCTTTGAAACAGCCCCCCGCTCTTTCTTACATTTCTGAAGTCCAAATCTAGGTCCCACTAAAGTAAAGGTCTCACAATAACCTGGTTTCTCTGACAGCAGAAGGGAAAGCAGCCAACTGAGATAGAGTTTTCTCACAAAATTTTTACAGTGGCAGAAATTAAAAAAAAATAATATCAGATGCCAAGAGACTTCCAGTCCATCTGCCAGATCAGAGACTGGAGCAAGTTTAAATGACGATCAAAACTTTTGGAAGCTGATGTGAGTAGAAGTATTCCTCTTCAGAATCTTCCTTCCACCACTCATAATTCAGTAAAACTCAGAGTTTTGCTGAAGTTCAAGAACACTTGTCTAGCATTTTGGAGTTATAAAAATTACAAAGAAACAGAAGTTAAATTTTTTAAGATGCTTTTTGCACTCAAAAATTTAAACAGATTTGTTTCGAAGATGAGACTTTCATTCCTCAATGGCTCACACCTCTTCTTCTTTTGATGGACATCAAAAATGTCAGCTTGCTCGGAGTGACTACAAAGCCTTTAGAACTGTTTGCACAGAATCAGACTGAATCAATTGTCCCATCTCCTTTTAATGACAAGAGTCAATTTCTGTGAATTATCTTAAAAAGAGTCAGCAGGACAAGCCAATTGCTTTTGTCTGAGCTTGGACACTTTGGCCAGGAGAAATGTAAGAAAGGTCACTATTTGTATTTAATGTGAAGGCTGTTATACCACACAGAACTGATAAAGTTATTTCTCTCACTTGCTAAAAGTAAACCACCAAAAAGTAACAACTCACACTTCCTGTCATTGTACTGGCTTCTATCCAGAAGCAGAAATAGCAGAACCAACAGTTCTGTGAGTAGGTTACTTTATTGCTAAGGAAAAAGAAATCCTTCTCTCTAATCCAACGGGCTGCATTAGTGGAGAGGTCACATAAAAAGGGCTTCTATCAAGTTCAGACATTCTCGTACCTTAGTAGAGCTGAAAGTTCTGTATATGTCTCTTCAGCAGTATTGTGTGCTTTCCAACTGGTAAGAATAAGGAGGAGTAAAATTAGACCTTGCCCATAGTTGCAATTATTAAGGGGCAGGTACACTACAGCAATAAATACAAGACCAGAGACATGTGGCAGCAATTCAGCAAGGAAAAGTTACCATGCACACCAAAAAAAAAAGGAAAGAAAATGCAGGTTTTAAAATGCATGTATGCAAATTCATGGTCTCTCGGGTACTCATAACAGTGTAAAGTGAAATGCAGTTTATGAGCATGAAGTATTCTCATGGTTGGTTTAAACTATAGTAAATTGCACTGCATTTACCCCTTATAAATACTACTTAAAAACAATTATGACCCATAAGTAAATGCTTTAACTTGAAATGTTGCTTATTATGGGAGGCACTACACCTTTATCATTCACCTTTAGGTTTCAGAAATAGATTACAAGAAAGGCAGAACCAAACTATTTTGCCCATGAAAAGAAGCCAAGTATGTTACGCCTTTTCCTGGATATTACATGTATGGCATCAGAAGAATTTTTGCATAGAAAGGGAAACAAACACTCACACGGAAGTCAAAAGGGATAAAGCAGCACGGCAGGGAAGCAGATTCAGAAGAAACATAAGACAAGATCCAAGAATTTTATAACATGGGTGTTTCCTAGTTTTAGGTATGAAAAAAAATGGAAAGATTTGGGCTTTAAATTTTCAGCTTAAATGAAAACTTAGTTATGCTAAAAAGTCAGCTTTGAAGCAGATTACTTGAAACTAGTTTTAGCACTAAAAGGAAAACAGATTGATGCAAGTCAGTAGAGAAAAATAGGATTTTTCTATGTAGACAAACTGCCGTAATCAATCTAATAAAGTAGCAGATCTGGTTTGGAGGACTTATGCTTAACAATTATAATTATGGAACAGTATCGGTGATGAACACTGTGTTGTGAATACAATAGTATTGTATTTTTAGACCAGTGTATAATTTCTGGGCACACTTTGATGATTTTGCTGGCTACTCACCTATTTTATAAATCAGCAGGAGACTTGACAAGATGAGAAAAAAGTTTCCTCCTCCCTAGATTTATATATGTTCAGTTATATTCATTGTTATGCTGTTCTGAACAACTTACTCATTGATTTATGGTATATGCTCTGTAAAACCTTTTTAGTGTTTTTATGTGCCCTGCATGTATCTCTTACTTTAAAAAGACCCAGTAAAATTTCAAGAACAGTTTCAGAAATTAGATTCAGCAGAAAAAAAATTATACAAATTGCCTCTTTTTCACAAAATTAATACACATCTATTTATTCCTTATTCTTCATTCTCAGGGAAGTAAAGGAAACATCAATGGCTTACATCATGTATAAACACAAAAACAAGGAAAAAGAGTTTAAAAAGAGCAAGAAATGACTCATGCCTTCAGCAGGACAAAAATTTTCAGTGTGTCCCATAGTTCTGGAGGTTTCCTTCTCAATGTCTCTTGCTAAAGACATCTCAGGTTGTCCATAATGTCTGTTCTCACAGGGAGAAATTATGAAAAAGGAGGTGCACGCATCACTTCCATCATGCTTAGGGTACTACGCCAAATTAAATTTATATTCATATGTTCTAAAACTGCTTGGATCTCTGCCCTTCATTGCCGGAAAGGTTAAGGGCTTCCCCCTCTTCTAGCACCTTTCTCAGAAAAGGGTACACTGGAAATGAGCCAGTATAATCCTCCCTCTCTCCCAGGGTTAGGTCAGAATTTTCCTTTTTCCCCAACAGCGAGGCAGAGGGAACAGACTCTAAGGACCCTATGGATGGTACCTTCCTTTCTTTCCATGCCCCTCTGAGCAACAGATGGGCTGCTCAGCTGGTTTACTGCCCTTTGTCTCTTTTATTTTCCTTCTTACCCCTGAAAAGCAGCTGAAAATTAAGTATAAGGAGGAAGAAATGCACTGTTGGTAAATTTGAAAGGAAATAACGCTCACAAATTCTTTCATAATTGTATTCACTCTAATGACTTAAAGCAGGTGCCACTGCAATATACCACTCATTACCCTGTAAGGCTTCCATCTAAAGTATTATCAGTGCTTTAGGAAAAAAAAAAAAACAAAACACAAAAAAACATTTAATTCCTTAAATAACTTTTTCTATTTCTGGGCATTTAGTCCTTAGTGCTATTGTAACGCAAGTAATAAATAATCATTCCCTCTCCACTGACTAAGAAAATAATTGTTCCTATTTCACAGTCGAAAAGAAAAAATTTACTTCCCAGATTCCCCAGAAAGTCTTCTCGAGCCTGTCAAATGCCACAGCCACAAGACTCCTTTGCTTCTTTTTAAGATATCAGGTGACTTTCCCCAATTCCATCAGAAATACAGGGCATTCTACAGAATGAAGCCACTGGAAAAAACAGGCAAATTTCTGTAAGAGTCTGTTCCTAGGTGCTCTCTGGCTGGACTAGCAGTAATGGGAAGTGCTAGCAGGTTTGCACATCTGATACTTGGAGCAGAGATGCCTCATAGCAGAAGGTCCAAATCTGCTCCATGACTGGGAATTTGAAAGTTGTTGGAGTAGGAGCACTGAAGAACACTCCAGAATACACAAGTAACACTACATAGCCACGACTGTTGGCTCTAATACAAAAGCAGGTTTGGGGCAACCCAAACCTTCTTCCCTGTAAAACTTCAGTCTAAGTCAACAGCTAACTCAAATTCAGAGTACTTTGGGCATTGTAGCAGCCGGGAGCCAGCATGAGGGAGAAGATAAGCCACAGCCAGAAGATAATGCTAAGAAGCAGCTGTTAGTATGGAAGAGGGTTAAAATAGCCTTAAATAACATCCTTCAAAAGCACTTAGTATATAGAAACTCAAAGCGAGGTTGAAAAAAAATTTAAATGGATCAGATTTTAGCACATAATGAAGTGCATTTTCGGTTCACCTCATCGGTGGAAAATAAGAGACCAGCAATACTGCCAATGTGACATATCCCACAGAGACAGAACAGAACATGCTGGGAACAGCTTGTCTCAGCATATCATGTACATTAGACAAGGTAATGTCGTACATCCCAACCACAGCTTTGGCCACGTCCCCAGGAACCAGCACATTCCACAGGCTCTGTTCTCTATTCAGCATTCACCGTTCCTCGCATATTTCAACCTGATGCCTGCAATGTAAGCAGCAACACACTGTCTCACTGAAATTCCTCTGCCAGGCTTGTGGTGGCAGAAAGCAAGAGCACCCTCCCAACCTGCTGCCACCCTCCTGTGCCCACTGCATTGTATCCCAGTTCTTTACTATTCCAGCACAATCACCAAATGTGGCAACCAGAGCACGCTCCTACCACAACCCTTGCCCGCATGCCCATCTCCCTCACAAGCCAGAGCTGAGGAATACAAAATCGTAGACACAGAGTATTTTGAGAAGCAGCTTAATGGAAGTTACCAAGGGATGTGAATCTGACTTTATAACAGAGACATGTACCAATTTGAGTTTGAGTCCAATTCCCAAAATGATATTATCTGTGTAGTGTTAATTCTTTATTATTCAAAAGATTGTTAACTGTTCATATCTGCACAAATGTGTTCATGCTTCATTCATTCCAAGTCAATAATAATGGATTCTTACTATTGATTATACATGAGCCTTTTTGTCCCATCATAATGAAATTTTAATGTTGATGGTCCCAAAACTATTATTTCAACCTAATAACAGCAAGGCTTGACAATTACCTCGCTCTGTGAATTGCAGATAGAACTAATAAGGTCATTCTTAATAACTTTTTGTTTACCTGACATTTGGTAATTTTATAGTTATTATGTATTATTTTAAAGTCAGAGGAGTGTTTTGCAAAGAAATGTTGTCTCCCAGTGGAATAAAATACAATTCTGCCAGGGGAAAGCCTTTCTCCTGCCTGCTCCCTGACCTGAAGTGGGACACTTGCTGCCGTTTACCTGAGCCACTCAGCCCTGGGGAGAGGAGCACAGCTCCACAGCTGCACTTCAAAAAAACAATTTAAAAAAAGGGGGGAAGGGGGTGAGGGCAGGGAGGAGGAGGCAGGAATCTTAAAATCTTAGAAAAATCTGTAACAGAAAACTTAATTTGAGAATCAGCAGGAACAGACCAACTAGTGACACAATATTAGCCAGATTTAGAGAACTGGAGGGCATTTCCATCTCACTGTGCATGCAGCATTGGTGTGGGACTGTCGCCAGGAGGTTTCTCCCCACTCCCAGGATAACCAAGTGCCCCCCATCACCACCAGACCATATCCAGGGAGCAGGAAATTTTATTCCCAAACAGATCTCTTCCCCTTACCCAGCACTGCTCACTGCCTGGCCCGTCACCTTGCTCCATTCCTGCCATGTGAGCAGGTCACCCTGCTGCCACCCACTGCCAGTAGACCCCGCTCCTACAGCAGCACAAGGACCCCAAGACTAAACTCCAACTACATCAAAGAGCACACTTTCCCCTCCAACGTTGGGCTGTTTCTAACACTTGAAATCCTTTGAAGGGCTGCAGAAGCAATGTTAGCCCTGTGCTGTACATCCAAGGTGCCCTCCCCAAGCCACTGACAGGCTGTGCCGCTCCACAGAACCTTCTAGGGCAGGGCAGACTCCCTACAGGCAGCCAAGGAAACAGCTGCCCAGCTCCAAAACCAGGGCTTCTGGCCCAAAAGGCAAACGTTGGCATGTGGTGAGGGAAACCGGGAGAAACTAGCAGAAAAGGGACCACTGGAAGGTTTCAGCAGCAACTCCACATTGGTCAAATGTCCACCAGCCTCTGGTGGAAAGAGCAGGAAGATAAACAGCAGCTGTGGAAGGACTCCAAGTCCAGCCAGGCACGGAAGTACAGGGCAAGCAAACAAATGGGATTTGAACGGATGTTATTGGAGTAAATATGTGTGTAAGTGCTCTCAACCTTACCAGGTTAACAATGCATATAAGCACAGTAACAATCTGAGCTGATGTCCTGTCCCAGGACAGGGGTTCCACACACCACCCTCTGCTCAGGCACATCTGTAACCTGTGATTTTGCTATAGAAAACCCACACTCACGGGTACAGATCTGCCTGTGAGACAAAGTCCTTCAAGATCCTTCCCTTTGGGAAAGATTATATTCCATAGAACAAACTTCCCTGCTTGTTCTGCTCTCTGTGCGGATGGCAGGTTGGCTAAATTGAGGAATGTAGCTATAAAATCATTTCAGGAATGAAGCACTCTGGTGAGAAAACTGGCAAGCCTTGCAAGCTACTTGCATGGAATTCCCTAATTCCATGCATTTTCCAAGGAAAGAGCCACACTTTCTCGAAGGAAACAGTTTTGCCTGTTGACTTCACCACGGCACTGGCACTTGCCTGGCCTTACCCTAGGGCTCAAGACCAACAAGGCAGAAGGAACATTAACAACACTTTTAATGAATATCATTTCTGAAGTAGGAGACAGAAGAAAAGAATAAGCTATGGTAATCATCAAAAAGAAATCCCAAGGCCAAGACCCCTTTTTGTCGTCCAGTCTCATGCATGCCATTTTTTGGTTAACTAGCTTTTTTTGGTACTACGGAGATCCCGAATAGGACAGGGATACAAATGTTGGAAATAGTTATTTGCAATTGTTACAATCTGCTTCCAATTACTTCATTCCCCAGACATATTGAAATAGTCAGGGTTTGATTTAACATAACATTCAGTCCAAGGCATGTAATTTTACATGGTTAAAGAATGAATTTCAAAAGGCAAAAAAAAAGGCATTGAGCCTGTACTTGGACTTACTGAGCAGTAGCACCCACATCCACTACTTCAATATATAGCAGTGGCTATGAAAATGACAAAGCAGGGTTTACTTTTCCCTAAATTCTGGGGTTTTTATTGCTTCATTTTCCAACACCTCTTGCACACTTCTTTCGTTACACTGTTTGAAACCTAGACAGTAGCTGCGGTGATAAAACTGTACCTATCATTATATTCTGAAATTCCTACCTAAGAGTTTTTAGGTTCCTCAGCCAAAAGTTTGCAGGAAGTACTTAAAACAGAGAAAGAACATCCACCTATATTAATACATCAACTGGAAGTCTACTTGTGCTAATTAAAATGTACCTATCCTTGGGAAAAAAAAAAAATCTTTTCCACTCTCCTGAGAACAAAAAAAAGGCATTCAGTTTTCCACAAAAGAACCGAATAAACAAAGAGAAGCTCCACACCCCACAGCAGAAATGTTAAATTTGTTATGAAGCATCAAGTCAATGTTTGCCATACAGGAAATACTTCAGTTTTCATGAAAAACTTTCTTTCACATGTATTACGTGGTGAATGTTGGATTGAAAGACTGCAACCAGGAGATTCAAGTAGTGAACCTCCCAGTTAGAAACCTGCAGATGATTTTGCAGACTGTTTCAATTTCATCGAGAAAAGTAAGTTTTGTTGAGCTCAAAAGAAGAAAAGTATCTGGATGGAGGTTTTCCAAAGTCTTCCTAAAATTAAAACTGAAGCTTATTTACAACATAAAGACTCAAAATGAAACAAAATCAGTTAAAAAGTCAATAAGCGATTTTTTTGCGTATTTTCCCTTATCCCAAAAATATAAACAAAATTAACAAAACAAAATTGGCTTGCTATTCTCTACAATCAGTACTCTCACTGCAACCTGCGGAAGTTGTAAGCACACAAATCATAGACAGCCCTCTACACATGTGCAACATCCTACATAAAATACCTATAATCTTTTATTGGCATCCAGATTTCTGAATCCTTTTTTCCTAAATACTTTCAGAACATCTGTGCTGAACAATTCTCCTTTTTTCTTTTTTTTAAAGCTACTTGGAATACATTTTAGAGCTACCAGGAGCATCATTTCATGCAAAACTACATATACGGAGACTCCATTTACGATACTTGTGAGATCAATATATAAATAAAAATAAAATCAGAGCGGGTTAATTATTACCACTGACATAGCAAGTGGAAAGGAAGAGGGAACACCACCATTCAAACAATACCAATTGACATGTAACACAGAAAATCACTTCCAACAGTGACCATTAAACCTCCAGTGGACAAAACACACGCCCAACACACTACTTAAAGAAACAGCATCCACCACACCAAATATGCTCCAACAGTAAAGTGCCTCAGAAGCCACCTAATCAATAGCTCTGCTTTTCTACAAGCACACACTCTGCTAAAGCAGACTTCTTAGTAATAAATAGATGCTTAATGCATTGCATTAAAGGTAAATACCACCGTCTTCATAAGCACACTTATTCCCTCTTTAAAGATAAAATGCAGTAATAATAAAAAAAGCACACACATCAAACTCAGGAAAACAAGTTTCCTCCACAGCAGTTACACAAGGGGAAGTCTGCTGCTGCTCTTATTAGAGAGTGCCTAATTAAAGGCTCACACATTCCTATGTCAAATTAGCAAGGTACATTTTGCTTCTGCTAAAAGCTCCCCAAAGCTTTAGCTATGTGAAAAACTTTTGCTTTACTGATTACATAGGCTTTGCAAAAGTTAGTAAGTTATCTTAGTCTTGGACAAGGGTCGAGTCTGCCAGAGATGTGCACCACCCACTGCCTGCCCACACTGGATCCTCTCACAGCTTTGCAACTCTCCCATAACAGGCTTCAACCACCAGGAGAACATAATTTGCATTTAAACATACACATCCCCAGCTCCCGTAAAGAAACAAAATTAATGCCACCTCCTGCTTTTTTAGGGAAATGTACACATTCCTGTTCCTCTTATGAACCAAATTAGTTGTACTTAGTTTTACAATTCCCCTATAACATCTGGAGGTCCCAGAACCACTTGATAATAGTAAGCTTGAGAGAAGCATTTGGATCCCTCTCAGAGTTTCTGGGCATGTCTTTGCATTGCTCCCCTCTCAGGACACCTCTCTCTCCATTTGTCCATCAGTGTGAAGTCAGGTAGTTAGCAGAATTGTTAGCAGTTCTGCTACAGCCGTCCCAGTCTCTCTGTGCTATGCTGTCACAGCCTCCCCTCACATCTCATCTGCAGCTCTAGCATTTTTGGGACCCCTCAGGACAAATCACCTCACAGCCATCATAAAATACGCCAATATTAAGATACATAACAAATGGTGAGTTCCGCAGAAGCGCTATTTGTGCATAACAATTCCCTTTCCAACTGCACATGAAAACACATCTCCTGGACCTTGAAATCAGAAGCAAAACCAGTTCCACCTCACGCTATTCCTGCATGGATGTTTCTTGGACCAGCATTTGCCTCGCACAGCAGAACAAGCTTTTTGATCTCCCCTGGCATGCTCCCATGCTACGCTAGCAGCTACAGCAAAATAATTATTTTTTCCTATAATTTGATCTATTCTCTGCATTTTCAATTTTTAGCCAGATGAAAAGAAAAAAAAAAAAACACTGTTTATCCAATAGATGGTGTTGGTTTTTTAAAATATTAAAAAAAACCCAAACCAAAGGAAAACTGCTGTTTTGGTTAATTCATTTGTAAGGGATTATATTGAATTCAAAGGGCTAAGATCTCTCTCCCCAGTCCTTAACCATTTGAGCTCAAATTTGTGCTACAATTGCGTGTTGTATTTCTTAATGCACCAAAGATGTTTTAGAACCCACCTCACATCATTTCACCAGGTTCCTTCATTCTGGTTGCTTTTGCTCTGAAAGAAAGTAGCTCCAACTACACTGCACTGCCTTCTGAAGCACGACAGAAATGCAAAAACCTGTCATTAATTGAAATCTTTACTTCACCTGCTGGCCTACAGGAACACACCAGCACCTGAAGGACTCCTATCCAAAGCTGCCTCCGTGGTGGGCTTAGAGACAGATCTCTTCAGCCTTGGCAAGAGCTAAGCCAAGTAATTCCCAGCAATTGCCTGTCAACAGTAAGACACATGCTCATGACAATTGATACAAGAGCTTGAAATGGGACTTCATACGCAGTTCAAAAGTATCTTCCTCAAACCACTATTCCCTTAAACACCTGTGCTTCTCACTTAAAACCCTCTTGAATTTGGTCCTCAGCATTCCTGGGACTCAGTTTCCTTTTCAGGAAATTGCAATTTGAGTAACTACTACACCTGCTTTCTATCAGGTCTTCTAATTATTCTCTGCATTATGAAACAAAACAAAAAATATTACTACTAGGGATTAACAACACTGAGAAATTCTGATAGTGGTGGTGCTAAGAGAAAACTGCTCAAATTTGAGCTGGCCTTCTCCAGCAGTTCTTGAGGAGCCCAGGTTTTGGCCTCACAGCAAGATTGTCCATTAATTTACTTTACAGCTGGTCCATTACACTATATTTTAGTTATTTTTTATAGCACTTTGAGCAAAGTGTTGGGAAAGGATAACAGAAGGACAGAGCAATAAAACAAAATATAACAATTATCAATGACAAAAACGGTGAGCCAACAACTGGAGGTCCTGAGGGAGGACAAAACATTAAACTGACATGAAAAGCCATCAAATCTATGGATGAAATGCTTTAAGAAGTTGGGATAAAAGAGTTGTTAAAACAAAACATTAAGGTGCAAAGAGCAACACATTAATGAAAGAGAAAGATCCAAACTATTGGTTGAAAAGAAAAAGCATGGTAAGCAATTTATAAGTAGCACTTAGAAGAACTTGAAAATATGAAAGAAGAAAAAAAGACAAGACCCCAGGGTGAAGAATAAGAAAGAAGGTTTCATTCTAGAAAGTTGGTTAGGTGACAAGTCAGAATTTGTCATTCAGATATAAAGATTAAAATGAAAGAATGTCTCAGGGCTCACACAATGCACTGGGATATTCAATTTGAAGGCCTGCCACAGACCTGCATGACCATGGTCAAATCACACTCTAACATTCAGCTCCTGTCCTACAAAATGGTGTTGCTAATCCTTCCTTTGTAATTTATGTTTAAATCATAAGACAGCTCTTGATGTACATCCATGTACTATCACAGTAGCAGCTGTTGCACAGCCCTTGTTTTAGGTGGGACGTTTTTTGAGCAAACACCTAGCAACTATCTAAAGAGTGAGAAGAGATTTGAAATGTGTCCAGGTAGAAAGAACACTAGACAAACAGATTAGTTTAAAGATGACCAAAGAAACATGAGTGTGAATTACAATTTGAATAACATTAATTTAACAAAAAAAAAATAAATATCAGACAATAACCTTCCAAAAGCAAGCAACAGACTGATGTAGGCTAATAGAGTTGTTATATGGCATTCTCTCCAAGTGAACTTCTACCAGAGTTTTATTTCCTTGGAAGCTACTTTTAGATGAGGCAAAGTTTGAAACTTGACTGTGGTGTTTTATTTATAGAGACATAACCTTAACATGAAGTGACAGGTTACAGAGATGCACATCCCCATCCCTTGATTCCTACCTGAGCATCAGCTCCACTAGCCTCCTGAAAAGTTTAAGAATCCTCCTTCCCCTCTCACAGGTCTATCCCTCAATTCAGCAACAAGCAGGTTTGCCATTTTAATACATTTTATGAACTTTAGCAGCACATTCTTTAAATCTGGACAAATCCACCTCCACTCAGCACACCATTACCGTAGCCCTGCTTGCTGTAAAGCCTTGCTAGATATTAAAGAAGATACTAAGAAAAAGAAATCACTAAGGTGGCTCAGGAAAAACAGGTATCAAGCTGCCTGTATTACTCCCAAACTGGCTGACAGTGTTATTAGCCAGCACAAATTATCTCTGAGTAGTTCTGCACATCTGCAATTTTTAGTACCCACTTCTCCCCCCACCCCTTCATCCTTATTCCCATTAGGAATAGCCCAGATTCTTTAATTGACAAGAGACTGCCCACAGTTTGACATTTTTATGTTAAACTAACAGTCACATTACTTTTTCATTTTTAAAAGGTACTATTCCTGATCAGCGCCAACACACATATTATTGAGTGCCTTTCAAAGATGGCATTTAAATATTGCTAATGGAATTTCTTTGTAATCAGTCCCAGAGAGTTTAACTCTATCACAAAGCAAAGCCTTCCTAGCATCTGCCATCAACTCAAATAACAGAAGATTCATAGCTAACTCTCACTTCAGTTTTTTGTAAACATGATAAAACAAGAAAGTGACTTCTCAAAAGAAAGCTTGCGAGTGGTGCACTGGTAAATCTCATCTGGATATGAGCAGTGTTGGAGGAACCTCTGAAGCCTTTTCTGAACATGGTAATTAAAATAACAATTATGCAAGGAACTCAAACCCATTTGGATTTCCCTGTTGTCAGACTCCTTCCTTTGTTGACAGCGATAACTCTATTATTAACCTCGCAGCAAATTCATACTTCAGCACTAACAAAAGTGGTTTTCAGGCTTATATTCTTTCCCTCTTTTCAGAAGTAATCTTCTTATTACCCACTCTTGAAGTGAGCATGTTATTGAAATTAATTCTAGACAAGGACAGGTTGGTGGGTTTTACTGTGCAAAACAGCCAACTCGCCTCTCTTAATCTGCTTTTACTCAAGAAGTGATGAATATTTTTTTAACACTTCAAGAATCTGTTGGCCTAGTTTGCATAAAGTAGGAAACCATTGGCTTCATTTGGGTAACATTACTCTAGAGGTCACAAAGCAATGTGGCAAAGTTGGCCATACCCTCTGCAGGGCAGGGAATTCAACATTTCCCTGGTTAATTCTTTCATACATTTCTTAGCCAACCTTGAATGAATACTGATTAATTGGACTCTCTCCCTCGACCTGTGCAACAGAGAGTAGATCTGGTGCCAGTGAAAATGCAAGCTTTAAATTCAGGGAAAATTTATACATTGGTTTTTTTAATTTTTTTTTTTTTATAATTTAGCATGACAGTCAAATTGCCTTACAAAGAAGTTTCCACGTTGAGATTACAAGAACTATCCCCTCATAGTTGAAACCTAAAGCCACCCTGCAGAGAGCATGTTCTGACATATCAGATGAGCTGTCCCTGTCCATGGCTCACACCAGCAGCACTAGGGAAAGGAGAGGAAACTCCATTTTACCTATTAGGAAATTTTCTTACAATGCCTTATAAGCTGTGCTGGGGTCTGACAACATCCAGTTGTTGGGAAAACATATCGCACGCAACCCAACTGTGGATTTTTTGGGTCTATACTGATGTCTAATCCTCTCTTTTTTTTAACATCATGGACTCAGTAGTATGATTTGCCAAGGTGGTCTATAGGCCAAAACATCCTTTAAAAGTTTATTGTCTCTTGGTTTCATCAAAAATGATAATTAAACAATTGTTTAGGTCAAAAGGGACCTTAGAAAACCATCTAGTCTAATTCCCCCCACTTCCCAAATTTGATGTTCATTCAATAATCACTATAAATGTAAATAAGTGCTCCTAATTTTCTATACCCTTCTCTTGACCCCTTAAGAAAATTACGTAATTGTTTTCACTTTCGTGTGATTAAAGTACTTATCGTCTATGCTTTTTTCGTGCCTCTAAGTACTTTCACTTTTTGATTTATCTGATACTTAACGTAGGAACTGGTCACTAAGAATAATCCCTTCCTAGACATACACATGGCAGCCTGCAGTGCCTGATGAGCCAGAATGTCTCTGTGATGCTCTTACAGCTATCGTTTTTCGCCTTATCACTACAGACACATCTCACTGCTTTCAATATTGTCCTGTTTTGTTCTACAGGATCCTGCAGGTTATGCTTTACAAAGATAACATGAGCCACTGGCAACACTGCCTATAATCTCCTTGTAGGTGACAGCAGCACTTATCAAGTGGCAATCCCAGATAGCCAAACAGGTCAGACTTCTCGGGCAGGAGAGGCAGGCAACCAAAAGATACATAACACCTGATTTCACAAAGCCTGTTTTACCTCTGCATCACATGCGCTTCCAAGTCCTGTTCTCACGTATCAGTGATTCAAGCCCGCTGACCATGCCTTCTAAAGATTTCAGAAGCATCAGATGAAGTCAGACTCTCCCTTTAGCCAGTGGCTTTTAGTGTTCCACATCCCAAATAGGAAAATTTGCAGGAGTAGATATAAAGCAAACCCATTAGTCATCCCAAACCCATTCTCCAGATCAACACAGTCCTCTCTTGGATCCTCTCACGCTGGACATCCCAAGCATCCCTTCCTCATAAGAATTAAATGACATCTTGTCCTTAACCAAGTTTCTTCCACACTAACTTTTCCTTTTGTACGTGTCCCTCTGCAGAAGTGGGTTTGCAGTAAAATAAGAGTTATGCAAAACTAAAAATTACATTTAAGTAATTGAATAGCAACCAGCATCTGTTTGTCTAAAAACTCAGAAGCAGAGCCAACACGCAACCAAACCCTGAGAAAGTTGAAAAGGAATTCTGATTCTCATCAAGTTACTGATGAGTGAAAATTACACAGTAAATTTGGAAAAAAGAAACAGGAAAAAGGGGGAAAAAAGAAACCAGTTAATTTGGTTTCCACTGTAAATTATCCTTTTCAAATTCTTAACATTTTCATAATGACACTAGCTATACGACTTTGAATAATCAGAAATTCTGATTTTGATATGTGGTTTATCTATCAGGTTATTCCACAGATACAAATAAATTTGTTTTATGGATTTTCAAACATCTGAATATTTTGGGTCTGCTGAAAACACCGCCATATCTGGCTCTACATGTCACCCCAGGGAGAACAAGGAATTAACATGCAACAAAAATCACATCTCAGATGCACACAAATGCACCCCTTGCTAAACAGGAGCATGGCATTTCTGTTGCCACATGGAATGTGGCAAAAGAATGTGACCTCAATCGTGGAAGGACAAAAAAAATTTTCCCAATAGCCAGAAGATAGTCAGAGCCTGACTGAAAGCCCACAGAACCCTTGTGACCACAGAAGTGTTAAGGACCTATAGCTAAACTGCTCCCTGGCTAACACTGTCATATTAGTTCCAGAAATACTGCCAATATTGTATAATTCCCACGGGAAAACTAATGGAAAGCTATTCAAAATGAGAATCCTTCCTGCAGGTGGGAAGGTATTTCTTCAATCTCAGGGTTAATTGCATCTCGGTGTGACCTGAAGCACCCTTATTATTTAAGTCTACAGCCTCCCAGGAGCATAGAAATCATGCTAAGTTGTGGTGCATTTGCACTGTGGAAAATGACTCCTAGATGCTAACAGTGAAACTATTGCACTCTTATCTGTGACATAAAGAGCATTTGGAAACAAGTTCCCCTCTTTTCAGAGCACAAAAAGCTTGCTCAGTGACTCACTTCAGCCCTTTTCCTTCGCTCATAATTTTCCCTGAGTTACATGGCGTTTCAACCACTTCAAATAAGAAGTTAAGCTTTACTGTTTTTAACAGTATTTTAAAATAATAGCTCCTAGAGCCAGGAACCACATCCTACTCTCACATCCAGAGACTGCAATTGTGCCAAGTCTCCTCAGGTGCTCTTGCAAACTCAAGTGTAGAAATCGATACTTGAAAGGACTAAGCCCGCTCAGTATAATGGGACCTCCCCATTGCTTGAATTACTATTAATAATTCTTTATTGATTCTTTTACCAATATTAACTGTTGGTGAAGATACGGCACAAACAGAAAAGGCAAAAAATAATGAAAATGGAATGCTAGCCTGTAACCAGGCAAAGATGACATACTTTGGAGACCATGAAAGCTTGTGGCCAAAGACATGCAGTGTGTCTTTCAACATACACAGTACACAACTTCATGGGAAAAAAACCCCAAGCTGATACTTTTGACTCCTCTGCTTCCATTGCAGCAATTATCCTCCAATTTTTATAGTTTACAGTTCTGAATCAACAGCTTCAGCACAGATAATTATTCACTTCTGTTCAGAGAGCTCACAGTACTCTTCAGCATTTTAATATTTAGTTTCAGAAATGTTTCTAGCCTATCTGATTACAAAGCTAACCTCACATCTTTAAATCAATACCCTGACTGTCTCACAGAGCGTGCTGGCAGAGCCCAGAAAAACAATCTCCCAGTCTCCCCGATGCAGGGTACGATGTCAGTGTCGAAACCTAATTGCAGCCACTTAGGGCAGCCACCGCTGAAAAGCGCAGAGTCTCCCGCAGGTAATGCCGACTCAGCGGGCTCCTGCTGTGGCAAACACGCTCAAATGGACCTCCCCTGCTGTGGCCGGAGTACACAGGGCCTGCAGGAATGAGCCCCCTGCTCCACAGTGATGTCTCCTTCATACGCTCATACTGTCAAAACGGCAGATCGGGAGGGAAACTGTGGTTTGGGGTCTAACTCCAGCCACCCTCTAGAAAGGCAGTTTAAGCAAGAACGAAAAGATATTATACTGTAAACCCTGCTAGTTGCCAGCTCAGTGAACCAAAGCAAATCTATGTCATAGTAATTATATTTACACTGTAAATCTAGGCAATTGCTCTTCAGGTGGTATAAACCGGCATTAGCTCATTACAATCAAGGAAGGCCTTATTGATTTATGTGAGGTAAGGCTTTTATATGAATTTTCTATCAGTTACCAACCTAAACCTCCCTCCAGACCTGAATCGACCCATAAACAGTGCACTTCTGGAATGTCTATAATTTCTCTTCACTTCATAATTTTTATTACTAAGAGCTGAAAGTTTGGCCCATAGCATTCAGTTTCTGATGACTAAAATCGGTGCTAGGAACAGGTGCCCAGAACTTCAGGTCTCTTCAAAACACCAGCCCGAATCGTAACAGCAAATTACGTTGATTTCAGGCAAGGCTGCATCAATGTTTCTATTTTAAATGTTGAACTTCCGGGAGTCTGAAATATACCCCTAAGTTTTCCTTGACACTGGAGCTTTGTTTACAAGCCCAAAGATGGCATTTTGCTTATTTGTGACAAAACAATGGTTTTCACATGCTTCCAACCAACCAGGCAGTAATCCATCACAAACTCTTACCTTGCACCTCTAAAAATTAAGAACAGCTATTCCATATTCCAAATCTGAGCTATTAACCCACTGGAACTGAAAGCATGCCAACAGTATTTGAACACTAAGTCCTCTCAAGTCAAAATTTCACCAGGCTAACCTTACGAGCCAGAGCTAGTTTTCCAATACTTCAAGTAGCATGTTAGGTATGAAACTTTGGTCCATGCACAGAAATTTTGCATATACCAGCGGATTATTTTCTCTCCTAAAAATACATCTTGAAATATTCACTTTAAATACGTACACTTCCAGACTGTGTACATGTACCCAGGGCAGAAGACATCTTTCCACTTTAGTGTACCCTGCTAATCACATACCATCTGGTAATATATTATGTATTCAAAGATACACATAATATATCAAAACACATACTGTAGGCATATTATGGTGTGAGGAAAGAAGGAATATATCAGATGTATTCACACAAGTGTAAATAACTTCTCTTCCAAGAGAGCAGAACAGCTTTAAAGTACAATGACATTTTGAAAGATTTGCATTATATGTAGAAATGAGAATTTTTTAAATGAGTCTGAGCACTCAGTGATGCATTAATTAAAGACTTCATCTGATACCCATAAAAGTAATTGGAAAGACCTGCTGACTTTACCCATCTCTGAATTGGGCCCAGTAGCGCATTAATTGAGGGCGAGTTTGCATCTGCAGCAAGCTGAAATTAGTTCTCAGAACAGTAAATCATGGTTCCATGCATTAAATAGTGATGTGCAGTTAATTTTACTTCTGGAAAGACCCCAGTTAGAAAAGCATATCAAAGCTACTCAATACTTAATGTTTTAAAACTTGAAAACAGAATAGCTTTATTATATTGGTAGACTTCAACTACACAAGGAAGCAATCAGTGGTCTCTTGACAGACAAATGTACATGTGCAAGTATTTCTGTCCATAGCTAAAAAATCAAATGTAGTATCTATTGCTTTATTTCTTTTAAAAATAAATCCAAAGAACAACATCTATGATGTTTTAAATCTCTGGTATTCAAACTCTGTTCTACAGTAACTGCAGTAAAGTTCCATCTCCTTTGATTCTCACACAGGGGTTGGGCAGACACAAACATTTCTCTTCCATTGCTGTACCTTCTGCTGATCCCATCAGATCCTCATTAATATGCAAAAGACAGTATTTATTCAGCTGTGTAGGATTTTGTTTTCAACTGCATTTTCATTGGCACTTGTTTCATCTCTTACTCAAAGAGAAGAATGATTCATGCTTACATATAAATACAGTATAATAACTTATCAAAGTCACATAGGCCTCCATTGGCACAAAGCAGAAAACAAGCAATTTGAAGGTCTTTTTAAGAGAAATAGAGCAACTGATGCTGGAATGAACAACTCCATGGACATTTGTGGGAGAAGAGGGAATAGGCAATTTCCCACCAAAATCTCAGCCTTTAAGGTTTGGGTTTCCCTCTGACACTGCAGATTGCTCTGGAGTTCATTGGCACAGATAACAATAAAACAAAATCTCTGAAGAAACCACATTTACTTCTTTAAGGGAGACAAATATTGGCAAGGACAGAAACAAACATTACTAAGTTCCAGCCTCAGAAATCAGTATTGAAGCCATGTACAGAACAGTGGAAAACTTTATTTCCCAGGCATTCACTTTTAACTGTCTTGATGGGAGATAGTTTTTTAGAACAAACCAGCCCACATTTGCAGATTACTGATACCTAGTCTAGTTTTTAAGTGGCTTTCTTGGGATAGCAAAAAGAGAGCTGATCTTTAGCAGTGTCTGAGCAGTCCTAAGATCTCAGTTTCAATTCAGGTTTCTCACCGTGAGCTTCAAGCATCTTAGATCACTATCACTTCAAACAGTGCATGTCTATTGCTTCTACTTTGCAGCTTATTGCTTAGAGCACAGTTAACCCATTTCACCTTCACACCAACAATCCATGCAAATGCTGCTCGCAGTTCCAACATCAAGGGTTAGAAATCATCTGCTAAACCAGCACAATATTTTTGTAAAGGAGGTGGTGGAACAACAGAGGAGATAAACAGCACAACCACGCTGATTTATTAGTGACATAGTGGAATGATCCAACTGCATCCATTTATACCTGAACTGATCCTTTTCATGGGTTCAATTTTAAATAAAATTTGGGTTAAAGAGATGCAGTTTCATTAGTTGATGAACTTTGAAAGACTATAAATAATATGTATTAGATCTTCAAGGAAGTCACTATGTCCCAGTGTTCATTTCCTTCTCCCTTTCCCCACCCCATCTGCCTTCTTACCTGTCCATCATCTGCAGATTCAGTAATTCAGAGATCAGATTTTGATTCCTATATGTTACAGATTTCAGCATCTCTAACTACAAGCAAGACACTCCTACACTGCAAGTTGCTGGCTTTCTCGGTAATTACTGTTCCATCGTTGTCCCTAAGGGGGAAAAAAATATCTGCTGTTGCCCCATTACCAGCTGTCTTCTGATATTATTGCAACTCCCATCTCCCTCGAGGTATTCTTGCTACTGTTGACCCTGTATTTTCTGATATAATTTGTGATCTTTTTCATATCAAAAAGATCACAGACATGCATTTGTACATACAGCTCACTCATCTCTAACACAGGTCTCTAACTTGTATTCAAGCTGTCAGAGTCTGAAGTCTGCTTCTATTTTCCAGACTCCTTTGTATCCTGAATTTCTTCCATAAATCTTTGCCAAAATACATTTTTCTGCAACTTTAACCTTATTGTCACAGCTTAAAATCTTGTATGCAATGAGCTCAGAGAATGCAACGTCCTCTCTGGAGCACAGGGGAACTCAGATTCTCTGAATTCTGTGTCTTCCCTTATCTCCATTCCAGATTCTCCACCCTTGGGGAAAAATAAAATAAAAATTTCTGCCTTTGATTTGAGGTAAGAAATACAATCCATTTCTTTTTCCTATAAAGTGCTCTTTTCCTTAGTTCCAGTCTTCTGTTATCCCCACAGCTCATTCTTAGAAGATTGCCACAATGTTAAGGATGGTGAAGTCTTAAACCTGAAAATGCGTCTGTCTCGGTAGCATGGCAAGAGAGCAGTCATGAGTGCAGGAATGCCAGTCACACAGGCTATTTACATGGGGGCTTCTTAAGGGTTTTGTGTTTTCTACTTGTCAAAGAGATCAGATATAGATATATTCAATAATCTAAAGGAAATCTACCTTTAGCTAAGGTCAGTCTTTCAATCTCATTTCTGTTCTGAGAATCCACACAGTCATCAGGTCCAGTTTAAACCTTCTGCATCAATGAACTTCAGTGGTGTGCAGGTCCTCAGCACAAAGGCAAATTTTGATCATTTAACAAAGTCAGAATACTGCAGTAATTATTTCAAGAGATTATTTTTCTTTGGGTTATTCTGGTGCCTAAACTTTAATGATCTGGGTTTGTGCTAATTATCTGTAGTCCTCTTCTCCAGTCTTCTCCTCTCACATGCCTCATCTGGATACTATCCATCTATTTTCACAATTGCAAACATTCTTTCAAACTGTGCCTAGTGAGATACAGAGGTGAAGAAAAGGGGAAGGGAACAAAACAAGGCTGACATTCTTCACGAAGAATGTTTCATCAGATGCTTCATCTCACCTTGTCACCTCTCCATGTTATAGGTGCATTGTAGCATATTGCGATATATACATATATTGCAGTATATATATATATTCTTTCTCATATATGCTATGAGAAAGGTTCTTCTAATCATGATCCAGCAGGAGGTCTATTGACTGGCCAAAAGGCATTGTTTATTATTACTGTTACTTCTACTGATGTACACAAAATGCAAAGCACCTCGATTGATTTGGCATTTAGGTCAATAGCCCTTATAAAGTATTAAATGTGTTATGAATTATTTTATTTACTA
Source organism: Cephalopterus ornatus (assembly GCA_013396775.1). Classification (NCBI taxonomy): domain Eukaryota; kingdom Metazoa; phylum Chordata; class Aves; order Passeriformes; family Cotingidae; genus Cephalopterus; species Cephalopterus ornatus. The sequence goes on along the minus strand of VZRE01012431.1, from coordinate 969,428 downwards.
CTACAAGGGGTTGGAAGTATAGCTAAAGAAAGTAAGAGGAGAATCCAGCAGTTTCTCTTCTAGCTAAGTTTGTCCTTTTCTTGAAGAAATTTATTCTTTTTGATTGTTTAAATTTCCAGATTCTGAAAACGAAGCATTTCTCTCAATCACATGGTGTTCACAAGCATATGATTTGGTCGCCTATGCTATACTGGATTGTTCTTGCACCTTTTTTGACAGAGTTGAACATTTTAAGCAAACTACTATAAAATCATTTAAGACTAGGCTTTTGATTTTGAAGGGAATAAAGAGCCAGGTACCAACTCACTCCCCCCAGAAAAGCAGTACCATTTTTATTTTCCGTTTGGAAAAGAAAATGAACTGAGCCATACTAAGCTGATTGACTAATATTCATGGAACCCTTCTGTTTCCAAGCATTTCTTGAGCAGCTTTTCTCTACTATTTACAACTAACACAAAGCTCTCAAATCTTGCTGGTAAATACAGTATTTTTATTCATGAGTATATTCCAAAATGCATTATTTTAAATTCACCCAGATCCTACAGCGATGAAAAATTGCAGCCCAACAGGCCAGTATTCAAAACTGCTCAAATCAAAGATTTGCACTAGGAGGTTGTTTCAAGACTGAAGGTAAATACACTTGTAGGGATAAAGCTAAATAAGTGTTCGTAAAAACTGGAAAAAACAAAGCTGGTGAAGGTCCTGGGCGTGGAAGGGTCTGCAAATAGCTCCACATATGAGAAAAGGATATTCACTCAAAGATAGCAGCACCTATGCCTGCTGGCCAACGCTGTAACATCAAGAAATTGGCTCTGTGTCACCTTGCATGGTAAAACCCCGGTCTTGACCAACAGCCTCTAGATGTTGCTAAGGTACTGGTTAATATCACCAAAAGGTTTATATGCCTTATATAAATATATAATTCTTCATATAAAGCGTTTGTAGAAAATACAGCTGCACAGTTTGGAATAAGGTGCTCTGCGGTTTTGTACTGAAGAAATCCTGAGCCTGCTGCTGATCCTTTCTTTACTGTGAGGGTGGTGAGGCACTGGAACAGGTTGCCCAGGGAATTTGTGGAAGCCCACATCCCTGGAAGTGTTCAATGCCAGGTTGAATCAGGCTCTGAGAAACCTGGTCCAGTGGGAGGTGTTCCTGCCCATGGTTGGGGGGGTTGGAACAGGATAATCTTTAAGGTCCCTTCCAACCCGGGTCATTCAGCAGTTTTACAAAACTGCTCCAGGACGGCAGAGTGTCCAATGCCAGAAAGCAGGGAAGTGGTAACCATCGTGGTAAGAGGATCATGCCAAACGCTGATGTAGTAAGATTCGTACACAAGTCTACCCAATTTTTCAACTGCAATACATAATCACTGCACATAAATTCTTCACTCAGTACAGGCAGCATGTATTTAGTCCACTTCTTTGAGAACTCAGACCCTTATCTGTATGCAGACTGCTTTTGTTCCAAGCCTTTCTTCATGTTCTCCCTCTCTTCTTAATTAACAGAAAAGAGTTATGAATATTAAACAAGAAATTAACAACAGTGTAAATAATTTCTGGGTGTTTGTAGATTCCAAATTTAGTTTTTAATTAACCCCCACTGGTTTCAAAAAGCTGTTTAAGAAAAAGATATAATTTCAAAATTTCCCTTGTGTTTAGAAAAAGAAATAAGGTAAGACCACAAAGCAGCAGTTTGGCATTGCAGACACCAGTATCACATGAGAATGTTATTCTGACATTATTTCTACTCAGATTAGGGTAGTTTAGGATCTGGTTTCAACAGGACAATCCTCATACTACCTCCTTCACTTAACAAGGAAAATGCAGGGGATTTGGTCAAACACTTTCTAACTATGATAACACAAGTCTGTCTTCTGCAATCAGCTTTTGATTCCTACTGGAGAAGATCAGAACGTAGGAACTGGTCAAGTGCAGAGGTCAGCTGAACATCACAGTGTAATCACTGACCACAACTAACACTAGATGGTAAAAGCCTGGACATAGCCATTACAGAATCCACCTTTTTATGTCTACACCTGTTTGTCACCATGTCCTATGGCTGTGGAGATTTTGGTTTGGTTTGTATAATTCTTCTCACAAGAAATCTATACGTCCTTGCTAACCATTTAAACATCCGGTCTTTATAGCTGATCTGACCAATCTATCCTCCTTCAACTCCTGTCAGCAGTCAAGGTCAGAGTAGGCTCTTCTGGATTGAAAGAAAGAAAATTTCTCACAAAAATTTTAATAGGCATATTTTTCCAGTGGTTTGGCATTTGTATAACACAAAAATGCATGCCTTGCGGTGAATCGCTACCACAAACACAGGCAAGCATCTGTATATCATGCCAATAAGAGCAATATACCTCAGTCTGTTTTACACTTCTTGAAAGGATACAACAAAGGAGACATCTCCTACCATCGATCTGTGTGCAGCAAACCCTGTTGAGTCAGTGGGAGCTCTGACTGTGAGATAACTCAAAGACAGACGTTCCAAGAAATCTAATTTAAAGATGCCTCAGGAAAGCTTTAAATTGCACTTCCCAGAGCATGCAGTGGGGTAGATCATCCTCTCCCTTGTGCATAACACCCATTAGCGTTAATTGAAGTTACCCATGTTCACTGGGAGGAGAACATGGCCTGGTGTTGCTAAAGGAATTCCTTGGTTTCTCACCAACATCACTTATCCCCTCTGCTTCCTCACATAGCTGTTGTGCACTTATGTACTAAAGAAATATTCCATGTTCAGCACTCAGTCTGAAAGCTGAGCAACAGGCAGAAACTTCTAATACAGCAACCAAAGAGGTGCCTTCAGACTGACTGATGGTGGATCTTGTTGCCTCTGCAACAGCTGAGTGACAACATACTTCCATAAAGAGAACATATAGAAAAAGATACTATATTTGAAATACTATTTTTAGGTACAAATGTTGAGGTCTTATTTGAAAAAAAAAAATTCAAGGAAAAAAAACCCAATACAAGACTGCTGAGTCTACATAAGCACTTCCTTCATTAGGGGGAGTCAATCAGCTGCATTCTTTGACCCACAGTTAACACATTATATAAAAAGGAGGAAAATATCTTTGTTTTAGCCCATCTCTGGCTTTTTTTTTTTTAATAAGCTTCCCTTTTGTCTTAAGAGGTTATTTATATAGCAATATTAAAACAGCGCGCACTTTAATAGGAAAGTGGATTAGCTGCACAGCTGCCAATACAGAGACACAAATCAACAGAACCCACCAGAAAACAACCAGAAACTGAAGAAATAGTGCCCTATGCACAGCTGGAGTGGTTTTCCAGAGAAGGAATTGCAGCAGAACAAGATTTCAGGAGCACACTTGGCAAAGAAATACTAAAAAGTGTAAATCACTATAAAGACAGCATCCAATGAGAAACACAGAACTCCATGGCAAGTGTCCACAGAGAATTCTCACCCACACTTAAGTCTACCATCCCACCTACACTGTCTACCCATTTCCTCACACCTAAATTCACAGGGGTACAGAAGAACATGTTCCCATGGGAATCTACCTCCATCCAACATTTGGGGCACACCAGAGAGGCCCCAGCCACCTCACCACAACACATGGGAGATGCAAGAGCTGGAGCCAGGCCTGGAATAGGGCACTCTCTTATCTCCATCCACCATGGCATTTACCATCCGGACAGATGCCCGCTATCAGTGCAAGAACACACCTTCTCTCATACTGAAAAGCCTCAGCACAGCAAAGTGGATCACCTAAACAGAAGCACCACATTCCTAGTGGGTGCAAATCTTCCCCATTTTCATTGGGATTCACTGACTGACAACAGCTATAGGTCTAGTCCAGGGAAATAGCACAGGCTCTTTTGTGCTAGCACCAGCAGCTTCAGAAGAGAGATGAGGAAGGCAGTCAGTCATACGTGTTGGTTTGGCCTCAAACACAAATCACATCACCAACAGCATAGCTCCACTCAGCCTTGGATCTGCCTGATCCGGTGAGAGATTTCATGCACCCTCAGGAGCTGGGCAGACAGCGGGAATTCGGTGGCACGTGCTCAGTGTAACAAACCTAGCAGTAGCCGGATAAGACATGCAAGTACAGTAAGTCACCTTCCCAGGCAAGCTGGTTTTCATGCTAGTTAGGCCATTAGCAATCTTCAATCCCTACACATTAGAAGTTAATCCTGCCTCAGGCAACATTAACTTACACATTAGCTCTTTAATGTAACAGACGCAGTGCTGGAAAAAAGTCATCTGGTACAAATATTTTCCCCCATGACTCCACTCACTTCCCCAATTAATACATTTCCTATTATCTTTTGAAGGGATCTTTATATGTAGCTTTACCATATGAGACTGGAATTATCATGGCAATATCCCACAAAGGTGTGTTTATCCTGTGCACAGTAACTTTGAACCTGGTTTTGTGGTACCTCCAACACTCACTCAGGGTGCACAGGGAGAGGGTGGTGTGGCATATAGCCAAGGCTTCCACCCACCAAACAGCAAAAACTTGGAATATTCCTACAAAAAACCCTGCATGCATTTTACTATTAGCAGTGGGGTCATCACAAAGGTGCTATGTATTTGCAAAAACACGCACAGATCAAAACATCCTGAATTTCAGGACAAGTAATGATTTATTAAAAAATGCATACTAAATGCCTAATTTATAAACTATTTATAGCCCAGCAAGGGAGCAGAAGCTTTATTGTTTTACTTGCAGACTCTTCATGCAAAAACTGCAAAACAAGTACTTTAAGAATAAGACTGATTGATTTCAACTTGTGTACATTGAGCCAGCTTCAATGGCTCTAGTTTTATATGCACAAATTCTTGTGTTTATGAATAAAAAATACTTCCCCCCCCAGATAATCAGAAAGAGATTACACATTTTTTTGCTGTCCTAAAAAGAAAAAAAAAAATAAATCTATTTTGTAAAGATACTATCTTAAAATAGTTAAACCAACAGTCCTTTAAATTACACATTTAAATAACACTTACAGAAATATCACAGGAAAAAAAGGCATTTATACGAATTAATGTAGGAGAGTTACTAGACTAAAAAAACCAAAACTGTTGTAAATAGGCTCCTGAAACTGTTTCACAGGAAAGTCACTAATGAAATCCTTGGAGAGGCCAAGCAATCTTTGGTTTAACAATTCTACTTCAGGTTCTTTTATTTCTGTTCACATTTTCAGATGTTCCCCAAGGTGCCTGTACTCTGAAAATACCTTTATGGCAAGACAAGTTGAAACACAACTTAAAAAAAAAAAAGAAGTATTTTGTGTCATTTTGATAGGGTGAGGTTGTCACCTTATTGTTCAGCAACATCCCTGGCAGATCCACTCTAAAGACCCAAGTGGGTGTTAAGCTGAAACAAAGCTATCTAAGTCAAGGTGATAAAACCTCTTTTTGGTTCCTTCTTTCTCAGTTAATGTCTCCTGATTTGTCCCTCAAGTTGTTGGAGGCCTGTAAAATCTTTTTCCCATGCAACTTAATCCCCACCTAAACAAGGTCTCCCTATCCAAGGTTGATTCCTGTAAAAAAAGCTCGGGCTCTCTTCCTCAAGGCCATTCCACACGCTGCTCCCCTTTCTCCAAAGCATACGAAACCCGAACTGCAGACACCAGAGGAGAATATAGACACTGAAGCACAACACCAGGCCAATATCTACCCCACCAGTGTGTCTGATTGATCCATCAACACGGCTCTAAGTTACTTCATCAGCAAAACTCCACCACCCCCCTCAGCAGATCATTACACATCCTGACCGACCGAAAGGACGTGACTTACCCACGGCCTCTGTAATTATTTTTTTTTAAGGTGTCTCATTATGAGAGGATAGGTTGATATTTCAACAGAGAATAACAGAACGAAGCACCTAGCATAACTCTTAACTGTGATATATGCACTGCTGAAAGGCAACAGTACACCACAGCGTGACAAGAACAGTCCATCCATCCCACAAAGTGCTCACGGCCCCCATTATCACTGGGACAATCTACGGTGCTTTTAGTTAAAGAGTGATGTCCTGTGTTGATGCCTTGCAATTTGATGGGATTTCCGTTCATTAGCAGTAATAAAAGAAGTGCTTTTTATTCATTAAATTATTCTAAGTGACAGAAAAAAACCCCTTTCTTAAGACAAGCATATGCACAGCTACATTTTTTCTCATGCAGTTGGGATCACCCCTCTCAGCACATTAGTATTGTATTAGAGAGTATAGATCACTTTTTCATTCTTAATTGGTACTTAAAAAATTCTCTCTAGTGAAAATACTGATTGATTTGGTGTTTAAATGAACTTGCTCATTGCAACTGCAAATATCCTGAATACTAAGTAGTTGAAAATAACTTGTCATAATAGAAAGATAGATTCACCGTACCTAGAAAAAAGAGTGCTTTTAAAATTAAAATTCTAACTTCATAGCTATTGGTAGAATCACTAAGTAAATAACTTTATTAAGAAAATCTGGAATAAGCCTCCCATAGTTGCATTTCATTTTAGTGCACTGCCAGCTTAAAGAAGCAAAAAAGTTATGAAGCTGCTAGAGAAAGTGATCAGGCTATTAATGATAATAAAATCATCCTCATTACATTTGTTTTTTTCATTTTTGAGTCTTCTCAGTTTCCGTATTTGCAGTATTTTCTTTACATCCACAGGACCTACTGGTTTGGGTTAGTTTAGGTTTGGGTTTTTTTGTAAAAAAAGCGTAAAAAATAAAGTGAACATAATTCTGACCTGAGCATGCACAAAAAACCCAACAATTTAAAAAAAAAAGTTTCATATGGGTGATAAGTGGAGAGTTGGTTGCATAAACCTGCAGAGAAACTGGAAAACCGCCATATTCGGCATCAGGTTTGAATGAAAGACACTGAGAAACAGGCACACAGACACCCTCAAAGGTGAGCATTAGTAGGAACATTCAAAAATTACCTGAAGTGAGCTCCCCTGTCCAGCAGGACACTGAGCACTCCACAGATGCTGGGGACAGCAGGTGGGCAGAGACAGAGTTAAAGCTGCTCAGGTAAGTGCAGGCACTTCCAGGGCTGCAAGCGTGGGCTCCTGCCATGCTCTGGCCCCTCTGATGAGCTCTTCCTCTCTCCTTCCCAAAGCCCTGCTTAGCCCTCAGCCGGGAAGGCCCAAGGACAAAGGCTTGGCTGCCCAAAGAGGATAGGAACTTGCTAACACCTCTTTATGGGCTGGGCAAGGAGCCCAGGCCAGTCAGGGCACCTCCCAGCACCTGCCAACAACAACCACCTGGCTGTGGTGAAAAGTGGTTTCTGCTGGCTCCTGCTCTCAGGTGTGTTCCTTAGCTTTTCAGGCTGCTGTGCTATGGAGATGCAGCTGGGGTAATACATCCTCATCTAAATATTACGTATTAACATAAAAGATGAAGACTGTGAATTAATGATCTGGTAACTCCGAAGACCAGAGTGAAGAAGTAAAAAGTAACCTCAGTAATGTACTGCAAGCTTACGGTCATTATTACTTTTGTTCAACATAATCTAATCCAGTTTATTTTTTAAATACAGATTTATTAAATGACTTATTTGCCCAATAGAAGAATATATGGTCTTTATTTAACAGCCCTTGAGGCTGTTTTGGTTTGGGGTTTTTTAATTTTATGTGTTTTATTCAAAGGCTACTAAACCAGAAACAAACATGTGTAACAGACAATGGTTTATACTCTTTATACTCAATTTTATATTCTCAGTGTAAAGTACCGTGGAAAAGTCTCTGACTTTTAGGCCAATACTGAGCCTGAAAACCTAGCTTTTTAAGTGAACTTAAAACTGAAGATTCTACCTTTGAATGCATAGGTTGTATGTCAGTATTCCATTTTTACTCTTTCTTTTGCAGAAATTAATTTGTCCTTAGTGTGGCTTGATGTTTTACTGTATGTTTTCATTCCCTATTCTGCTCAGCAGCATTGTTGATTGTTTCACCAGGAGTGGTCACAACTCAGGAGAAGAGGGTTTAGGCAAGTCAATTAACATTGCTGTAGAGCAGAGCCCAGGAGAGGAATGGACATATGGCATGCAATGATGTGCAATTTGCTATTTTTTAATTTCTTAGTGAATAGAGTGAGCTAGAGGACATTCCTGGTCACATTAAGATGAAAGACCAACTACAGAGCTTTACTAATCTGGCCTCACTTAAAATTCATAGATGTTTTACATGTCAAGTAACTTAACCTCTTGAAAATATACAGGAATGAGATTTAAAAAATGGGATTCTTTTGCTATACCAAATATTTGCTTTCATTATACATTCATTGGACTCGGAGAAGCGCTGGAGGGCAGAATTTGGGCTGTGTTTAATGTTTATGAAAAAAATCCTTTGTGAGACACAAAAATGTCCTAATAGGTCATCAAATTCATATCATTGCACCACTACAGCCTGACCCACGTTTATTTCCTCATATGCATCTAATCAATTTTTATAGCTGCTCTAGAGTAGTCAATTAAGAGTTCTATTAATAGTAATCAATCCACAGCTCCAGCAGGCGGGAAATATCTGCCAGGATTTCCTTGTTGAATTTTTTTTTCACCCTGAAGAAGACAATTGCACTCACAAACACAGGCTTTACGGGGCACTGGCACAGGTCAGCATCCCACTCTGCAAACCAGCATTCTGCCCTTCTGGCCATGCATTGCAACAGGTCTCCCACTGCTCCATCTTGCCTTGAGGGGGAGACAAAGCAAAGCACAGACGCTTACCAACTTCCCCCTAACTCCTGAGTAGAAAAAACAGAATAAACTGTGGGAGCGGTCAACCTCCACTTGAGCACCCTTTTGTTTTATTTTGGTTACCAATAAAACGAGCATCCAACAAAGGAATGAGTAAAAACAAAGCCAAACACATGCAGGCTCAGCTCAGAGCAGTCTGAGGACCTTTCACCTTTTAACAATCCACAGTAAAAAGGTTTCCACAGCTTCCTTGCCAGGTGCACCAGTGGATGAAGTACAGCACACAGCAAGCAGGGCCTATCCATAGTGGGTGTACTGCAGGTACACCTGTAGCTATAAAGCAATGCTGTTGGCAGTATGGAATATTTCCTTACCATTTTTCCCCTAACTTGGATTTCAGTAATTCCATGCAGTGCCTTTTTAAATCCGTATAGGCCGTATTGTGCTTTTTCTTCAGTATGAGAGTGGTGAGTCACTGGAACAGATTGCCCAGAGAAGCTAAGTGTTCAAGAACAGGTTGGATGGGGCTTTGAAGAAGCTGGTGTAGTGGAAAGTGTCCCTGCCCATTGCAGGGGTGTAGAACTAGAGGATCTTTAAGGTCCTTTCCAACCCAAACCATTCTACAATTCTTTCAGTGAAGCTTTTTTTAACCAGGCAGCCAATCGCACGGTTTACATATGCACCCTCTTCCTCACAACTCTAAAAAAGACAGGGAAAAAAAAAATCCAGGTTTTGACCTTTTTGGCTTTGTTATGCTCCCTTTCTTCTTATGAAATTTCTTCTTCTCAGGAGTTAGCAAGGAAGGCCACCCATTGATCAACAAGCCACAACAGCAAGATAGGACGTGACAGTAGTTCTGGCAGCTTGAATGAAAAATGAATCTGCCTCTAGCTGGCCAATTCAAAAACCAGGTTAACAGTACCTGAAATTCATCACTATCTAATGTCTTTGTGAGATGAGACTGATGTCAGTTTAATTTAATAGGCCAGGCTGAAAAATGCGACAGTTCAATAATTGATTCATGAGTGGATTAGACATCACTGCCTCAGGGGTGGCAACACCCACCAAAGGGTGGAGATGATGGCTGGGGCACTAGCGGCATTAGCTGCCTCTTTTCAGTCCAACCTCCGAGTCTGCCAGACACCCCAGCCCGTACCCACACTGCTGCAGAGGTGGGCAGAGAGGCCCATGACAGAACACACCTTGGAAATAAAAGCATACCCTACATTACCTGTTTGGAGAGCAAACGGGGAACTGGTGCTGTACATGTCTGTACTTCACACCCTGCCGGGAATTAACCAAGGACTATGAGGTACAGAGCTGTCAACCAGGTGCTTGCTGCAAGGGCTGAAGTTCACTGAATAAATAAAGGGAGAAAAGGGAGATGAGAATCCTTTTATCTCTTTCAAAGATATTCGTGCTGACTTTCCTCATTCCAGACAGGTGCAGTCTTTTTTTCTTGTTGGATACCTGTAAGAGCAGTCACCCTTGTGCTGCTATTTTCACTTCCTTCTCTTTCACCCCACAGTCCCCTTTCCTGTGATTGTATGTAGTAATGTGCCATCTTTTCCAAAATGTTGCCGAGTTAATGCTAAGAAGCCTCCAACAACTCCATAATGCATTCTTCAACAGTCACACCTAGGCTATGGCTGCCCTGTTCTTGTATCTTTACAGATAATTAGCAAACTACTTGCTTATGGAAATGGAGTAATTTTTTTTTTTAAATACCATCTTTTATTTGCAGGCTCTGAATTGGAATATAGTAATGTTTGCATAATAATTTTCTATTTTTCATGGAAATTGTAAGCACAGATAGGAAAAACTATGCTGCAGTACTTCACAGTGTCAACATGAAAGATAAATTCACTTTTATCACATATTTTAGTTAAATCTTAATTCAAATTTTGCCAGAAAACAGTAGTTACTTGAATAAACACTGTGTCACTTATAGTGCTCCTGAATATGTTTAACTGGGAAAAGTAAAGTAACTCCAAAAGCTAAAAATCCTCACTGGACATAGGAGACTGGCACAAGCTAAGTGTTGTAGAGCTCTTTGCAATCTAGGAGTCACCAAAACAAACTTCCACCTTTGGAAAACAGATATTTTAGATGGAAAAATGGGCAGAAACTTCAGGAATCTTGTGGTAAAGTTTCTAAATATACCTTCCAAGGCCTCTGTTACAGACTCCCCAATTCTTTTAGGTTGGAAAAAAACTTCTCAGATCATCAAGTCCAACCACTCACCACCTTAACAAGTAGACCATAGCACTAAATGTCACATCCTTTCATTTCTTGAACACCTCCAGGTATGGTGACTCCACCACTTTCCCGGGCAGCCCATTCCAATGCTTAACAACCCTTTCTGTGAAGAAACTGTACCTAATATCCAACCTGAACCTCCCCTTGCACAGCTTGAGGCTGTGTCCTCTCATCCTGTCATTGGAGAAGAGACCAACCTCCTTTCAGGTATTTGTAGAGAGTGATAAAGTCTTCCTTGAGCCTTCTTTTCTCCAGGCTAAACACCCCCAGCTCCCTCAGCTGCTCCTCACAAGACTTGTGTGCCAACCCCTTCACGAGCTAAATTGCCCTTCTCTGGATTCTCTCCAGCACCCAAACTAAACCAAATGGGACAAACAAAGGAAGAGGGTGCTACCTTGAAGTTAGTTCCAGCAAAGCCATACCCTCATGCAAACTCTGGTCATCCTTCCAAGGAAGTCCTTCCTGTCATATTGGCTACTCCAGCACTCCTTACCTAACAACACAAGCAGTTGCCCTGTCCAGAGAACCATAGAGCATCCTGTTTGGATGTCAAGGATCCCACCTTAACATATCATTGCTATTGCCATCAAAAGAAGAAAAATGGCAATTTTTTTTTATTTTAATACAGAGGATATAAATGCTTCTTATATGAATATGAACCTAATATGGGTGGATGAGAGATAGAGAGCCAAAGTGAAAGAAATTCATGGAGCTTATTCTGCTTTTTATTAAAGTAAGAAAGAAAAAGTAATCAGACTTGGACAATCCTGAAGCATATAGTTCCAATGTATTCAAGATAACGTAAGTATAAAAATGATCCATGACCATTATAAAAACCCTATTCTCTTTTAAAATATGCCTGGGCATTATCTCAGTTGCTTTCTTCCTGGAAACAAAGCTGGCATTAGACTCAAATATGGATTAAGCTTTAACATCAGACAACGTATAAACAATAGTCATTCATTAACTCCTGCAGCTGTAATGAACCAGGGCATACCAGATGTTGATTACTAAACAGAAACTTCTAAATATACAAACCCAGAGCCCATGCTGGAAACAGCACAGAAACCATACAATAGGTATAGAAGCAAAAAATTATCTAGTTCGCTTCACAGAGCAGGAGTTAAAGTGTTGCCCTTTTAATTTCCATCATACTTTATTATAGACAATTATGACGTATCTGCATGCCCTTAAATGAAGAGCCATTGTATCTAAACTTGTACTAACTGTCCTGATTGAGCCGTAGTGTTTTAAAGCCATTGCTGGCCGCCACAACTGTTACTATGATTTTACTGACCTCAATGCTTACATTATGTCAGTGCCTTAGGCTCAAACCAGCTCAGGTTGCAACAAGTGCTCTGTAAACCCTTAGAAAATGACAATTCCTGCTCCCCAGAGCTCACAGTGCTAAGCCTAGCCAGGCAAAACCATAAGGTTTATGGCTTTTAAGTTCCATTAATCTACTGTTCCTTTTAAACTTGCTGGCCAGTGCCTTGATCCCCCACTCCTCGCATCTTTGGAGCACTTTTTTACAAGAACATTTAAAGTTTTTCCTGCTGAACATATTGCCCAAAGGAAACAAGTCTGTTGCCTAAAAAATGCAAATGCAAACCCAGGAGCTCTGGGCTTGGTTTGAGAAGTTAACCCTGAAATTCATCTCATGTGGTAATCCACCCTCTCTTTAAACTGTAGGGGACAGATCCTCACCCCATGTAAACTGTCAGCATTTCCCTGGAGTCCTTGGTGTAACTGTGAGCACATCAGGGTCAGGATTTGCCTCGAGTCATCTTGTATCTCAGATTAAAATACAGACTGAACACAGCTCAGTTAAGGGCATTTTATACCTGTAACCATAAATGAAAATATTCATGCTTGACAATACTCTGTCAAGAGCAGTAAGAGGTTAGTCTGCCCCCTTACATGTACACGCTGCTTATCCTCTGAGCAAAAATCCAGCCATTGTTTGTGGTTACAGACAATCTCCAGCTTAAATAGTGCCAGGTAGAAAGTGCAGACAAAGAGACTTTTCAGGGTACTTCTCTCTCTCCTTCACAAGTACACATGTACCACTTGGTACTGCTCGGGACTAAGAAAATCAAACACTTGGAGAGACTTTTAAATTTCAACTTACCTGTGAGGCCAATTCTTTGTCATAACAACTAAGTACTTTATACATTGTACTACGCACCCAGAGATCTACTCATGCAACAAGGACTTTTTTTGGTGTATGTGATGTCACACATTTCACTTTCTCTCATATGAATTTATACACTAAAATAAAGTTCAATTATACTTCTGTTGAAACTGAGAATACAGGGAAATACACTTCAGACAAGAAGAGAACTAAAAAAGATAAGAAAAGCACTGCAGAAAAGTTTAAAAGATTGGAATTACTTGCAAAGCCAGAGGAATAAAATATGATCAGAATGATCGTACAGCCATTCTATAAAGGAAATATTTCATGGTGCCTTGGCCCCATGTCAATGGCCCCATCTTGTGTCCCAGTTCTTTTTAAAGCAGATTTTACACAGTAAATAAGGATGGAGGTGGGGAAGAGAAGGGGGGAAAAAACCCCATCAGACTCCTCTTAGGAAAATAAGACTTAATTAAAAAGTCTGACATTGCTCTGCACTTAATTAGGGCTAACACAGCTGTTAATAAGCTTCTGATTGATAGTAAACTTGATGTCTGCACAGAAAACTACTTACTTGGTTCAAAGATGCTGATAGTTTCATACAGAAAAAAGATTCTGTTTTGTAATTGTGCATAATGTTAATATTTGAAACATCCTTAAGGGTGATTGTACCTATTAAAATTTCATATGCGAAATGAGAAATAAATGAATTGGTGTTGCATTTTTAAAGGATCAGATTACTGTTGATTAAAGCTTTGTCTACACTTGAAATTTCCCAGTAGAACAGCTCTACCAGTGGTTGTAATAATAGGAGGACAAGCAGAGATAGGCTGCCAGCAAATGCTATTTAAATTGCAATGTCATACAGACCTGATCTTTAATGGGTTATACAAGGCTGTGGTTATAATGTGGCTGTAACAGTTAATACTGCCAACGTAGTTACTGTTACTGAGGGTGTAATAGGAAAAAAAATGGAACAAAAAGCCAATATAGTTGCAGTTTTAACATTAGTGTTTGTCAGTAAAGCGGAGATACAGATTGGAGTATTTATCCAGAATGCTCCCACAAATTCTCACCCTACCTGAGACATTAAGTATCAAGCAACAATAAGTGAAGGGGAAGCTGAAGGACAGAGCAAGAGAGCAAAAGATGAGTAAAATAACTTAGAAGTAGAAGAAGGAAGCATTTAAAGATGGTGAACTTCATAGAAATAGCAGGGAAGAGAAACAGACCTCTAGAGGAAAAAGAGAAATTAGAAATTCCCATGCAATCTACTTTTAATTTTTCGGTAGTGCTCCTCCATGTAGAAAATACAGTGAAGAGACTAAAATAAGCTCTGAGGGTTGAAAAGGAAACATAGAGAAAAGCCATATCAAAAGGAGAAACAAGAAAGAGATTTGTGGGAGAAAAAAAATCTTTTGACAAATGAAAAAAAAAAATCAACTGAGAAAATGAAGGTATTGAAAAGGAGTGAGAAAAGACATAAAGGGAAAAAAGAGGATAGGGAAGAAAAAGGAAAAATACATGGAGCTTACTGTAAGAGCTCTATTTTGTTTAACAAGATGTTTAATGCTAGGAGACACTGACACAATGGAAGTTTCTTCTCCAGGTCTTGAGAAGATGATGTTCTACTCTTCTGCATTTCTACAAGCTTGACCACTTGGCACCTCCCAACTGCTCCCCTCCACAAACAGTCTGGCAATATCACCTTTGAGACATATCCAGGCTGTGTGCTAATTCCTGTCCTCCTTCTTTCCCTGACACAACTTAGCTTTGGGTGGGAGACAGGTTACAGCCGTGGATTTGACAGGCTGCTGCCCTATCCCATGTGAGCCCCACAGCGCTCCACTGCACATCATCAAAACGCACTGAGGTGTCAAGACAACACTGGACACTTGTGACACTTACACAGGGCAACATGGGGCATAAATCTGGTCTGTGGCAAAAAGCATGAGGAGATGTGGGAACAGAAATGTACTGAGCCAAACCAGAACAACACATGAAATAGATCCGGGAGGGCAGAGGAAAGGAGAAGTCCGAACAGGTGAGATCAAAGTCGTGTCTGTTGGGGAGCCAGCCACAACAGGTGTGCTCTGTGGGAAATGACTTAACACCTCAGGATAGGAGAATGCATCCATGACAAGTAAATAGCTCCCTCTCTAAAGGTAAATTACACTTACTGTGTTCTGTTAGTGCCGTAAAAATGGCATAACCCTTTGATGTGAAGTAGTGCATTTTCAAGCTTCCTTGGTTTGAAAGAGCGGGGGTGGTACAAAATGTCAGCATGTCTGCTGGGCTTGTGAAAATTTCATCTCTGTTACAAAAAAGCGGGTCTGATAACGGAATACCAGCACCCTCAATACTGTGCCCCAAGTTTACGGCTATGCAAGTGCGGTGATCAGGTGGGACTGCCAAGAAGTTGGCTAATGATGCAGCCACAGTTTTAATAGCAAGTCCAGACATACCCTTCGAGCAACTGTCTCACTAAATGAAAAGAATGAGCAGTGTCAGTTACCAGCCAAGGAGATAGTTATTCAGGCCACAGTCTGACCCACCATTTTGGTGTCATGAGAATCAGAAAGCGGTCGGGACTTTGTAAAAGGTTTGAGCCACATCAAACAAAAACAGTGTGACTATTAGAGCTGATATGTGAAGTAGACTTCACTACCATGTGAGTGCACAACAAAAAGAGAAAGAAAGGACAACTTTCTGCTTGAAGCGAAAATCTTACTGAATTCTGTCAGAAAAAAATATAGAAATCTGTGACTTTCTTACACTCACTGCAAACTGAACACATCTTTTGTGCCCAGCTCCTAAAATGACTTGACTTTGATCTGAAAAACAGAGACTAGATCAATATTCCCAAAAATGTGCCTGATCATACAGATAGCGATGTTCTTCAGTGACAAAGAGAGCAATATATTACCCTTTCAATATTATATGATGTCAAAAATGTCTTTCTTCATTTACTGTAAATGAAATCTCTCCAAGTTTTCACATATATACTTTGGCTCTGTAATAGAAATACTTCACACCTAAATAAAATCAAATAAGAGGAATTTCAATATTATTTCGGAGATCAGAAGATATTTTAAAAGGTGGTGTTTCCTCAGACTGATATTCTCAGCAAAACGGCTTGACTAAACCATAACAAAGAAAGCACATATATTTATGAAATGTTCTCAGCCAAGCAGGATTGTGTATATTTGCTCACACCATGTGCCACAATGCCAGTCTTGTGGTAAGACCTTCCTCAGAGAATGGCTTTTTCTTTGGCACAGTAAATCACATTGTAATTTACACATATGTATAATAAACCTAAGCCAAATGGTAGCTCATCCTTTTGAAAATGAAGATTAATTAACTTGTAAAGGCCATTACTCTAACACCTGTTTTATTTAAAGAGTTTAATCAACACACCAGAAATTCACTTGTGAGAACCATACTAATTTCATCGTACTTCTTTAAAATACATTTCCTATTTGTCCAGCTTAAAATAAGTTCTGCTCAAAAATAAGCAACAGAAAGCAACCTAAAATAGCAGTAAAAAATTCCATAGACTGAAGCACTTATGTTACAATGCCTCAAGGACATTTATAAGCAATTTCCTAGAATATTCTCAGAGAGTAAAGCATGCAGTTATCAGGACTCCCTGCTACAGATTCTGGCCTCATCACCACCCTCCTCCTGTCCCCACCAATGTTTGTGACAAAAGTAAAGAAAGTAAATGCTACTAAAACACAGCAAAATTGATTTTTGAAAGGGAAGCTGCCTACCTGGCATGGTACCTATTAGTATGGAACAAATAAATTATATACATTTTAGACAATTCTGTAATTTGTACTCTGACAAAAATACTATCAGTGGATGTCCTCTTACAGGTTAGGAGTTCACACTGCTGTTAGATTTTCTTCAATGTGAAAGGAAAGCTAAAGCTTTCTGATTAAAGGGTTCAGGGAAGTAGAGAGGCAAATACTTCAGGATATATTTGTTGTCCATCTTTATATAGTTTGCTCATTTTGGCACAAGTAACGGTTGTTTACTCTTAAGTTGTCCAAAGTTGATGGATGTCCTATGATTTCTTTATGATTCTAAGTGAGACAACAGACTTCAGTATCTTTCATTTTCCCAGTTTCTGGGTGGAAAGCACCAAGAACTCATCAAAATCTCCCTTCTTTTTTTGGCAATACCGATTCTGCTTTGAATTTGATACAGGATATATTTTTCTCATATTAATGAATGATATATAGTTACTAGGTAGTTTATATGGACTAGTAAACTGCAGCACAGGAAATAAAATTATTTTTTCTGGGGTACCACAGTGGATCCTACAGAGGAAAGAGGTCACAGATGAGACAGTTTTTAGAGCTCTTTACCCCATCCCATTAGACCAGCAATTCTCATTCCAAACTCCTATTTGTTTTCTTTTACATGAGGACTGGCATTTAGAAAGTATTTCCTTTGTTTGAAATAGGCAGCAAAGTCACACGTGTACCAAATGATCAAGACATAAACACTCAGAGCCATTAGTAAGGTAAGTTTGGATTGTGCAAAACAACTTCATCTGCTGCAGATGCAGATTTACATCTGCAATTATGACAACTCTGGGCATAACTGATGACACACATTTTAACTACCTCTTTTGCATGAACAATTATGTAGTTAAATGTGTAGAGTGCTGTGAATTGCACCCACAAAATCAGAGGCTGAGATTAGGGCTTTTTAAAAAGATCTAGGCCTCGCAGAGTGCCAGATAATTGTATGCCCCATAAAAGAGAGGAGGGGGGTTATTTCCTGGCAGTTTTTAAGAAAATGGGACCATTTAAGTTAATTATCTTTGTTGGCTCATTTGAACACCTGTTGGGTTTAATTCAGTAGCACCTGGTGCCAACTGCGAGTAACAGGCGTGGGGGTTACTAATTGACAGATTATGTTGT
This sequence comes from Cephalopterus ornatus, assembly GCA_013396775.1. Classification (NCBI taxonomy): domain Eukaryota; kingdom Metazoa; phylum Chordata; class Aves; order Passeriformes; family Cotingidae; genus Cephalopterus; species Cephalopterus ornatus. The sequence goes on along the minus strand of VZRE01012431.1, from coordinate 951,420 downwards.
TTCTGTTTCTTCTGTTTCCATTTCAAACTTTTTCTTTTCCTACTCAATTATTAGTAAGCAAATTTTAGCAGGATTCAAGACAAAAAAAAATGCAGAGATAACAAGCCACTATTAGAGAATGCAACAATTTTCTCCATGAACACATGTGACATGAAAAGTTTGAAGCCCGATGAGCACCTATATTCTGGTAATCTCAGTGGCACGTGCACCAATTTAAGAACACCAAGGCTAAGGACAGGTTGAAGTGATCATTTACAAGAGCTGTTAAATGCATTAGTAGGGAATATTTTAGATGGAGATTTTAGGGGACAATAATTTGGTTACTGTATTGGGGGGAAAAATTTTTAGGTAACACCAAGAACAGGAAACAGAACTGTTAAATTCTTGATTTGTTATCACTGGGCATTCAGAATCCAATAAGCATTCCACTGAAACAAATAAAATGTTGTAGAGGTAAACAGAAGAACCTTCAAAGTAGTTCAGATACACAGTAAATGGAAGAACAAGATGCCTGAAAATTGCAAAAATGCTTCTAATACCATGGGAAAAGTTGACATAGCCAGAGAAAAGTCTTGATGCATACAGAAAGGTCATAGAGTTTAAAAACAAACCCAATGTAACTATGGACAAGGCAAAAAAGGAGCAACTTGAATAAAAATAAATCTGGTTTTATCTATACAGAAGAAAGCTAGAGACAGTGCTTTCCATTTAGTTCAGGGGAATACTGAGTACAACCATTAATAAAAAAAGAAGACTGATCCACAGAAATGTAAAATATTCTGTATTTGTGCAGTGTGAAGATATTTGTGTACATGCTGAATGCACTTGTGTAGTAGGAATATTCTAGCCCTTATCCTTCTTGTCAAATGCCTGCTCTGCAGAATCAGAGAAAGTGACCCTCTCACAAGCCATCCAACCCAAATGTCATCATTTTGGTCAAGGGAAGAAAAAACAATGCTGTGTCCTAACCTGGCACCAGCCTTTGCCTCTGGGCAAGTTTATTCTCTATGTTCAGTCTGGGTTTCCTGCATCTTCAGTAACTAGTATGCCCACTGGGCTGCCACCCAAAAAGGTTGTATCACTGCCAGTTACTACAAGAAACCATGATTTTTACTGTGTTCTGTCAGGAAAGTGTCTGGTTTGGCCATAACTCTCCGCCAAACAGCCCAGCACATCCCAAGGGATGGAGGTCTAGTTGCACAAAAAATCCAAATCCAGATAGCTGAGAAAATTTAAGATGGGAAAGGGAGAGGTGACTATTAAAGTGAGAGCTCTTAGCAGATTTCTTCTCAGAATCAGTAGGCATCCTTAGAGCACCCCTGTCCTTCACTGAATTGAATTTTTCAAGTCTTCACATACTTTTGGAAATATGCTTAAATAATTTGCAGAACAGGAATGCACACATAAGCTTTTTGCTGAACTGGAGTTGTGAGTCAGACACAAAAGGATCTGGGGTTTAGGCATTTCATTTCCTTGTAAAAGTCAATCTGAAAACAAACAAGAAATCTCACATGCTGTACACATAAATTTTATATTTAGGGTCTTAACTTTTTCCTCTTCAGTCAAGCATACTCACATACCTGTAAATTTCACCAAAAATCACAGCAATAACACAGAATTACAAACCAGAGCTCACCTTCAATGTGTTCAAAAGTTCTTCTGATAGAAACAAAAATTAATACAGGAATAATACAAAAATAAACTACCCCACAACCTGACAGGAAACATCACCTTCTGTTAAATCAGACCTAGGAAAGTAAAAAATTCTCACAGTGGAAAGTGAAGAAAATGAGGTAGACTATTTTTATAGTTACAATATATCTCCATCCATATGATAAAAATAATGTTAGGTAGAAAACAAATGGAATAGAGCATATTTTTAAAATGTAGCTTAAAGGAATTGGAAATTATAGTATCAAACCAAAACATATGTATTCATAAAAAAATTTGTTGCAAAATTAGATTTACACTGTGTTTGATGAATATTATACTCAGTATATAAATATACTCTGCAGACTATGCAGAAACAACGTGTAGTGGAGATACAGTCTTTGTGTTTCTTAGAAACTTAAAAATATTCTGCTATTATGTCATCTATTTGCTCCTACATTTGAGTTAGATGAAAAACTTAAATGTGTCTGAAAAAGTTTTAACTGGTATAAAGATCAGAATAATCAAAACTAGTAACAGAATTGCATTAATTAGTATTTCTGGTAAATAATTAATCATCAACCCTTTGCATAGCCCCCGGCCAAAACTATATATGGTCTCAAACTGACAACACATAAACCTCCAGAGGTATCCACTAACTAGAATTGAGCTTGAGGTCATTTGTTTAGCTGTAAGAACGTGGTAACTTTTAAATTAAAGTTTTTATAGTTAAAGTATTGTTCTGGAATATAAAATTGCTGCACCTATGTTTGAAATGCCAGTTTTAATCATACAGAATGACTTGTGACTTCATAAATTTTTGGTACAGATGGTAGGGATTTCCTGGTGGGAGACTGTGGTGCCAAGTGCATTTATTCCTATGCAGAAACTCATGTGTCACATGGCACCAAGGGGTTAAATTTTCCACGCAGAATTCTCTACATGATAATGCACTTTCATGTTCCCCATCTGGCTATTGTAAAATCACAAAGACTGTGAAGGCACAAGCATGAAGTAGAAACTGGTGTCCTGATTTTCAATGGTACTGAGTATTTGCAACTCCTGCTGAAGATGGGAGCCACAGGTCCTCCATAATTCTGGAAACCAGGCCATTATTACAACAACTTCGTGAGCATTTGTTAAAGAATTTGGAATAGTGTCCCTTCTCACTTTAAGTCCCCATTTTTCTCTTGATAATCCCCTAAAAACCTAAGGTTTTTACTAGAAATGGAAAAACACCTAACACTGCAATATGTAATACATGTGAAAACCATAAGCATGATAGGAGAACACAAATGAGGTAACTTATTTGGGGGCTTCAAATGGGACATGCAGATGGAATGCAGATAGCACACAACAAAGAGGGAGACTGTCCTTCACAGTCTGCCTAGTGAAGCTGAGGAATTCTTTGCCACAAGTAAATTTTTATACGACTGACTGGGTGTGTGGTGCTTAGTTGCCAGTTGGGGTTAAACCACGACAGCCCTTCTTGGTGCCCAGTGTGGGGCACGAAGTGTTGAGCAATATAAAACACTGGCTGGTCGCATACAGGAAAGATTGAAGCATGAAGACAAGATCGCTGTCTGAAGCACTGTGTCATCCAGAAAATTTTCCCGCAAGGAAACCAGCTTAAAACTGATAGAAGTAGATCAGCTGGAGGTACTAATGGATTCCGTGTATTTCAAGAGCTCATTTCTGACCAAAGGATGTCTCTAGGCCTGTGAGTGCATTTCCTGGCATGAGGGAATTCTGTCATCAGCCTACAATGACCATGTCTCAACCACTCAATAAAACACTCAAACTTGATGAAAAAATATAAAATGTAGTCCTGCATTGAAACTAATGCTTAAAGTTGTTGCACATTCACTGTGGAAGCGCAAACAGAAGACAATTAGTATGAAGTGGCATTTGTAGGCATTTTATAGTTGAGGCAGCCAATCTGCTACCTACTTCATAAATGAAGAAAAGTATTGTAAATTAAAATCTGCTCTGTCTGAAATGTTGTATAGTACAGAGAGAAGGAATGGTTTACTATGAACCATAGGGAGGTTTTGTTACCTGCAATTGTGTTCATGTGGAATTTAGTCTCAAGCTTCATCAATATACTTGGTGAAATAACATAGATAGTAGTTTTCCTTATCTTCAGTTTCATAAAGCAAGACAGGATGGTACTTTCAGTATGGCAGGGCTGGATGAAAATTGCCTCATCTTTCAGGCCATTGTAGACTTACACATTTGCTTGGGGCTATTCTGCCACATACAAGACTGCACCAAAACTTTGGAAAAAAAAAAAACAACTTCCTTTTGAGCTCCACTCAATTAGCAGGAAGGCAGAAAGCTGCTAGTCCAGAATGGTTCTTTTGTAGATGAAGGTGTGAGGCAGAACCAGTGCTCCATTTTGAATAGAGAGAGCTATTTATCCTCCCACACACCAGAATACTTTTGAATGATTCACAGGCATTTCTCTTTCTGCATGGCATTGAAACCAGCTACGGTAGAAATTAAGGTTTTGCTATTATCAGTGCTATCTTTAAGTAGCAGCTATATCCATTCCCTTTGCTTTAATTCCAGCTACGAAGTAGCACAACTGTTTCATCAGACAGCTCGAAGGTCAGTATTCTCACAGTGACAAGATCCGTAGCCCAGGCAGCAGGGTGGGAGCTCCCAGGTTTCCTTCTCACTACTTTTCACTTGCCTTCGGAATGGCCCTGTAGCTCAACCTTCTTTTTTTTTTTTTAATTTAAAAAAAAGAAAGTTTTATTATTAAATTAATCAAACCCAACCCAGACCCATGCTTCCATATAATGCCAAAACACACGGGAAATTAGGTAAAGTTTGTTTGGGTAAGGAATAGAGTGTAAGGCTTCTCTTAGTTAACAGGCTTATCAGAAGCCCATGGGATATGAGGAAAACATGTTAATGGATTTGGGAGCTTCGGATAAGACCCCTAACAAGTGTTCTGTTGCTTAGATTGCATTTTTTTTAATTTTCCACCCTACTGGGTTCCACTGAGGCAATACAGCAACTTTATGTACCATATAAGTAAGAGGTGGAATATAAGGGAAAGAAATGGCATCTCTTCAAAACTCACTGCTATCCACTGGTTATCAAGGAGTTCATTAGCTGTGATTTGGTGAGCAGCATTGACTTTCAGAAGTAGTTTCAGAACTTATTTTGCTAGAAAAAACCCTCACAACTTAATACTTCTGCTAACCCCAACTAGACACATTTTCAACTGAGTGCTTTAATTCAGCAGAGACTATTTTACTTACAATGCTCTGAAATTAGTCCACAATATCATTTATGTCAATTTATTTTTAACATCAATTTGGCTTTTCAGAAAATGTGTACTACTTAAAAGCAATAAAAATATCAAAACTACTGCATATATAGAACTCATTACAATACAGTCAGCATTTATTTTGTGAGAGCATTGTGTACTTATCAGCCTCACTAACTATTTCCCAGACAAAATTTTTAAAGCACGAGTCTTCCCTTCTCCTTAGTTCAAAAGCTTTTCTTCTAACCTTCCTATAAAATGTATAAGAAAATTAGTGTCAGTGACTGAATACCTTCTATTTTTCACTGATGAGGCAAAACCTGTCTGTTATGGGATGACTCTGAAAACGAAAAGTTGGCAGGACTGGGAAAACTTCAGAGAGATCTACAAAAATCACTCAAGTTCTAAAAATGTGTCTCAGAGAGATTTAAAAGAATAAGGTTAAGAGGTTAAAATGCAATTTAATCTTGCTCACTGAATATCCATATAAGTAAAAGATAATTGCTATTATATGGATTTTTTAAGTAACAGCCAAAGGTTTAACAAAATACAACTTGTATCTAGATACAACTTGTATCTAGCTTGATAAGCTAGAAAAAAATTAAACTGAACATATATAATATTTTGCTATTCCATAACTAACCCATCCAAATCCCTTGGCTAACTGAAAGAGAACTTGCTGCCACCATTTGCAATATTCCTATCACAGAAATTCTGTTTCCAGCAAACGCTTTATACTTAGAATTTCTTTTGATTTCATGTCCAAGTACTATCTTCTGTTAAACAATTCAACAATTCTGTCCTAGCAACCACTACGTTTCAATTATAAGAACCGTCATTAATTCATGGACCATTGTTTTTAGTTTCATGAACTCACTGATTTCAGTGATTTAATAACAGTGACAAAAATTGAAAAAACAGCAACATGACAAAACAGACCACTCTCAACTTACACATTGAAATCTCCATCAGTTGTCTTTTTAAAAAACAGGTTTTGGTTCAAACGAAGGTCATAGACTCAGTATAAGAATTACTAGAAATTTTTATTCTGTAGATCTTTCTCTATAAGTCACTTTAGTCCTACATAGTAGTTGCTTGTGTCCCTAATGTCACATGTACTGATATTCAAAACCCAATTCCAAATGCTTACAATCTATGAATAATGTTCAATTCTCAGTCTAAGGTGCTGTTTTTTATCAAGTAACAGTAAATTAAAGCAACTGTGATTCATAGAAAATATTAGAAGTGTATAATATCCTTTTACTGCTACAAAAGGAGTATTTTTCAGAACAAAAAATAAATCTGAAAATACTCAGAGAAAACAAAATATAATTTTTAATTCTTCATTCTTTGTTCTGTTGTCTAGTCATATCTCCTTTACGTACATTGTGTGAATGTTGCCTTGCTTGGCCTCATCCAGACTTAGTTATCAGTAGAAAAAAGATAATAAAAAAGCAAAGACATAACATATCTGAAAAATGTTCAGACTTACACATAAGTGTCCATATTAAGAGTGTATATGTTCATAAAAATATTCCTTGGCTGCATTCTTTTCCTGCATTTATTTTTTGTTATTTTGAGTAAAATATTTGAATAAATGTGGTATCTGAATGTCTGTACATTCAATGTAGTCAGTTTGTATCATCTGTTTCCTTTACAGATGTGTAAATGTTCTTAATGATGTGGCAACAATAAAAAAAATTTTTAAAAAGGAAATATATATTAAGCTAAAAACAAACGCATTTCTAAAAAAAAATGGGTTTACTATCAGGTAGTGTTTAAACTTGCTGGGATTTGGTTTCTGTGACCATGTACCAACAGAAGTATTAACCGGAAACATCAACTCTACGTGTTTATTACAGAATATGCTTTGAAAGTAAATATTGATCTGTATTTTACTAATCACACAGAATGAAAAACCATATCATGCGGTCTGTGTTTTCAGTACAAACTTATACAGACAGACTAAATTTCTAATAGATTTTACATTGTACTTTTCATACACAACTGACTTGTGAAAATTACTTAGCAAATAGTTTTGAGAAACTAATACACCTATTTGTGACCATTTGAAACCAAAAACAAGAAGCTAACTTCATCAATAAATTATTTGCGGTAAATAATGTTTTTAGTTCTATTCCCAGTAGAAGTAGCTACTGAAAAATGTAATTGTCATATCCTAGTGAAGGATGCCTGTCACTTTATATCAAAGTAAAATACTGTGGTGTTTCATTCACATGGCTTTAATTTTTAAGGTAAAACATAAAATTAATATTTTAGTGCATTTCCCCCAAAACTTTTAATCTCAAAAAGCCTTTAACAAAAGTTGCTGTTTTCTTTCATCCTCCAATTCTCCTTCCCAATCTCTCTCAGGACTTAAATCCACATGGAACTTAATTTAAAGAACAGAAAAGGGGCAGAATGCATTCATTTTGGACATGATAGCATAAGTATCTGCTGCTGACAATGCCCTTTATTCTACTATGCACAGATAGAATTAAATTCTCTCCAGACTAAGGCAGTGACAGACAACAGATAACTTCAGCTGAAGAAATCAAGTTAAGTAGGTGAAACACATCACATGGCACCTCAAAAACCTGTGAAGGCATTTTCTGTGCCTTTAGAAAGGAGCAAGAATTACCACATTTTCTTAATAGGTTTCCTATTGCTGTAATGCAGGAAGTAATTTATTAGGCATCCTGGGCTTCTTCGGTTGCACAAAGGTTTTCAAGAACTATTGCAGGGCCCAGAGCCTCTGAACACTCTTGGAAGAATGAGCAAGAAATCCAATAGTGCAGATTGCACAGGAAAAAGAAGCCCCTGACCCTTTCCTATTAGAGAGCAGCACATGGGCCGTACTCTCGTCAGCAGGACTCTTGCTACTCCACTCTTTCCATGTGCTGACATACTTTTGTATTTTAATGGATTTTCTTTTTGTTGGTTACTATTGTGTTTGCTCCTATTAGTGTACGTTAGAATAGAAATGAAATGGAAAGTGTAAAGCACACCTCAGTTTAAATTACCTATAAAAATCCATCACACCGGCATTGCCCCATTATGCAGAGGCAACCCTGTGCATTAACATTCATGGAAACGGAGTTCATGAGTCACCTCGGGGCTTGTGCTCCCCATATAGGTAGAGGCTGAGCCTGTCGTGGCAATAATCCCCTTGGTACCAAGATGGAGCGTTCCATGTGCACTGCAAAGAGAGCCCTGGCAGCCAGCAAATTACCAGCGAGGCATTAGCTGGAGCCAGGAAGGGTCAAAGTTGTGATGGTAACAATAATGGCTCTAACAGTATCTTTAAGCCCATTAGAGGATCACCAGGAGCACAAGCTATTATTCAGGGGTGGGAAGAAAAGCAATTTGCAAAAACAGAATTAAAATCAGAAGATGATCTTATGGCTTTTGTATTACTGTTTTCAAATTAAGCAATAAAAAGGAGTGTGAATTGCATTCTATTAATTCATACACAGTGTTTTCATTCTTGGGTAGTCAACACAATAAGGGGTGAATTAATGTTACTTTGTTCTGACACTGTTGTGATTACAAAATGCTAATTTTAAGAAATATTTATATTGCTAATTAAGGAAGAAGGTCAGAAGTTCTAAGCTCTGGCTGCGATCAACACAGTTCACTGCTCTGAATTTTACAAGTTCTGAGCTGTGAATTGTGCTGATTGCAGTCACTGCTCTGGATTCTTATTAGCCAGTCGAACCACCCCAGTTCTACCAAATATTTTATGATATATTCTATTGTATTATGTGGTACAAATTGTACTACCACGATGCAAACATTAATATCATGAAGTACAACAATAAAACTCATTCTGTATCAGCATAAATAGTACACATGGATTTTAGAAATGAAAAAAAAATAAAATTAAAATAACGGCAATAAAGCTATGAACACTTCATAATGCTGACACAAGAATAAAAGTGAGCTTATTTTATAGAAAAGAAACTGAAGAACCAAAATAAAGTTGAAAGAAAAAACAAAGATAGTCTAGAAAAGAGAAGATTATGAAATTGTGCCTGTGTCCACATGTCCACATATAGTCTTAAGTTATAAAAGAACTCAGCTATGTGTACAACAAAAGCAAAGCAATCACAGAACAAAAATAATAATGGTGGTGATAGTGTTCTAAAACATGGGCATTAAAGCATCATCTTGGGGCAACTGAGAGAAGAAATGCACTAAGTGGAGAGAAAAAACAGATAAATGCATTATGAGAGAAAAAAGTCCCTGAATAAAATGTGACATTTTAATTGCATCATATGCACAGTAATTTATGTACTTTTCAACAATTTATTTTTAATTACTGGGGTACCTTTTTATATTATTTAGCTAGTGTAGGCAGGTTAAGATTTTTCAGAACGGAATTATTATTTTGTGATTAAGACAAATGTTATAAATGATGAAGTGTTTGATTAAAAATATGCACGTACTCTTACAAATGTAAAATTTTATTTCTTCCTCTAATGAAAGCAAACTAATAAACTTTCAGAGGCCTCAGGTAACCTGAACAGGGAGACCTGGCAGGCCTCAAACATCTCAGTTACAGTTGCCACAGGCAGGGTTGGAGAGGAAAAAAGCCTTTGCCCTGATCACAGAGTTTGTGCAATCCATTTTTGGGTTTGACCAATAATCTGTAAATCAATTACTTAGTTCTCACATCCAACAATGAAATATGGAGGCCTAAACTCTCAGTTTGGTTTTGTAGTGTTTCACTGCAGCATTCTGTAATATGCTGTTACTTTGGGATTATTAAGTGGTCCATAAATCAAATACTCAATTTTTAATACTGAACTGTATATTTTACCTTATTTTGCATAGAAATTTTTATTGTTTACACATAAACAATTATAAGAGTTCGGTCTTTTGTGAAGATTTAGCACACAGGTTTATTTTTTATTTCAGTGCAAAATTGTAGGTACTTGTATTATAAATGGGTCTGTACATTTCATATTACTTTTACAAGCTACTTACAGCATGTACATAATGACACCTATGCTCCAAATGTCACACTGTTGGCTGTAGTCGTAGGCACTGATAACTTCAGGAGCTGCCAACCAAGCAGAAAAAATAGTATTAATAATAGAAAAAAAAAACTTTTAAATGCTTAAACACAAAGCATGAAGAATGTGCTGATGTGGTATAATTTATTCCCATATGTAAAGAGGAACCAACAGCAGATGTTTAAATGAATAATGTACAGACCTTAACAATTCATGCTGATGTGTCCTCACTTTTATCATTTAGCTGTTAAGGGGGTGGTGACACTGTGACATTAGCTGTATGATTAAACTTAGCACTCTTTTTCTCCACAGTAAGTTATTAAAGCAGTATTCATAACATACTGCCTTAAGGAGCTGCAAGACATCACACAAACTTGGTTTTCTCCCAGACATAAGGGTGGTGCATAAGAACACAGGGTTTTTGCAAAACACAAAGCCTCTGTTTGCTTGAACACACCACATGATGAACAAAATCTTTGCCAAAATACTCTAAAATAAAAATTTTCACATCCATTGATTTGCATCTTAGATTAAACATTCAAAAATTATAGCCTATTCAACTAATCATTTTATATTATTTCAGTCACATGTCAGAAAGATGCTACTTTCGGACCATCTTAGTGATATTTTATCTACTGCATCATGGAAGATGTGGTTGTGAGTTCACAGCAAGGTCTATGGTTTCGCTTCCATAATCAATGGAGGTGACATACTTAGCCCCAGTAAGGAACAAAAGATAAAACCTTCACACAATAGAAGGGGAGATTGACAGTGGATATTTTATTTGGTGTTGTCCTACCAAATCAAAAAGCTTATTTAACTGTGATCTCAGGTTTTTTTATGTTTTAGGTAGGCACCAAGCTTCAAATATCTAGTTATTATGCCAAGGATCTTGAAACGTTTTATGGTTTGATAATACCACAACTGGTAAAACAAGACTTTACAGGAGATTCTTACCATTAATATTACCAAACTGGTCAAACTTACTATATGGTCTCATTTTTAATCAATCATTTTGATAACATATTAAACCAGCAGCAATTCATGCTATCAACATTTCAGGAAAACTTAGAAACTTATATATGTTTATATCCTTATACACACATCCTGCACAAAATAAAATTACTGAATCAGGAAGCTGATATTGCTTTTATGGTTTTTCTAATTAATAAACCTGTCTGATTAAATTTTGAATTTCCATGAGTCTCACACAGAAGAAGGAAGGAATACAAAAGATGGGAATAAGAACAAAAGGAAAACATAAACATAGAGAAGCAAAATCAGAAAGGAGCAACAGGCAAGGGATGTAACTAAAAATGAAATCATCTTATGAGTAGTAGGAAGACAATGAATAAAGATGTACTTAACCAAGAATGCAATTGATAGATGATGCTTAGAACGCAAATGTATTTAATGTCTTCTTACATCAATTTTAACCAAAATGTCAAGTGCAAGCAGTGGGTAGCACAATCAATATCAATGACAAAGGGGCAAGACCTCAGTCTTTTACAGAGAAGCAAAAGGTTAGCAAGTACTTGAGTTGGAAATTTTAAAATCAGCCATAACCAATAAAATTCATTCTAGAGTACTTTAAAAGTGACAAGACTTTTCAGGGCTATTAGTGGTTCAAGAACTATTAGTGGAAGGCAGATAAAACACTTGAAAACTGAAAAAGGCAATCATTACTGTATCTATCTGTAAGAGAGTAGAAAGGCTGGCATCAAAGAATTATAGAAGTCTCCCATTAATTTTAATTCCCAGGAAAATACTGGAATTAATAAGCACTAGAGAAAACAAAGAGGTAAGTAGCAGACATTATGCACCTGTCAGGAGCAAATCTCCATGCAGCACAGGTTGACAGGCTTCAGGGTTAGAGGAGGAACACAAAATATCCCACATCTCTATTTTAGTAAGGCTTTTGATACTGTTTCACTTAGTGGTTTAATAATCCAAAATACTGCTTTTAGTGTATTAATTTAATACATTAAAATATCACAGGAGCAATGCACACATGTTCATAAAAAATGCTTCTCAGGAAGTATTGTAACTTCTTTGTTGTCAAGTGGAAGGCAGTGCCAAGGCAAGTTTTGTAGCTGTCTGTCCTAGGCATGATATTGTTGTAATTGATGACCTGGATGATTAAAGAGGGAGCACATTTATTAAATCTGAAGACAACATCAAGACAAGAATGACTGTAAGTACACTGAAAGCCAAGCTCAGAACACAAAGGAGAAGAGCTGATCAGGCAGCAGCTCAAGGACTGAGCTGAACATGAGTTAACAGTTCCAGTGTTTCCAGAAAACGACTCTGCAAAGCAGGATTAGCTTAAAACCACCACCCTGGTACAAAATGTCTTCGTGCACACCTGCCCCTTCTGAGGAGGCCAAGGCCAACACTCTTCCCATTGTCTGGGTTAGAAACCTATTTAAATATGCCAGATGAACAAACAGGACAAGGGCCAACTCTTGCTCTTTTACATGGACTTCAGAATCCTTAAATAAATTGCAAAAATGCAGATATTATCTGTGTTTTATGTGCAAGCCTAGAGTTGCAACACATACACAGCAATCCATCCACTCAGTCCAGCACTGGTGAGGCTTCAGCTAGATATTGCACTCAGTTTTGGATACTCCCATTTTGACATAATAGGTACTGAGTGGAGCGTAGCGAGTCAATCACTAAAACTGGAAATGAAGGACAGGACTGAGAAAATTCATCCTCCTTAGTCTAAAGAACAAGAGACCAAGGGAGAAGTGTAATAACAGATTGCTGGAAATAGGAAGGTGCCTACCTGTTCTTCGTATCCGTGATGGATAGGGAGAGCAATAATAGTCTGAAAATGTGAGCCACAGTTCCACCCTTTTCCTTAGCCCCACACACTGACTCCCACGACCTCCCTTAGGTCAGCTCTGGCAATTATGTGGCTGCAGGTGAGTTAACTGAAAATTTATAATGAAAAAAGTGATTAGATCGTGGCCTGCAGGTATAAGTTTAAGCTGATTGTCAAACTGAAGGTTCGGGGCAGACAGGAGGAAAAATTTCTAGGAGGATAATGAAGCATCAGAATAAAGTGCCTGGGAAGATTACGGAGTCTCCTGTTCTGGAGGTCTTTAAGTACACACAAATATTCACCAGAAATTACTTCAGTATAGCTGCTTCTTTCTTTGGACAACGAAATAAATCAAATTATTCAAGATCCCTCACAGTGATGAGGCTCTATGTTTCTCTCATGATTAGTAAATTGGGAAGTGATTTCATCCTGTACAACCCCCTCACTCAAAGAGTATTTAATACTGCTAGTATTTAATCAATTAAACTGGTGGAAGGACTAATTATCTTTCTCCAAAAAAGATTTTTCGTTTTTGCTTGTGTTTTGCAAGTGAAATGAATTGCTGGTACAAACCACAGAGGAAGAGACTTCACAGAATTAAAAAAAAATGAATGCTGCATTGGACAATGGAGTTAAATGTACTATAACATGCAGTATAAATCAGAAAGGGCTACAAATTTTTATATTATGGAATGCAAAAGCATTCATTGCCTAATAGAAGAAAAAAAAAGTCCTTTGGACAGGCTACATCATAATTACTTGCTTTTGTGGGGTTTTTTTCGTCTTCCCTTTCAACATCTGATATTAATAAGTTCTATACACCAGGATAGATACATTTTTTGGATGGAAATTGTGTAAGAAAATAAACGGTTTATTATTTATATTTCCCACTGTTTAGGCGGAGACTCCTAAAATTTTCTGCAGAATATCAAAGTCACAGATTAGCTTTATGCAACCAGAGAGAGGTACTCTGATTCAGGTAGCACTGTTGGTTTTAAGAACGCCTAGCAACAGAGAAAAAGTGGTGCTCGTAAAAGCAGAATATGTTACTTGCATTGAACTTAGCAATGATATAAGGTAGACTGAAGTGTTTTGAAGACAACATCAGGTAGAATAAAAATGCATGGTGAGTGTGCCTGGAGAGCACGATGAAAGCTCATGAGAAAATAAGCAAAAATTAGTTCTTCACATCGGCTTAGTACTCGTAATGAGCACCTGATGGTCTAGGGAAGAAGAGAGGAAAGAAAAGAGCAGAAAGGAAGGACCTGACAATGAACAGTACAGCATCATCAAGGAATAGCAGGAGATATGAACCCACACTTTGCTATGGTAACATCTGAGATCTGATTAAATTTTTCCTTAACTGCTACCTTCTTTTGCTATACTATAGAGGTGATTCCATGCAGCCTGTAAGGTATTGATTATAAAATGACCTGCTTGCATGACACAGTATGTCACTGTTTGCTCTCTGCAGATGTACGATCACCTGGGATAGCTGTTTGTCCTCACTGTGGGGACCTGCTTGCTTGTCTCCTTTAGGAATAGGACAGTGAGTGGGGTGAGCTCATCCCCTAATCAGGAGATCCAAGCATGGACTGGCAGCAGTCCTCAGCTTCTGGGTAGCAGCTGTACATCTGTTCCCATGACCATTTGAGAAGTATGGAATTGTTCTGCCTCTCTTATGCAGAACGGAGTTCGAAAATAACTAGTTACCTTTTATTAAACTCAGCTCTTTGAATCTCTGATTGCCTCTGACCAACAAGCACTTGATTTCAGATTCTTTGGTCAGTAATGTCTCCTGTCAGCTTTGTCTGAACCGTAAGTATACGTGAACCTTCCAAGGCATGCTTAAAGGATAGTAAAACATTAAATACTATTCAAGTTCTAACCAATGAAGAATTTCAGAGGGTTTGAACTCTCAGAATAGCAACAAAAACAAGGAACATGTATAGGCAAACATACCCCAGAGCTGATTTAAAATAAATCATTGCTTGTTCAGAGCCCCATTTGTCTCTGATCCAGTTTACTGAAACAGTAGAGGAAGGAAATAATGCCCATGACTGCTAAAAGAAGCCTTACCAAAAAGGCACTACTGATCAATTGTCCCTAAAGAGGGACATTCCAAAGGGTATAGAGAAATGCTGACTAATATTTTCTTTTTTTTAATAGATAGGGTTTTATCCTGGTGGAAAAACCTTATTCAGGTTTAATACTTCTGTGAAGAAGCCAAATTCTTTAGTATACTTTTATATTTTATAATTTCTATATCAAAGTCTGTGAGACAACACATATATCTGAAGTTGTCAGTATCTGAGTTCAGGAAGGAACATCCTGATACTGAGAGATGGCTTGAATCAGAAGGCCTATCTATAATTATTAGCAAAATTTTGTCTAAACTCCTTGCCAGTATGCACCTGTGCCATGTACTACTGTACCATATGGAAGAAACTCTGTTCTTTCACCAGGAGCAAGCTATGTCTGGATTTCTCCCATAATTCTGCCCGCACATCCTGCCCAAAACCAGAAAGTCAAAGATCCGGGAAGACTATTTCTCACAGCCAAAAACAGGAGGGTGCGAGCCTTAGCCTGGGGTTTAACATCAGCTGCTTTAAGCCTGAAAGCTCTGAAGCAGTTAAATGTTGGGTTTAGCTTTTTTTTTGATTTCACACTCTGTGACAGACCTCTCCTTTCCTGCAGCTGCTTTCATTGCTGCCGGCCATACCAGCTTTTGGGTTTGGTTCTATGTTTTCTACTTCCACCATGAAAGTTATTCAGGAGTTATTCTCCTCTAAAATGAGGAGAACAAGGAAAGTGAGGAAAGGTGTGTTCTCATTCACAGGATGGAAGCCAGGAAAAAAGTTTGCACCATTTAGGAGAGATGAGAGAGTGTACTGGTTGCTTTTCCAAATGGATATATAAAGTAAGGCCATGAAACAAGAACAGCTGGCCATGATGGGTCTACTAATGGAAGTGGGGAGTTGACTACAAAGATGGAAAACCCGCTGACAAGCCTGATCTATGTCTTACGTACCTCTAGCGTCTGCAAGAAGAAAGGTACAAACTGCCCCAAACTGAAGGATACAAGAAAATCCAAAATTATGTTTCTTAAAATGAGCATGACATTATATAAAAATACATAGGTCTAAGAAACAGAAAACAGAGTTTTGCAGCCCGAATTTCTCCCACCATAATTACTGAGTTGTCCACTCCTCAGGGTCTAAAATGCTTCTCAACCTATCTGGGCTCTTCTAGCCCACATAGTAAATTCATGATCCAACAATTCAGTTATAGAAGGTTATTTTAGAAGATGTCAACATTTTCACAGTAACTGCTACTAAAACAGCAAATTAGTGATGGATAATTAGCATATGATTTATTAAGCATCAAAGGCTATTTTCTTCAATAAAAAAGAAGGTGTAAGGATACGGAACATTGTGTTTAGGTATTGAATAATTATGAATACCAAAAGAATCCTGTAATATACTAATATTTCAATCAAGGCACAGTCTAAATAGGCTTTTTTCTAAATTACTAACAGATTTACATTAAATTGACAATATTCCTAATTTAAATATTAATTACATCTCACAGCATCTGCTGGCTTCCTGCAACTATTGGCCTGGGACTGTGTTAATGTAGATCTGGATGCACAAGGTATGGTTACTTTAAGGAATTTTTTTCTAATTGACCGAGAAATATACTTAACATTAAAAAAAAGAAGACTCTCTTCAACAGTAGCACTTAGCTTCCAAATGATTTTTTTTTTTCCCTAATAACACCACTTAGTAACTCATTTCAAAAGCTACTAATAGGTATCAAAGTCAAGCCTCCCAGTAATGCCTGGATATTAAAACCTGTTCTTGAAGCAGAACTGCTACAATTGTCATCTTACCTTTATGTTTAATTTCACTTCATTTACTACATCGTTGTCACTGCTTTTAACGAAAATGTTTTCCAGTTTTAGATCTCCGTGAACAATATCTGCCGAGAGAGTAAGAAATAAAATGTTATCAGTTGCAGTGAATATCTTCTGACAGAAATATTTTAAACTCTTTTGATTCATTCCTTTGTGCAGCTTCAGTGCATTGTACTCTAAACTAGTGGAAGCCTCACCAAAACCATTTCTCCCAGGGAGTCATATAAGAATTTCAAATTTTGAAATCTCATTTCTCACCACAGTCCTGTAAGAAAGGAAAAAGTTCATACTGGTTCTATCTTTAATATTGGTAGATCATCTGACATCATCTAACAAAAAAGTAGAGTGTGTATTTACCGAATTTGCAAATATTTTCATACCTGAAGTTCATTTTTATATCCCAAACTAGTCGAAGTTTTTGCCCTTTCAATGAATACACAGAAGAAACAAGGCTTTAAAAAAAGGCACCATCCCATAACCCCATATACCTGTACGGAAAAACAGGCTTCCTAGAAGGAGCATGTAGTAACAAAGAGATTAATAATTTCTCTGCAAAAAAACGCCAGGATTATTCACAATCCTATGCTATCTACAAAATCTAAATTTTTGGCTGCTCTGGACTGTGCAGATTGTAGTGCTTCTGGGTAGTGGATGAAAATGCTGATGTTTACTGAACCTTAAATGCAACACATACTGTTAGGAAGTATCAGGAACAACCCACTCCTGTATTTTTACCTCCTCTAATAGACTATACACTCAGCACCTGAACTAAGCTTAAGTTGTAATGTAAAGCAGTTGCAACCTAAAAAATAATAATAGTTATTGTCATAGCTGGTACAAAAAGAGAAATAAAAGAATGTTAGCAGTTGTTGTATCTGTAAGAAAAAAAAAGTTTTAAGAAAGCATTCATGTAGGGTATTTTACTTTTTTTTTACTGGTCTATTTTTACCCTATAAAATAAATAAGAGATAAAATATCAATCAGTAACTTGTTAAATATATGAACACTTAAAATCAATGAACATACGTGAGAAAGAGAGGAACATAATTACAGTTTTTGTGAAGATATACTATTGCTGAAGCAAGACTTTGAATGATGTGCCTTGTCTCATTTTCTGTAAAGCATCCTTTATTACAGAACATTTCTTTATGTTCTCCATCACAAGATACATCTGCTAATATTAATAAAGAGAGAATGTAATGATTGTGTTCTCTTTGAGTTTAGTTTCTTCTAATGTAATAACAGTATATATTTAATAGCAATGCTCCAGCTGTAGTGACGACTTAGAACCCTAATGCATTTAGTATTTCATGAACAGAAAGCAAAGGACAATTGATCTGCCACAAATATTGCCAGTGTTTACTACAACAAACTGTCAGGTTTTCAAAGCATATATATTTTTAAAATTTATACAAATACTGTGATTTCAAAACAAGGACTAAGTATGGGTTTAGCTTAAAGCCTCTTCCATTCAATGCATTATCGATGGCTTTTAGAAAGTCTAAGTACCAACTCTTGAAAAAGAGTAAAATGCAACTTTTCAGCAGGCCACTGACTTCTCTGGTCAGCCTGGAATAATAAAGACTCTGCTATCAGTGCAGATACTGAGACAGGGACAGGTAGTCACTGTGTAAATGCTACTTGTAAACAAACAAACAGAAAACAAAACAAACCCCAAACAAACAAATGACTTTCCATGATGCCTATGGCTTGGGAATTGCAAAAACTGTCTGTAATTGAGAATTTGCATGTTCTTAATCAAGTGGCAGTTCCTGAAAATAATACTGAAAAAATCCGCACAATCTCCCAAGCGTATTTCATATGAGAAGAGCATCATTTAATCAAACTTTCTCAAGCCTTTTCATAAAATTCCTGGGAAATCTAAAAGTGGATACTATTTAAATGCCAATAAACAGATAGCCATCTAGAGAGCTACGACATCTTCAATTGCTAGGGGTAACTATCCAGCATAATTTGATACTGCTTTTGTAGTAGTAACCAACATCTATGGCTACACACCTCCAGCTTCCTTCTTGAGACTTTGTGTGTCTTACTCTCAATAACAAACCACTGGCAAATAATTGGTTGTATAATCAGATATTTCTAATTTAGGATGATAGTTACTTTATACCCAAGCATATGAATATAAAAAATACATATGTAGAACTGCTACTTCAAAGGGGACCCATTTATGTTACTATCCAAAATGATGCATTTTATTCTAAAATTTCAGTTTCAGTGCTTTTTTCGATTTTCTTTTCAAATGTACACATAATACAAAACTCCAACAATAGCTTTTAAAGTTTTCAACTGAATAATTTTAAAGCCTTTGATCTTAAAGAAGGGATTATGATACAGGATAAATATGTCTCCATCATTGTGTTAACTACTGCAGGAATGATAAGAGACTCTGTATATCAATGAGAATTAACTACAGAGAAATTAAAGACAATCAACTTTAAATCCAACTTCAGTCTCAGTTTTTCACCTGCTATCTTTAACATAGTATTACCAGTTACAAACTATTCTACAGTTGCAGAGTTCCCTATTTAAAGACATCAGGGTACAAGTGGATGGTAGGAAAATCTGGAAATTGCCCACCAGATGCAAATTCTGACTCCTAAAACAAAAGCTTTATTTCCAAAATATGATGAACAAGTAAATTTTATTAACTTAACTGAATGTGTGCATTCCTACCATTTCTATCAAGGTAGTTGTACTGTTCTACAGACTGTAATCATGTGACCTCAGAGGTCATTTTCTCAGGGGCTGAGTCAACAAATAATCCAAATTCAGAAAAGGCTGAGAATGTATTCACTGTTCATAGGACAGATGAATGAATTGAGAGTATCACCTGATTACTGCTGACATGGATTTAATAGACTTTTACTTACTACTTTCACTTTACTGTTTTCCCTACACAGTTACCCAGATCTAAATCCTTAGACTGATTTATACTTTTAAAGCCTATAAACATAATATGTTAGGCTATTTGTAGGACTAATAAGTCCTTTAGAGGATGGATTTCTTCATCAGTTTAGACAGTGCTAAGAAAATATATCTCCTGGGTGCACAGACAAATCTTCTGCATGAATTGGCTCAATCTTAAGAATTAAGGTGTGATATCACAGGTGAATATCACTAGAAACCATGACAACATTTCAAAACATTATGTAATTTCTTTCATTTATTACGTTACCTTGAGGTAAAACAATACTGTTCAATGCCTTCAGCAATAACTGGTTTTTAAATGTTCACTACTGCAAGTTAATTTGTTCAACGTGTCTTCTAATGAATGGATTCTTTTAAGCAGTGAAAAGTTTGTGCTGTGGAATTCCTGGCATGCCTAATGAGTGAAACTACCATTCTGTGTTTTCAGGAATTTCTTGGAAATTTCTTGCTTTAATTCAGAGAAATGAGCACTAGTAACTGTAGAATGTGAAGGAACGCCTACTCTTGAAAGCACACTTCAAAAATATATGGCAAAGAAAGATCGGTCCAATTCCAGTTTACTTACCTTCTCTTCCCATGCTGGATCTTTCAAAAGGGGAAGCTATTTGTTATCCTCTCCGTCACTGGCTGCTTGGCTGGATGCCTCTGCTAATGCACCTCCGAAACAATTTGTGATCTTTGTTGTAATGGGGGCAAAAAACTACAGCATTGCTTGGTTCAAATGCAGATAAGCATGGGGTACATTTTTCAGTCTTTCCTTCACTGCTTTCAGACATCTGTTTAGTTTTATACAGGCTCTGCCCGAATTAAATAAAAACACTGAGACTGGCAGGAATGTGTCCACTGCTTGAAGAAATGAAATAAAACCTGAGAGACGAGGGGCTGGGTGGAACACAAAAGCCTTGTATTCTAACTACAGCTATCTGCCAAGCTAACAATGGATTAGATTGGCATAACACAGCATGCTGGTTTGGACAGCAGATCTGCAAAAACAAAAAACATAGTCAAAAATGATACTTCAGCTTGTCTAGCTACAGAATGCTTGTTGAATTCAGAGATGAAATAAAAACCCAAACAATTTTTCCACCAGACAGTACAAAACTATAATAGATTTTTCCTTCAAAGCAAATGGTATGCAACACATTTTTAGAGGATTTCAAAATACATCATGAAACTTGGGAAGTTGTTGATCTGGAGCATCCAATAAAAATGAACTTTTGCTTCTAGCTGGCACCATATGAGGACATCCTTCAGCAGTGCTGCCAAGGCAGGGATAACAAAAGCAAGGATTTCTGGGCATTCTTGTAATTCCCCCGCAGAGCTGATTTGCACATGATTCCTCAAGTCTACTTTTCTCAAAAAAGAAGCTCCACAAAAAGGCTCAGATGGAGTTAAAATGCATTGAAGAAGGCAAGCTTAGCTCAACATTTTCAGGCAGGAAGGCTAGAGCAATACTCCTCCACAGTGGGGAACTGAGAAGAGGCAACACCTGAAAGTGTTAAGGAATTAAACAGCCTTTAACTCTTGGAAAACCATTGAGTGGAACATGCCCCGCTTTATAAAAGGGTCATCTTTATAAAAGATGGCTGGGCAAGCGAGGCACTGAAAACTACCTTCAACTGCTGATATTGGCTCAACTCCTGCGGGAGTTCCTGGGATCATCCCTCATCAAGCACCTACTCCCCATGCTGAAGCAACAGCTGCCCTGTGCAGCTATGAGAGGCAACATCCCTCATCTCAGGCAACTTGGGGCTTCAGTCCATGGAGACTACAAGGGTGTCGGCATTTTAGAGACAGAGAGACATAAATGAGCTAAAAGAAGGATCCAAATTTCAAGAAAATGGAAAACATTGGCTTGGGCTGGGAGCGTACAACCTGCGTTTCCGCAGAAAACAAGGAGCAGATTTTCAGCAGGCATTCTGCAAAATCTCCTCTGCTCCATTACCTCTGATGCACCTCAGAGATAATCTCAGATGTCATTTGAACATCCTTAAGCCCTTTGGTTCCATCCTATCCCCCTCACTTCCCAGATCTAGTATTTGAATGACAGATGACTTATTAGAAAACAATAGTACAAAATACTTACATGCAGACGAAAACTACTTAAGAGAATGTACTTTTCTGATATAGTGCTTTTATAATGAGATAACTTCTAATCTCACTCGTTAGGCGACATTCTGCAATTTACATGAAATGTGATTAATACTCTATTTCCATATTTAAGTCTCTGACAATATTAATACTCTTAGTCCTACCATCTAAGAAATTTTTAACTGTAATATGATAAAGTTATTACAATTCTTGAGTCTCTGAAACTTACCAGGAAAAAAAAAAAGTGATAACTAGCAAAAAAAAGAGATAAGCTTAATGATACAAAGAAATACTTTTGTTCTCTTGAAGATGTTCTGAAAATATAAAAAAAGGCTAAAATCTGAATCTCTTTTACATTTTGCTTTAGGACAAAATTTTTGCATTAAGAAATTCTGACCTAAGTAAGTTCTGTTGACAAATCAATAAATTGGAGAACATGGAGTTTTCTTTTTAATATTATCAATAGGACTATTCAAGAAAAAGGAGGGATAACATTTTCAGGAAACCTTTGTGAACCCTTCATCTAGGCACAAGAAAATACTACTAGTTCAAAATAAATAAATAAACAAAGCAGTAAATAAGGGAGGAACCTACAGCTGTTTTAAATCCAATTACTGCCAACAGAAAAAAAAAGAAGAAAGAAAGAAAAATCCCATTTCTACATTAGCTTTTGATTAAGAATTTTATTCTTGATACTTTAATCACCTCATGAGAGTCATGTGGCCTTTCTCAGGCCCTTGCAGGTGTCAGTACAAGGGCAAGACATCTGGCTACCGCGTCTCTGTGCACCTAACAGATTATTTTGCAAGGTTTTATTAATCACTTAAACCAGAAACTATAACAACAGATTTAATTGAACCAGTTAAAGAATGAACAAATAGTTTGGCAGACAGCCCCATGGATAGATAAAAACGAGAGTGGCCGAGAGGAATCCAGCGAACAGCAAGAAGAAAGAGTACTCTGGAATTCACACTACAGCTGTTAGATATACTTCAGTAATAAATATCCAAAACCTCAGATGCTCCAGCAGTAAATTATCTGACTTAACCTCTCTAGGTAACTATGATAAATGCACATTGTATACAATTAAAAGCTGTACAGGAGGAGCAGATGAATACCTGCTTTTTTTTTAATATGCAGGGACAATATCAAATGCACGTGATCCAATCAGGGAAATAGCAGAGGAGGAACCACTACATGACAGCTTTAGGCCCCTGGAAGCATTTCCCTGTCACATTTGGTCTCTTTTCCGTTGTGAATTAACAATGTGACCAAAGAGCAATTTGAAGGTATTTTTCTTTCCCAAGCCAAAAGTATTTTTAGGTGCTTTTGACCAAAGTTAAAACGGTGAGGGATCCGAGGGGAATGCAGGCTTACACGGATATATTTCGTTGTTGCAGATCAAGGCAGATATGCTGGTAGACATGGTGCCCATCCTGAATAAAATAGGGTCACGCTAGGAATTCCCCACTTTTAGCTTTCTGGTGTTGAAAGGTAGGAGTTACATGGCCTATATATTAGAATCTAACATCCCAGACCTTCTTGTATTTCAATTCCTATATGATTTTTAGCATCAGCAATATCTGAACTTGATTAAAATCCAAAGCAAACCAGAATGCTGGGGTTCAAGCCTTACTGATTGCTCCCTTTTACTTTTGGCATATCTGCTTCTAAAATGAGCCAGAAATTAAATCTTCTTTTTGACGTTGGAACTGCTTTGAGACCTGAGAAGTTACATCAGCCTCCTCTTAAAATTTTCCTTATTTGCTAAATTAAAATGTCACTTAGCACAAATAATGTTTTAAAATATTAATAAATGAAATTAAAAAAATTTACAGAAAGACAAGTACTGCAAGAGCTGTGAATATACACTGAGGCCTCCTCCTGCAATTTTACTTACAAAGGAGCAACATCAAGACCAAGAACAGACAAAAGCAAGGCCAGGACCTCATTGCAGCTGGTAATGTGTCATTTAAGAGCAAGACGACAGTCTCTGCCTACACATGGCCTGCTACAAACTTCTCTATTAAAGCACGAACATCTTTTCATGTTATTTACATTTTGCAAAATCTGACAGTGCACTATTCTTTAGAAAGCAAGGCTAGAACTAATCCTACCTGCTTGCAAAAATTAAAGGCTCATCACAAAAGGCCTCAAATATAAACTACGTAAATAGTCGATCCTACTAGTTAATAAATTAATACACAATGATTTGTGAGAAGTATGTTTTTACCTTCAGTTTAAATGAAAAGAACGTAGTTCCCAGAAAATGAAAGGTGAATTCCAAGAAAGATTGTGACAAATTCCTAGAAAGAAAAGGTTTATTCTGTTTCTTCTTCAAAAACATGTGGAATATTTGTACAAAACACATAGGAAATCTCTTGGAAAGCAGAGGGAAAATTCCTTGAATTGACAGGAGAATATATCTGGGCAGGACAGAGAAAATTTCTAGAAGAAGGTGAGGGATTTCTTGAAAGAAAAGAAAGATTTTCTAGAACACACAAGGTAAATTCCTACAAAGTACAAAGCAAAAATCTACAGAGGATTCCCACCTGGAAGGGACATTCCTCAGAAACCATAAAGACAATTCCCAAGACATTGGAGGTAAAACTCCCGGGAAGCAGATAGAGAGAATTACTGGAAAACAGAGAGAAATTGCAGTAAATAAAAGAGGGAATTTCTAGAGGGCACATAAGCAATTCCTGTAAACTGGAGGTAAATTACTATGCTGTACAGGGAAAAATCCTAGGAAACAGATGGGGAAATAATCTTGAAAAGTGATGAGGGAAATAACTAGAAAGCAGAAGGCAGGGTTTCCTAGAAAGAGCAATGCAAATGCCAGGAAAACTGAGGGGTGAATTCCTAGAAAGCAGGCCCAGAATTCCTAGAAAGCACGTGGATGCTTGCCTAAAGACTCACAGAGACAGGGCTGTGCTGTGCAGCACTACAGTCCAGCTTTAACAGATTTTGCCTGAACAGAGAGTAGAAGTGCTGGAATATTGTGTCACACCTACCCTCAGTGGCAGAATAAGAACAGTGACTTGGCAGTCCAAGCAAAAATAAAGCCACCACTTAGGTCAGGCACTTATAGAGATGCACCACTGACCACATAGGTATGTCAAATATTTTGTTGATCTAACTCTAAATACGCCAGCATTTCAGCGCTTTAGAAATATTCACAGATAATTGTCTCCCCATATCCACACCTTACTGAAATCTTGGGCAGATGCCCAATTAAATCTTATTGCCATGTTTCATCTAATAGTATTTTTTTTGTATAAAAATACTGCCCATACTCAGTTTTTTCATGCCCCTCTTTTCCTAGTGATTTTGTTTAACATTTCTGTGTTATACCTAAATTACACTCTGAATGCATGAAAGATACAGTGAACCAATTTATTAACAAAGATAACAGAGATAAACTGGTTACTACTTAGTAACCAGCTATGACTAGCAGTCAGTAATCAACACAGATATCTCTGATGCCTTCATCAATTAACATCTTTTATTTGAAATTTTAAAAGGCTGAAATGGAAGATTTTGAGAACCGCAAGCAACAAAGAAGCACGGAATTCCCATTAATGTTCACTGATCAGGAGGAAAAAGGCACATATAGGCTCAGCGTCAAACTAGTCATTAAAAACCAATACAAAACGCTACTGAAGGGTCTGCTATGGAGAGTTTGGCTTACCATTCTGAAAAGCAAGACTCCAGAGTTAAAAAAAGTCTTCACTAAATAGGAAACATTCAGAGTCTGTGCCTCTGAAGACATCTGTGCTATAAAATCTGCTGTGAACAAGCTACATTTTCTGTTCTGTGCAATCCTGATGCCTTAGTCCCTGCTATGAAGACAGATCTACCATTGACAGCATCAGAGGGGAAAAATGACTGCAGGATTAGATCCTACATTTCAATAGTTTTTATTTATGGCCACTTACAAACACCAACCATTTACCACTTCTAGAATAGGTCCCATTACTCCATCCAACCACAGACACTCAAACATATTCATATCAGTTTCATACTGACTATAAAGTCAGTGCAAAGGCTCATGAATAAAGAGAAATTCTAGTGACAAGGCACAGGAACCTTAAAGCAATTCAAACTGTCTGTAAGACAACGAAAAGTCAACCAGCGTGTGCATTTAGCACAACGACCTTGAGTCATCAGTATGAACACATAGACAGATACATGACAATTTTAACAACTGGTCAGTAACAAACACTATTTGAATTAAGAAAGCTGCCACAAAGGGACAGGAAAAGTCATCCATACCTTTCTTTCTTTAGTGACTTCTGAAAATCCTGTAGCGAAACCATAAAGGCAATAAAATAAATGCAGATTTCAATTACACCAAGACGTCTATGATAATTCCAGGGAAGTCAGTGAAGTCACTCTGCATTTACACTCAGGTCAGTGGGATCAGAATCAAACCTTAAGTGACTGAAATCAAGAGAGCACATCATCTGCTGATA
Organism: Cephalopterus ornatus; assembly: GCA_013396775.1. NCBI lineage: Eukaryota > Metazoa > Chordata > Aves > Passeriformes > Cotingidae > Cephalopterus > Cephalopterus ornatus. Next base: position 925,208 of record VZRE01012431.1, on the reverse strand, counting down.
CCACTGCCCAAGAAATCACAATAAGCCTCAGGTATGCTATTATCAGATTACACGATTTCACTGTCAGGTTGAGGAGTTTGAAAAGCAACTACACACTGTGGAGGATTTAATTTTCATAGGCAAAGGATCCTTTCTTTCAATTAAAAGGACAAGATCACGCCATTTCTTCTAAGTTAAAACTTTGTTCTTCTTTTGTACAAAGATAGACAGAAACATTCTTGCCCTGTATTTTACCAGATAAAACACTTTTATCTGTGACTGGAATGTGAAAAACAGGAAAGTCTGATTTCATTTAAAGAATGTCATCCAGTGCTTGCCATGCAGCAGCACCAGAGATCACAAGACTATAGATAATTACGTGTCACCATTACAATTGACATAACACTGTGAAGGGATTCTGCAAATGGCAGAAACAGTGGGCACAAATTTATTTAGTCCTTAGTGATAACAAGATATAAAACCAAATTCATCCTTGCAAAGTCAGACTGAAGCTTTTTGTCTCCACAAAGACTAATGGGATTACCAAAATTCTGGTATGTGACACTTCTAAGAGGTGTAGTAAGTGGCTGCGTTACGGTATATACTCAGTACTCCTAGAGATCTGACAAAGATCTTTCCTTAACTCCACCAACATTGGAAATTTTTTTAACCCTTTCATATTTGATTGCATTTTCCTTTCCACAATCTTCCTAAACCCTTGCTCTGTGTATTTCAAAATGCTAGGATGCTCAGTTAATTAGTCTGAGTTGATAAAGCAGACACAAAACTTCACAGCTTTCTAGATGAAACAAAACAATCAGCAAATATGCAATCTTGAATAACTTGGAACAACCTTTTCTAGATTACTTGCAGTTGCTAGTTAGTAAAATGTAACAAATCAGAGGTCAAGTTGGAAGTTTTTGGCAAAATAAAACCCAGAAGCACAGACAAAAGGGGACTTATTTTTTCACAGCTCTGACTCAAGATTTCTGGCTCCCTTTCTGCTCTCACAGTTGTCCTACTCCATGCTTGGCAGGAACACAGGGTGAATGTTCACATTCCCCAAGTGCCAAGGCAGCCTGTGATGCTTAAAAATCAGAACTGGAAGTCTTGTTTGCAAAAGGAATTTATTCTGACTTCACCAAACGGGACCAGCCAGAGGCCCAACTTAGTAGCCACTACTAACCACTGCCTTCGGAACTATCAGAGAAGGATACCAAATACACAGCTAAGCCACTAGGTCTGGGAAACAACTAATGAAATACATGGGAAAATCTCAGTGTTTGGCAGCCTAGAACAAGAAAACAACAGTTCAGACAAGCAAAATGCAATTAATGGTTGCCTGCTGAGTTGTGTTTTACATTCTTTCCTGGGCGCAGTGACTAGAATGCCCAGCCTGAAGCTGTGACTGAAGAATGTCTCAGTATTTAGACCCACATATCAGGCTGTTCTATTTGACATCATAACATTCACATAATCTGTTAGGCAGTTATCAGCACACAGGCCTGTAGAAAGGACGCTCCATTAAATAATATTTAGGGGTTTTCAGCAAAATAATGAATATTTTTAACTAATGCCAGCCATGCTAAGCTGTTACAAGATATAGTAACAATAGTGTTGCAGACAGTTACAGAAAACCCTGCAATTGACACTTTTTTTTGTTGCATATTAGTAAAACATGAGTTTTAGACCAAAAAAAAAAACCATCATCAAAGCCTAGGGTAACCATCGAAACACCCACTTACAAAATATACAAATATACATGTGAGTATATATAATTTCACATCCAGTATAAGCGCCATTAGAGTTCAATTACATACTGTTCTTCCTTTTTTTGAAATTTTTCAGCAGTGATGTGTTTTGCATCTGTCATGCTGCATAGATACGTGAGTGCTCAAGGATTATGCTAGAGCAGATAAAACATCAGAAGCTATTGCTGTAATTTATTAGGTCCGGTTCTAACATATTATGGAGCTGGGCATAACACGATCTACTGATCATTTTCGTTTTCTCTGATTTAACATTGCTGAAAGACAGTATCACTTTTATTAATCAGAAAACAAGTTTCTCCCCTAACTTTTTCCACAAGATTTTTTTAAAATGATTCTTCTTTTTTTTTAGTCCACCAAGTCAGCATAGCTCTGAAATTCTATTTGATCTCCTGATATGTGTTTCTACATCTGCTTGCCAGGTAGAATTTTTTTCAAGTACACCACAATGTAAGACACAAATCCCTAAGTTCAAGACACTGGAAATGGCTTTCCCTTAAAAAGTCAAATGCAAAGGAAGACCTTCACATAAGAAATATGGTTGACTGCATGTACACATAATTTCACTGATAAATGCACCCAAAATATGCAGCTTCTATCACCTATTTCAATGTATTATTTGATGCATATCTTTATGTTGCTATATATTTTTTAAAAAAATACAAAATCCTAAATTACTTTTTTATCTTTCATTTTGTTTGAATGTTTCACAACTTAAGCCTATCATATTACAAGGCTCTTTAGGAGACTTAAATAGTATTAAAATACTATCTTCAATTTGAAGGGCAAAATACCTGGAAAATTAAGGTCACATAATATTTCAGAAACTAATGGAGTATGGATTTCTGCTTGGAGTATTTCAACCAGAAACCTCAGTAATCTTAAATCTGTCTCTGCTAGACATAATAAGTTTTAGAAGTTTGAATGAATTTCAGAGTATGTTTTGTGTACCCTGTAATTTCTGAGCAGGTGCAAAGCATTAAGCACAGAACTCAGCTGCCATAGGAAAAAGAAATCTTTCAAAACAAAAGCACTCTTACAGGACATCAGGTATAGACAGCTGCAGTAATAGATTTTGAACCAGTAAATATGATGTTAATTTCTTGCACTACATTAGTGTTTAAATATACATAAACACCATAGCAATAACAGGTCAGGGGGTTATCAAGCAGAGCTTGGCTTGCTTGAAAGGTGTACACAACCATACAACAAAAAAATCCCCAACTGCATCTGACACTTATTACCAGAGTACTTAGTTGTCTTCTTGGATGATTCTAATGTCATTGATTATTTCCTAAGGGTACACAAAGCAGATAACTCCAAGCATACCAGAGAACAACCTCAAACATCTTCAGGCTAGGAATTTTTTCCAGTGTGTTGCGATAGATTATTTTTAATACCTGACTTCTTATGGTCAACATCAGCCAAGAAAAACCTCCACACTACTATTCAGTGCCCAGCAGAGCCCAGAGACAGCACTGCTGACAGTGTGGTCAGCACAGAGAAGAAGAGCCTGTGCTACTACAGCCCCCTGCAGCCTGCTCAGCAGTTCATGGTGGCAGCAGGTGAGCAAGTAGCAGGCTTCAGAGCTGTGACCCAGTATCAGGAACTCCTCTGCCTTTCCAGCTACCAAAGGAAAGGTCTAACTCTATCTCTTGGCTAGTAGTAAAACCATGTCTTCATAAAATAACCTGAGATGCCAGATATGGAGAAATTAGCTTCCGGCCATGACTTGCTCAACTGCAAAAAAAACAAAACCAAAAGGAAAACAAAAATAAGAGGACAGAAATTGCCTAATCTCAACTAAAATTAGTCACAGAAAACAAGAATCCTACCTCGGTATTTACACAGGTTACATTAACAATCCTCCTGAAACCTACAGACAAACCAGCAAGAACTGAATTCAAAGCCAAAGCAACACTATATTGCTCATAGACACCTCAATTAGCAGAAAGACCAAGTCCTGCATGTGTTTTAGTTGGAGCCATGATGAAGAAAGCAGCTTTAAACAACCTCTGTGGTTTCTCTCCCCCTGACAGAGCTTAGAATTTTTTAACCTGTCCTTTAGATGCTCATCAAGTTTAGCAACCTGGTTTCCAATAGAAAGTGATGTACACGGGATACATTTTATATGAGTACATTTTAGGCACAAAATCTCTAAGAATGCTAACAATAAGACCTCATTTGAAGACTGCAAGATGAAAAATAATATCAAAACATTGCAGTCTTTTCCCAGGAAATGTCTGCCTAGTCATCTTCATCAAATAGCAGAAGTGGTGTCACAAGACCCCACTTGCTGTCACAAGACTCCCACATAATGTAGAACTGGATTTTTGCCTTTGTTCACTGAGATTATTAATACATCAAGCTGGGAAACTATTATTTGTTTGGCACAGGTCTATTACTCTGTGGTCTACTGGAAATGCAGAGTACTTTATTTTAAAGTTGATAAGAATAGTATTATATATTTTTTTATATCTATCCTACTGAAATTTGGACAACAGACAACCACAAATACCAGTTACTACCATAAAAATGCATTTACCGGTTAGATTACTGAGGTCACTGAGCCTGTGGCCAAATCAAGGGTCAAGTACTCCCTACTGTGCCCCATGAAGCCTTGGCTCTTTGGTAAGTCTCATCAGGAATTGGACTGTGTCATGGCTGTTTTCCAGTGAGAGCATTCATCAGGTTCTTATGGAAATGGATGCTCTGGGAGAGGCTGGATCTTGCTCTGCGCATGTTGGAGCATTTCAAGGTGCCAAGCAGAAGGAAGGAACTCCAAAGCAGACTGCTCCAACTTAGACATTGTGACAAGGAGCTAAGTACTTGTGTGGAAGCAGATGAATGCCAATTCTCAGGTGCACATGTATCTTAACTTTGCTATTTGCAAAAATAAACCTTTTACTCCTTATGGATCATCTTCGTCAAAAACCATAATAAAAGTGTTCCCATCAAAAGAAAATCTGAACGCTCAGGAGTTAACAACCCTGTGGACAAGTACGAGACAGGTAATGCAAAGAGTGAAGGTAAGAGAATATCTACAAAACCATTATTTTGTTCCCCGACTAGGTTACATTGACACTATTAAAATTTTGCTCTGAGACATTACGAACAATACATTGAATTTGATGTCAAAACTATGTGGTGATTAGGAGCATGAACAAAATTACATCGTGTTATTTTTAGCAGTCATTTAACACTTAACACCAGAATGGTCCAACTGCAGTTACTTAGATACTTCATAAGAAATTCCCAAATGTAACCTCCAGAAATAATTATAAATGTTTAACAAAACACAAGCTCCAATTCTAACAACCAGTCACAAATGCATATAATCTATTCGGTATACAGATAAGTTTGAATAATCTGCTGCATCATTTATTTCACCCACAAGGTGGCATCTTTATTCTACCTTTACTTTCTTTGATAGCCTAGGTAGGACCAACCTTTCCTTTATAAAAAATGCTGTGACCGCAGATGAAAAGTGGAGGCCACTGTACAAAGACGTGTTAGAATTTATCTTCAGAAATCATCAATATTTGCTCCTTTCAGATCAAACGTTTACTGATTTTACCACTGAGATGGGAATCAATTTGCAAGTCATGGCATCCAGTTCAACACTTTCCCCATTCAATTTACTTAGTAAATATAAAAGACAAAGTGCTTTAGAGACGATTGCAGAAAATCTCTTGGTAATCTGTGTACTGATACTTGGCATTCTCAGTACTAAAGCTTTAAAAATTAAAACTCTGTGACGTGTATAAAGCTGGCTTAAACATGTAAAACCAGCCTTACACCTGTCTGACACTAATCAAAACAGTTCAGTCATTCAATACTTGGACACAAAGATCTGAATTTTAAAAGTTATATAAGATTTATCATTAAGAAATGAAATCAAGCATCAGCTAAATATGTGCCTGCCAAAAAAGAGTATTTTGTGCTGCATGAAGTTACATACTAATACATATATTACAAAGGTAAACAGCTATATCATTATGTATTTAAGATAAATTATAAAATTACAAGTAATTAGAGATTTTACTGTGTCTGCAAAAATGCACTCGAGGTGGCACTAATTAAAAATTAATTTCCTACATAACAGTAAGGCACATTTTAATGCAAAGTCACAAATTAAGTAATTACATTAAGAAGAGCAAAAAAGTAAGCAACCACACATGCCTTTCTCTCTAAAAGTTATGTTAACCCTGCTGTCTTGTTCTCATTGCTGTTCTTTTGTCTTTGGTTTTCTGCCATAATCAAACGTATGTATTCCTTCATTCTGTACTTTGTTATCATGAACTGGGGAGGTACCAATTTCTCTTTTATATTAAATAAAAAAATTCCCAGGAACACACATGGTTGCATGCACACAAACATGTGCTCACCTATCTACTCTGTGCAAAAAAAAATTTTCAAAATAACATCTATAAGCTCAAAGATTGGCTCTCAAAGTTTGGAATATGGGAAAAGGGAACAGAAAACTGTTCCTACGATCTTCCAAAGTATATCACATTTGTGCATTTTGCTTCCCGTTTGTCTTGAAAATGAAAACTCAGTGGTATTAAATTAAATGTCATTCATTTTTACTGCCATCAACATGCAATTTGAACAGTCATAAAGCCCAGAAATCTACCAAAATTTAAGAATACAAACAGGGGAATGTGAATTATATGCACTGTTGTAAGATCATTATTTACTGAATGGAAAAATCAAGAGTAAAAATTTTTACAGTTGCTTTACTTTGCCCATCCATTACAACTGTCTGTATTCCTTCTTAAAGATTTCCTACCATTAAATTTAATATACTTGTTCCAAACTTCTTCAGCTAGAAGATCTCTAAAAGTTTTTCAGTTACAACACAAATTATTTCAGAAATTTTGCACAGACTGCTGTATAAAAAATATGACATTGTTTCTGTAGTTAAAAAATCTAGTATAAGTGAGATAAGATATGCAAGTGAAAAGCACCCTCTTACATAATCATTTATCTTGGACATTGGCCTGTGCAATGGAATAGCCTCCAATAAACTATATGTACCTGTCATGACAGTTTATTAAAGCCTTGTTCTAATATTACTTCCCACCTTCCCTCTAAAATTTTAGTTTGGCAGACAGTACATGAAAAGAGAAATCATCTAAAAAAACAAACCCTGTAAACTTACTATACCTACACCCTAAAAACATGTGATAAATTAGACAAGTTCAAATCAAGACTTTTCAGCCTTGGGTAAGGAAGCAGATGAAAACATATTGTTGCAGCACAAAGCAGCCAACAAACAAATAAACAACAACAAAAAAACCCACAAATGAAAAGTCCATTTGATTGGTCTTCTGGTAGGTACAGGAGCATGAAAAAATCAGCAGCCATACCCTAACCTCATAAATAATAACTATAGTCTGAGTTTACAATCAATTAATTTAAGAAAATTTAGGGGGAAAAAATGATGTCTGTCAAATGTATGAGCTGGACTAGTATGAGGACAGAAGAAAGGAGAATTTTGTTATGTGTGCAGCTGGCCCACGTGTCCAGCCACGGTCAACAGAGAGTGGGTTATTTGAAAGAAGGACCACTACTGAATTTAAATTTTTTTTTGTTTCAACTACACACAGTTCAGTTACTGAGTGGACTTGAAGACTTTCTGATACTATAAAAAAAAGGCAAGGCTTACGATGTGATGAATCTAGCTATCACAAATTAAGGGAAGACAAGCAATGAAGGCCTTTAAAACCAGAAGGAAAAATCTTTTTGCCAGAGATAAACAAGTATAGTAAGGAGTCAATCAGGGCAATGATTTGGTTTGAAAGCTGACCTATGTTAAATAGAAATTAGTGTAGCAAAATATTCCATATTTTACTGCCATCAAACAAGGGTAAAGACAATAGTCCCCTTAACCCTTCATTGGAGCTTATACTTGGGACTGTGTGAGTTATCAAGCCCAACTCCACGCAGTGCAGGCAATCACACAAAGGATGTTTACCTTGAACAAATCCACAAAGACTAATCCACATGCCAAAATATACCCTATAGGTCACATAACATTTTTCAAATCCCACAACAAATAGAGTATCTATTGTAGAAATTAACTAAATTAACCAAAACTATAATGGACCACAGGAAGAAGGAAGCAATCAATGTCCCGAGCTACTGCAACAACAAATTGTTAAAGAAAACCTTCCTTCCTACCACTCTCTTACAACTTCTACTCCTCTCACTTTTTATGTTGTGCTGCTTTTGACTGGGGTAGAGTTAATTTTCTTCATAGCAGCCGATGTGGAGCTGTGTTTTGGATTCGTGCTGAAAGCAAGGTTGATAATTCAGGGATGTTCTTATTGTTCTTGTTTATTATTTCACTTACACAGAGTCAAGAGCTTTTCTGTCTCTCACTCCACACCACCGGCAAGGAAACTGGGGATGCACAAGGAGGGAAGGGGAGGGGTCACAGCTGGAACAGGTGACTCCAACTGACCCAAGGGGAATTCCATACCATATGACAGTCATGCCCACAAGTTTTCTGCCTTTTACCCTTCTGATTCCCTCCTCCATCCCACTGTGGGGGAGGGAGTGACTGTATGGAGCTGCCAGCTGGGCTTAAACCATGGCACATATTTAAAACTACATATAAATAGATTACTCTTTATATGCTGTTTCAGTACCATTTATGCATTTGGTATTTTGCTGAGAGCTCTGAGAGGATGATCAGTCCCCAATTTCAGTAATGGATCCAATTGTTCTTGGAACTCCTGTATGCACTTCTGAGCATTAATGCATAACAGCATCATTTGTTAGCTATTGCTAATTAGCATCTCTAATGAAAAATGCCAGACACAAAATATGTTGCTTCTCCAGGTGAAAACATTTCAATGTCTAGAGAAATTAAGTGATGTACAGAACTCACACTTTTTCCTCCCAACTGTATGAAATATTAGGCTATCAGGAATACTTTTCCCAGACAAAAAAAAAAAAAAAAAATCACTAAATTGTTTCACTCCTTATTGAATTGAAAGCACATATAACTTTCCATTTCTGTTTTGTTGAAGTATTCAAAAAAAGTACTTCTTTCTGACAACTATTTCTCACCTAAATGCAAGGAGTGGAGATCAGAAGATTTTGCACACCTCATGAACCAAAACTAACATAGGAAAAAATCAGTTCGGAAGTCTTCCAGCTTATGTGAATATGTATCATATATGTTCAAGATAACAATTATCATGTACTATAAAAATTATAGAATGAGAAAACAGGTTTCTATATTTCCCTCCTCTCAATACTGCCAAGCAACATATGAAACATATGCCTCAACTGGAACTATAGTCAGGAATCATAAAAACCACTAGTTTTCACTTGACCTAAGTATTTGTTCATATCTAAAGAGATCACAATTCTCAACAGCAATTTTAATAAATTTCCATCTTATTTTTATAAGCAAATATGACTGTTTTCCTAATGAAGTATATGGAAAATGATAAATACTTTTTAAAAAGGAATTGCAAACAATGAAGCATTTTTTCAAGTTCAGTATACTCTTTCTACAGGTACACAATGGGAACAACTTATACGATGTGAAGAAAGATAAGAGCTAAATCATTTCATGATATGAAGCCATTTTCATAAAACAATAATGTAAGCATTGTCTGAAGGACAATGGCATTTTCTATACATAGTAGATCAAATATTTTGCTAACAACATACACATTAAATATTTAAGAATCTTGAGTAACAAAAACTACTACTCCACCATAAAGTGTGTATTTATGACATTTACCAATTAAATATTTTCAAACTGAGGGGGGAAGAGCACAATAATTTCAGTATAAACTGCTAATTTCAGTAATACTTCCCTACACAAATAGCAGATTCTACTCCCTCTCAGACTTGCGCAGATAAAGCACACAATCAGTCCAGGTTTTAGAAAAAGTGATTTCTTGGTTTTGGGGCTGTTTGTTACCTCCCTGTCCATGCAGCTGCAATGCTGCAGTGTGTCTCTGACCAACAGAAAAGGATGGGGGTGCAGTTCTGAGGCCCAGACAGGCTGTTCTTTTATTGCCAGGGTTATCAATAGTTTAGTTGTGTTTTCATTTCATTTTAGACCACCTTTTACTTTCAAGGGTTTGTCTAGACATTCTCAGGAATCACTCAAAGTATTTACCAAAATGGTTATTATCTAGAGGATGTGTTTTCTCTGGAAGAGTAGCAAATGTTCTTTCAAAAACTCTTATACATGTAGGGAGTTTAAATTCCGTGCCATGTGATGTTCTAATAAAGCATATCTACAAATTACAGAAATGCTCTTCTATTGCTGAGCCAACGGGGAGCAAAGAACAACCCTTGTAACCTTTGGTTAAAATTTTAGAGGATAGAAGAAACAAGATATGCAGGTGTGCGTATTAAATGTCACACTATGGTACTACTCTTTTATAAGACTATTAATTCATGAAATATTTAATTTATATATTTTTCTTTTTACTTCAGTGTTAATTACCACTGCACCTGTCCAGCACCAGGCACTGCTTCAACAGTGTCTTTATGAGTTAAGAAATCAAAAGCATTTGGTACATGGCAACCTAATGGATATAAAATTAAAAGTTTTATCCAACATAAAAGCTGAAGCATTAATGGCAATATGTGCGTGTATATATATATATAAAAGATTGAAATTAGCAAATGATATCATAAAGAATGTTCAAATGTCTTCAAGAAGAAAAAGCTTCATCTAATGAAAGCTTGGGTTGTATTTCTTTGGATATTGACTTAACTTTCAAAACCCACAAGCAACTAGCAGGCCACACGAAAATTTTCTGAAGGCTTAAAGAGTGTGTTACACCTTCAGACATGCAAACACAATTTTCCCATTTGTGCTTGCAGCTTGTCAGAAAACATGAAACAATAAATACTAAAACCATTTAAAATTCCCAATAGTCCTGGTCGTAACTTTCCTCTTGCAAACTGCTCAAGACAATGAACCTGTTCTTACTTCACCAGACTTAAGGGGTTTATTATAATTACGGGAACTGAAATTGTTCTCCAATGCAAACAGGACTAACCCCACCACCATCACTGGCACTGCAATCATTCATGACAAGATTGAATTTCCAGCGCTCTCTCACAGAAATCTAAGATGATCCTCTCCAAAATACAGTGACGTGGATGAACACATTTCAAATCCAATGTGACAGAACTTACAGACAACTTACAAATAATGACAATCTCTTGGATTTGAGAGATCATGTTTTCTCAGGCATTCCAAGAAAGGTAATTTACACCTTGTGATGTTTCAATAAGAAAAAAAAAAGGGAAAAAAAAAACCTAGGCTTTTTTTTTTTTCTTCTTCTAGATCAAGTGACTGAGATTCATTTACTTGAATATGCATTAAAATACAAAATTATTGAATACTAAAATCTTAAAGTTACCAATATTTTGTGAGGTTGTGCTGCAGCTCAGTCTATGTTTAGCATAATAAAATCTCAGTTTAGATTGGCATGTGAGCACATTGGCAATTTGTAATGTTAATAAAGATGAAATGGTCAAAGGAGATTTTGCACAAAACAAAAGTATGTTTGTCTGACATTCAAGGTTGCTCCACAGTGTGCTTGGTACAGCAGGTTGGAATTACACTAATAGGAGATTCAACATAAGGAATCTTGGGAACCGGTAATCTCAGCAGCTTATCATTCATCTACTGATCCTCCAAAAAATTTTGGGATATACTTTAAAGTAAGAGATGTTATCACCAATATTCAGACAAACAATACTCCACTGCGCAGGCAGCAATACTTATAGAAATATGAACCACAAAAAAAGTGGTGTAACACAAATTATTTGGAAGCAATTAGTATTTCTTGGACTTATACACAACTGAGTTGTGTATAACCACAAAAAGAAAAAGTACAGGAATCACTAGAGAGGCCTGTCCTTTGAAAGATATTTGCATAAGAAATGGCAGTGGGAAAAACTTTACACTCCATCTCACTCCTGCCTTAACCATCTTATTCTACTAAGTATATCAGCAAAGCTGCCGCGAGCAGATGCTAACACTGTAATTAATTCTCAGGACCCTTTTGTTTTACTATAGGGAAAGAACGTGAAATAGTTGGGTGAACTAAATTGAGCATCAAGTACATTCAGTTGCTGATAGCAAATTGATTTTTTCACAGCAGGCTATCAGTACAATTTCAGACAAGCATTTCATTAAGATGCAGCATACATAACTCCTCATAACTTTGAACTACCTTCAGCACAGTATTAGGATCAAAGAACAATCAAGTCTTTGAGACTATTCTTAAAATAAAAAATGGATGTTTGACACCATGTTCTGCAGACAGGGAAAAATAAAAATCAAACTCTGAAAGCTTGCTTGTACAACATTTAAGTTTGCTAACAACATAACTGGCATGAACTGTTGTATGGCGATTTCTATATGAACTTCCCAGCTTTTTCTTTAAAATGTTTTAAAGACCTGATGTCGATTCTAGATGAAAACCCACACAATCCCTGCTAGTTTTTTTCCAAATGGCTTGTCACAGCAGTGCTCCTCTGACAATTAGGCACAGAGGACAGCTGGCTTAGCAGCACAACAGAACATAGGGAAACGTTCTTCCTAGTGTCTGTCTGACAGGCAGGTAGGTCATTCCTCTGAGCCCTTCCTGAAGTTTGTCGTGAGGATGGAAGCAGGAATGAAGAAATACCAAAAAAGAGAAGGCTGAGCAGTGCTATTCACAGAGTCTAAAACCCACCAATTTTCTCCAACTCATCCTACTGAAATGTCTTTTACAACCTATAGCACCACCTGATTCAAAGCAGAAGGCTGGAAGGAATTTGGGCAGGATAAATGAGAAGTGGGATCAAACCGGAATGCAGAAAACAGTAATGTTCTAAACTGATACTGAATTTTTTACATCTAATTAGACAGTCAAATACGTTAATTATTTGGTTTGGTTCTCATCTGGGTTCAGCAGTGATTAAAATTGTTCCAGATTAACAAAACTTCAAAGTAACAAACAGTTCATGCTGAATTCCTGTTCAAGGGAACAAAAATGGTTCAAGTCAGTATTTCCTCTGGGTTCAGTTCAATTAGCTGTACTTATATAAAAAATAGTACAAAAAATGCTGCCTTGTTTGGCACCCAATGTCAGATTACAATTGAATTTTTGCAATTGCAGGGGCTTTTAAATTTTTTTGCAGTTGACATTAAAAAAACCCTAATTTTTGAACATGTTTTAGATGGCTTGTGCTGTTCATTTTAACTCACGTCAACTATTCTGTGTCCCTAAGGGGTTTTAAAAATGCAAATCTGAGGCACAAAATATGTCAATATCAGGAAATTCACCATTTTTTCCATATGAAGCGAGTCAGTGAAATATTTAACTGTATGTGAAAACTCAAAGAACAAATGTAACTAATAAATCAGGACCAGAGTTTCCTCAGTTACACTTGCTTAAGATGATGAAACAAAACACTTACTTTAATTGGTTGTTCCTTGTTCTTTCTATACAGTGCTGTTTTCCCTGTGAGATTTAAAATGATAAGTAACTGGAAATTAGGAAGTGAATTAGTCCATTATTCTGCAGCAATGACACAATGATTAATTATATTAGCTTACTGCCCCTTCTGCTTTCAAACCCTGCAGTCATAAAATTAGTTTTGTTCAATATTCCAGAAGGAATATGAGAATTAAATTTATATAATTTAACAAATTCCTGCAGGAAAGCCACACTCATCTAAGATAGTAGATGGATGGATCCTCTAATTTACGATAATATGCAGATGGCATACCTACCCCTTACAGAGCAACGTGCAGATAAGGAAACTTCCCAAATGAATCACATAAAGAGATTGTGAAGAGACATAGGTGGATATAGATCAGGCAAGTCTGAGCTTGTACGTCCTCCAGGAAAGCACTCAAAAACTTTTCACTGTAATTCTACCTATACCTAATGATTATATTTTCTTTCATCTGTTTGGGTTTGGGGTTTTTTTGTTTGTTTGTTTGTTTTCACCATGTAGTATTTTAAACACCTGAAGCATTTTCTAAGCCCCAGGGAATAGGAAATAAATTAAAGGCTATTAGGGACTAGGGAGGCAGATGGTGATTTAAAATCACTGCCACACCAACTCAAATGCCCACAACTCCTGTGTTTCTGGTAAATAACGCATTTTAGGAAGAGCATATCACTTTTGAGGAACGTTTCTGCCACATTTTCAGTGCTGGAAAACACTCAGATGCAATCCTGCCTTCTCAGTTCATGTCTTTTGCATGACATTATTACATAGTTCAAAATCTTTACTTTTAATTAACTGACTTTTTTTTTCTCTCCGGAATTTTGACGATCTGGAACACTACGTGCATATCTTAACCCTAAAACAGCTATGGCAACGTAGCCAGACAACAGTTAACCTTCATGCCCTGACATGAACACTGTTTACTGGTTTTAGAATATCAAAATAAACTGACTGCAAAGCATCATTTCTTTAAATGAATAATAGAAAACAAAACAAAGCTTCTATATGAAGAATAGAAGGATCAGGGTCTACACAATAATGAAGTAGTTTTGATCAAAGAATTTGAAAGCCTGTACTGCAATATAATCAAGATGTTATTGGGAAAGAAGGGAAAAGTAGCAGTTAAAGGACTTCTTTATGTCTTGATTTAGTAAATTGGCATTTCATATCGCCAACATGCTGTATTTCAGTAAAGTAACTCTTAGATGACCTTTTCTGCCATCTCTGGATAAACTGGATTATTATGGGCAAACAGAGAAAGTTAGAAATGTACATTACCCAATAATAATTTTATCAAAATTAAACTCTGTACTTTATTGCAAATTCAGATCATAATGAAAACAGATATACTGTTAAATATAAGGGAATACCAAAATCTTCAGCCACTAAGCCAGAAAAATCTAGATACTTAAAATTCATTCATTTTAAGATAAGTTACCTTTGCATTTTTCAACTCATTCAAAACAAAAGGCATGACACATAAATCGCATTTGGCACATAAATAAACTCGGAACCATACAGAAAATCCATGCCTCATGCATGAGGATGGGAGCCAGAGAGCACACACTGTCCTCGAAGTCAGGCCTGAAGCTCTGGCTCACCCACCTGGTACCCAGTGGCTGAGAAGCTGCCTTCCCAAACCCTCTCCCATCACATGGGGCCCAGGAGTGGTCTCTCCCTCTGGGACCCTCCCTCCATGCCTCAGGCTTTCTTCGGAGCTGCAGCAGAACCTGTGAGCATCGAGTACACACACTGTCCTGGGAGGGCCCAGGAATAGCCCCAGAATCAAAGCACCGTGTTCTGGTCACTGGAATTGCTATTGCATGGGCAGCAGTCAGACCCATATCCAGCAACCCACACCCACCTTGGCCTTCCACACGTGTCACAGCTTGTGGTGACCATAAACTCAGTCATGGGTTTGGCTTTTTTTAATTTAACTTGTTCCTACATCTCTTATTGCAGGTTTCTTTACACCTGTGGTGTTGCTGCTTGCCTCTCCCTAATGCTGAAATTCGGAGCAGTTCCCTGAGGGCTCCCCACATGGAGGTTTGCTACACCTCATCACCCCAGGCAGGAGCCAGCCGTGACTGTCCCAGCTTCCAGCCCAGTGCTGGACCAGTCCCACCTGCCTCTCAGTTGTGCTATGCACACTCACCTTCTCTGACCCACCCCTTTGTTCTGTTTATCACTGTGATTATGGGTTTTCTTTGGCAGCTGTGGGCTGTATCCTGCAGATGAATCCATGCCTGGTGATGTGTATTCATACCTTCTGGTCTATTCATAAAATACTGAGGGAGAAGTTGAACAGTAAGAGTTACTGCATGGCCTGCCTGTAACAGAGACCTTAATCCTTGTCACAGGATTAATTAAGACCCAGATAGGTTTACCTCAGGAAAAAAGACCTAAAAATGCTTAAATACAGGTATTTCTAATGCATGTAAGTATTAAATGATAACATTCATTCAGAGCATCACATATAAGGTACTTCAACTAATTATATTTGTTTCCTCGAAGTTAATGACCATTGGAGAGGCAGTAAAGCCAGTGAGTGCACAACATCATAGCAAATGCTCATGCCTGCAGTCAGCTCCCTGCCCAAGAGGCGGAACCTCTGGGGATCAGCATATTAAAAGTTACCTTCAGGTGGTAACTATACGTTTTCTTTTTTGCATTTTCCGATATTCTTTTCATGCCAAAAATACTGTCATTTCACAGATGAGAAATTTAAAAGGCCAGGCTTAAAAACGTTCTCCCCAGCTGTTGGTATCATATTAAACAGGCCTTTGAAACCAGTATTATTCAAATACATAGGCCACCTAGCCAAAGTTAATGTTAGATCTCAGATATCCACCCATTTAGCAATTAAGTTTTTAAGGACTGAAGTAGTAGATGTATCAGTTTCTCCAGGTAAATTATTATGCATTCCTTGTATGTCAGTGTAGTTGATACTATTTTTTTTCCTGAAGAAAGATTATTAATTTCCCAAACATAAAGACATGGGTATATATTTGTTAGCCCTAGAATAATCTGAAATCACGTGAAAATGGTTCCTGACAGGATTTAGGAAGAAACTGGGGTTCTCTCTGTTTAGGAAACTATTTCATGGCATTACCACTAAAATTTGACCACCCATGCTTTAGTTTCTTTAGGGGTGTTGATTTTTTCCTTGCATGGATTGAGCCTCAGGGAGGAGTCCCCATTTCCAGTCTTGCTTTGACTCGGGCTCAGCATCTCCAATTCTGTTCCTACTGAAACTGTTAGCTGTGACCAGGAGTGCCAGTGCTAAGAGGGCTTTCGCAAAGACTTATTTAATAAAAAGCAATGCCTTCCAGGCAAAAAGGTAACTTTAAAAAAAAAAAAGAAAAAGAAAAAAAGTAATAGATTATAAGTATACTTCAATTCCTCGTCATTTGCTATCCCTAAAAGTCTGGGAAGACCCCTATTATTTAAGCTGTCTCTCTCATCCTTCCAGGCATCTTTTCCAGATTACTTCAGTTTCAGTTTGTGAAGAAAATACATCACAGCAAGTGAAGCCTGAGGTGACACTGAGTGACTCAGGTACGTCTGACAAAGGCCACTTCCAGTAGAAGAGGTCGCACATAACATGCCAACTACATAAATAAAAATTGCTTGTTTGGCCACTGTGGCTCTTGAATCAAGAGCAACAGACTCCTCTGAGATACCCAGGTTGCAGATTCATGTTCCAATCCACGGTGGCCAAACAAGTGCATTATTCCTGGCATGTTCTCCCACCCCAGGAAAGCAAGCCAAGAGCCAGCTCACACAACCACCCAGGGCAAGAGTGTGGGGCCTTTTTACAGGGTAGGTGGTAACAAAAATATGTAACCCAATCTGACTCAGGGCTGTTTTCAGAGGGTTTTGTCCCATTGTTCCAGGGCAGCTGTCTGACCAGCTACCTGCCTTTTGGGGTCCAATTGCACACATGCAATGTGCAGACTGTTTTTATAACCCCTATTCAGATTTGAGAGGTTTTAATATAACCTTTTCCAGCCCTTCTGGTGGTCGCTCCCAACCTGCCTGTGCTATAATTTACCTCCATCGTGTCTGGGTTGAGCTGACCTGGCTCGTAGAGGTCCATTGTTTGTTTACTCCATTGGTGGCCTGCACAGAGGAGACACACTGAATCATCTCTGTGTCCTTCCACTGAAAGGTTCAAGCTGAAATTGTCTGTGTACTTTGCCAGAAAGATCAACAAAAGTAAATAGTCCTGTCAAATGAAGGGCATCAGTTAGTAGGGGAATAAGCATTTGGTATTATGAAAACACGACAACAATAGTGAGGCTAAAAGACAAAACACATCAAAGCTTCACATAGAAAATGATACTTTCTTATGCTGCATTTCATTTTTTAGTTCAAAATGTTAAGTACATATGAAGACACATATGAAGAAAGGAACCACTGTGAAAGCTGCTGTGCTCCTCTCAGTCAGTACAAGACAATCTTGGCCTTCATGCCATAATAGTAAGCCAAAGTTCTTGAAAGCAGGCATTGTTTCAAAAGCCAGGCATTTTCTTGAGGGTGAGAAATGCCTGTTAAAGACTAGGTTGAAACCCCTGAGGTCACATTACACTTGACATGTGACATCTAAAGTTCTTTATCTGAAAGGGGAACTAAGAAAGCTCTCACTGCTCTGTGATACTTAGCTGTGCTTTGAACAGAATCCAGCATAAGTGTGTACTAACAGAAAGTCCATGGGAAAGCTTTAGATAGGGCTTTAGATATCCTTGCTATTTATCTAAATATTTATCCTGTGATGTGTGAGTACACCTGCTTCTCTCCTTCGGGCCTAAAGAGAGTTATTTCTGTCTTGGATAGGTAAAGCGTTAAATACAGAGCAGATAAAGTGCTACCAGCCACCATTCCCCAGCAACACCAGAGAAAACAGTTACCCAAGATGGAAAATGATGTCTTATCATACAGTAGTGTGATTCCAAGTAAGAGCCCATAGATGGATGCACAGAAATTTTTCCTTTGATAGACACAATATGCCAGTACCTTCAATTAATTTTTCTGACAGTGATAATGTGGCACTAAGAGCTGCAGTGTCACTGCCAGTGGGTGAAATTCAGGAAGCATTGTTTGGACAGAGTCACACAGCAGTAAACAGTGGATGAGTGGCTGGATATTAGTCGACAACATGCGTTCACAGCCCAGAAAGCCACTTGTACCCCTGGCTGCATCAAAAGCAGCCTGGCCAGGAGGTCAAGGAAGGGGATTCTGCCTCTCTGCTCTGCTCTCCTGAGACCCCACCTGAAGTGCTACATCCCAAGCACAGGAAGGGCACCAACCTGTTGGAGCAAGTCCAGAGGAGGTCACCAAGTTGATCAGAGGGATGGAACACCTCTCTTATGAGGAAAGGCTGAGAAAGTCGGGATTGTTCAGCCTAGAGAAAAGAAAGGTTCAGGGTTACCTAATTGCAGCCTTTGAGTACCTGAAGGGAGCCTACAAGACAGATGGAGAAGAACTGTTTACACAGACGTGTAGTGACAGGGTAAGGGGGAATGGTTTTAAACTGAAAGACAGTAGGTTTAGATCAGATATCAGGCAGAAATTCTTTACTGTGAGGGTAGTGAGACACTGGGACAGGTTGCCCAGAGAAGTTGCAGACACCTCATTCTTGAAAGTGTTCAAGGCCGGGTTGAATGGAGCTCTGAGCAACCTGGTCTAGGGAAAGGTGTCCCTGCCCCTGGCAGGGGGGAGGAGACTAAGTGATCTTTAAGGTCCCTTTCAGCCCAAATCATTCTATCATTCTACGAAATGCTTAACGATTTTTTTTGTTTTTTTAAGACAACCTGACTTCTCAAATCCTGGGAAGTGGTGCGCGTGTATTCGCTTCTCAGAGCAAGTTCATTGTCACAGCAAAGGGCAAACACCAGCACCACAGGAAAATATCAAGGTCTAGAGCTTGCCTCTTCGACAGCGATTTCGCCGTCTCTTCAGCGATCGGGATCCTGGAGCTCCATCTACTGGTACCGTGGGACCGGCCGCGGAGGCGGCGCCAGCCGGAAAGAGACCCTCACAGGGATACACCGCCCAGCCCGGGAAGGGACAGACCCTCAAGGGATACCCCGCCCAGCCCGGGAAGGGACAGACCCTCAAGGGATACACCGCCCAGCCCGGGAAGGGACAGACCCTCAAGGGATACACCGCCCAGCCCGGGAAGGGACAGACCCTCAAGGGATACACCGCCCAGCCCGGGAAGGGACAGACCCTCAAGGGATACACCGCCCAGCCCGGGAAGGGACAGACCCTCAAGGGATACACCGCCCAGCCCGGGAAGGGACAGACCCTCAAGGGATACACCGCCCAGCCCGGGAAGGGACAGACCCTCAAGGGATACACCGCCCAGCCCGGGAAGGGACAGACCCTCAAGGGATACACCGCCCAGCCCGGGAAGGGACAGACCCTCAAGGGATACACCGCCCAGCCCGGGAAGGGACAGACCCTCAAGGGATACACCGCCCAGCCCGGGAAGGGACAGACCCTCAAGGGATACACCGCCCAGCCCGGGAAGGGACAGACCCTCAAGGGATACACCGCCCAGCCCGGGAAGGGACAGACCCTCAAGGGATACCCCGCCCAGCCCGGGAAGGGACAGACCCTCAAGGGATACACCGCCCAGCCCGGGAAGGGACAGACCCTCAAGGGATACACCGCCCAGCCCGGGAAGGGACAGACCCTCAAGGGATACACCGCCCAGCCCGGGAAGGGACAGACCCTCACAGGGATACACCGCCCAGCCCGGGGAGGGACAGACCCTCACAGGGATACCCCGCCCAGCTCGCGGGGGAAGACCCTCCCCGGGATACACCTTCGCCGGGATACATCGCCCAGCCTCGGGAAGAGGAAACCCTCACGAGATACTCGGCCAAGCCTGGGTAGAGGGCGACCCTATCGAGTGACAGCAGGGAGAGGCACGGGTGGGTACGGGACACGTGGAAGATTCACGGAGGTACCTACAGGAGAGACAGAGCGTGACAGCTTCGTAAGGCTGTGGAAAGTCTGAAGTTCCTTCAAATGAGCTCAAAAAACCACTGAGAGTCCGCAGTGACTTCCAAGTGCCGCGATACATGAGGGTACCTAAAAAGCATGAGGAGCTTACCTTTAGGTGACTTGATTGCACCCAGACTGGCAAATTCTTGTAGCTGACCCTTTTTTTAAATTGTGCAAGATCAAATATCCCAGCACTAATGCCCCTAAAAGGGTTACCAATAAGTGGTAAAACCCCCACGAGAAGGCAGGTTCTCTAAGTCCAATTTAATTTTTTTCTTTCCCAATAGTGCCTCAAATCAGTTCCTTTTTTTGGATATACAAATGTACCGGTTTCAGAGCCAGTGCATCAACACTGCCACAGTGGAAACTGGCCTTTCACCACCCTCAGTTGAGGGGGTCACCAATTTACCCCAGGAGAGAATCCGGTCAAATAATCACATAACAGCCAGGCCATAATGGTAAGGCTCATTTGTGTACCTTTTCAATGAGAATTCAATTTACAGCTATTTATAAAGCACTTTTTATATCCAAAATTTTGATGCAACCACTCATATTTTTAAGAAGTAATATGTGTTTATTTATTGTTAATATTTATTTATATGGCTACAGCTTTATTAGAAATGTGGCTGTTCTGTCTTTGCCATAATTTGTGCATCAAGGTTAGAAAGACCTGTGAAAAACTGTTGTTTTGACACTCTCCATCTACAAATAAAGCTCCTTTGACAAACATTTTTAGCTTGGCTTTCTCATATATTTGAATTTAAGCACTATCTTTTTCTAGAAAGAAAATAAAGGGAGGAATTAACTTCCCTCTTTCCCCATAACACCAGATTGAGAGAGAGCTATCAAGACATATATAAGCACTAACTGTTTTCTACTGGGTACTTAAGGGAAACAGATGGGTGTAATTATGGTTTTATGGAGGTCTTACCTAAAATGCTTATACTTAGCTGCCACATTACAGTTTGATTCTGGGTTATAAATACATATATTAATCTTTGTAAAGGTCTGTACAGATTTTAAGCAGAAGGGTACAGCTTGGTAGCTACTTCCCATGGAAGGAAACCATATTAAAACCAGAAGGCGCAATGATACTGAACCTCCAGGACCAAGAGGAGGCGAGTGTTCGTTGCTTAAAACAACTCAAATCGCGCTGAAAGCAGCAGAGGGAGCCAGCTGCTTTGCTTTGGAGGTACCAGCTCCGCTGATGCCCTGCAGCCAGCCCAGCACTGCCTGCCGACCTGCTATGTGCTTTACCCCGGGGTGGTGAATCTTCTGTTACCTGAGGCTTAGTTCCTTGGGTCTGAAGGAAATTTTGTGAAAACCTGAGCTTTGCTGCATCTTCAAAGTTTACCGAACCATTCGGGCTGTGCCACCACCCCTGGAAGCCAGCAGTACCTAAATGCTAGTGAGGAACCTGGGAAAACACCCATTTGGTTGCAAAGGCTAACTGAGAGAGAAATTAAAAAAAAACTTATTTTCATCTCCTACCCCAGCTGCAAAAGCAGTTTTTCTCAAGTCAGTGAGGAAAGTTATGCACAGACTTAACTTCTCTGACAAAACCAGCAATAACAATATTGCAATGCCACCCCCACAGTATCGCCTTTGGTGTTTATTCACCTTCAATTCCATTAAAAGAATTCTCCTTTTGATCCCACAGGATGAGACAGTGTAAAACAAAGGAGAAAACAGCTAATATTATCACAATGAATTTTAAAGTCTGAGCTGCATTTTTAACAGGTAAGGTAATAGGAACACAAAAGTTCTTGTGATTTTGGATGTCTAGTTCCAGAAACATTTTTTTCTCCTCATTGGAATTACAAGAAAATATGCACAAGGCTAAAAGATACAAGTCCCCTTTCTCCCAATTCAGAGAGCCTCTTCGTCTTTGTTTCTCACACTTCATAATGTTTAGGTTGAATTATCTCTCAGTGACCTCGGTTAAATCAATCAGCCTTCAATGCATTTGTACAGGTACTCTGGAGGGAACAATTTGATTAGCTAAATCATTTAATTACAGACTGCTAAATTAATAATGTAGGAGAACTTGACTCAAAATGAGAAGGGCATTACAGTACTAACAGCTGGGAAAAGGTGAGGCAACCAATGTAAATTTGTTCATAAAGTGAACGTACATTATTTGGAAGCAGTAAAAGCCCATAAACACAGAATCAGACTAGTTCTGCATGTATCTCTTCTTCTAGACAGTGGAGTAGAAGGCTCAGTTCAGTGGCTAAAAATTTACTGAAATATTTACAGTGTTCCCTAACTAAGACCAGCGAAAGGAGGGAACTTACATGTTCCATTAAATATCCTTACACAATATGGGTCATCTAGATAGCAGATGGGTGTGCTGGAGAGACACTTTTCCCAGCTCAGGGACTGAATGTCTCCAGGGTGCTCACACCTCTCCAGCATGTGTCCACAGCAGGCTGCTTCTCCCCTGCCCTCAGGGATAACCAGCCCCATAGCACTGGGCTCAGGCTGGCATGATGCAACACTACACAGCACAGTGATAGCTCTCTGGGAAGAGCTTTGAACATGATGCAAGAGTTATGAACATGCAGCAAGACTGTCGCCTCAAAAGGTCATTGCTATCATCTCCTTGTCCAGCAGACTCAAGACAATCATTAATGCTGGCACTGCAGATATGTTTGTGGTATTTAAAAGATAAAAAACAAAGAAGACTTTTCTTTTTCTTGAATGCTATGGAAAATTCTTTCTGCAGAGCCTTTATGAGGTTCATTCTCTGGAGAAATTCCATCCTGTCTGTAATATCCCTGAGATAACCTTGCTCAGCCAGAGATTACGGTTATGGTATCCACGTTGCCCAGGCCACAGCAGCTGCTCCCGTGCTGCAAGGCAGTGGTGGGTTTGCAGCAGTGGACTGAGCACTGCCCTTCACTGAACAGAACTTTCCTGTAGGTAAGATAAGCTTTGTGTGATTCTCGACCTGCTCCAGGACTGAAGATGCTAAACTCGAGCACCATTTGCAGCACACTGTCAGAGCCACATCCCCTCTTCCCTAGTGAATGGGTTTAGCTGTGCATCCCAAACCTGAGTCATCTCACAATACTTTCATTTAACACTGCTCCATGATAATCCTGCAGCCAGGTCCGAGGGCAATATTCAATTTCCACCTCTGCTGCTCACTCATTCCATTAGCTTATCATGCTGTTTTTCACAGCTATAAATGGGAAATATTTATGAGTACATCACAAACATGGATGAGAGCCAGTTTACCAATGTTTCTAAAGCCCTCGGAGACCACAGGGGAAAAGGAACAGAGGGGTGTCCAGTGTTTGCTTAAAGCATTGAATTTTTTAATGTTATTTCTCATAAACCAAAGCCCACCTGTATATGTTAATTATATACTGCACTGCAGATGCCTGAGGTATTCACAGCCATAGGTAAGGTGCAGCACAGAGCTTGGGTAGGATGTAAGGATTAATTTTAAATTGATTTTCACTTTATCTAAGCTCTATATTGTTTCTTTATTTATACCGTAGACTAAAATATCCTACAAGGTTTTTGTTTAATTTCTGTCATATACAGACCACTTGTATAGTCTGCTGGTTCTATAGTGATCATCCCATTCTATTAATAATTTCAGTATTAGAGATTAAGGGCGTTTTCCATTTGCTGTTCAGCTACAGCAGAGAACTGCTTAGCTCAGCCCAGTGAGCTGTAAATTCAGAAGAGTTGCACTATGCACCACAGACTACACAATATGGTATAGACACGGGCATAAACTATTTCCTTGACTTAAATTTAGATCTGTTTTAATGCTGCTGCAGAAAACATTATAAGTGTAGTAAATAGCAAAAACATGATTATTTATAGAATGAACACACTAACTTTCAAGTTACCATACAATCTAGAAATAACTACATAAAATGTCCTGCCACTCCATACCCTAACTTTCCTACTACAGCACCGTTTATCTGTTTTACTTTCACTGTCTGAAGACATCGCTATTCTGGTGCTTTTTAATGATCGCTATATGCTGACATTTGCTGGGCCCCGTATAAAACCAGATTAAGTTCTGCGAGTTTCTACAAGCATAGTCCAACATTCAAAACACTATTAGGGTGCTATTGTTCACTAAGCCAGGAGATAAGTCAGCAAAAGACCTGGGAACTGGCTAAATCTGCAACAACTATCCACAGGAGCAAATCTCACCCTTTTAGAGCTACAATCCAAATGTTACCTCTGATTTGAAACTTGTACAATGTTTGCACTGTAAATTTCCTATAAGGTGTCTCTCAACTTCACTGTTTATCCCATACAGGCACTACATCAAGAAACTCTACATCTACTGTACAAAAGGAAATGGCATCCGTAGATTTTCCTAGAGCGGGATATATATCATAGAGTAATGAGCAAGTACTGAATTTATTAGATGTCAGGACCATGCCTTCTCTTACTAACTTCATCAGAAGCAAGAGCCAGCTAATAAGTAAAAATGGAAAAATATTCATTTCCTGCCCAAGTGTCAGTGTATAAAAATAGATTTTTTGTTTCCATCTGAAGTGAGCTGATGACTGTTA
Source organism: Cephalopterus ornatus (assembly GCA_013396775.1). NCBI lineage: Eukaryota > Metazoa > Chordata > Aves > Passeriformes > Cotingidae > Cephalopterus > Cephalopterus ornatus. Next base: position 900,397 of record VZRE01012431.1, on the reverse strand, counting down.
ATGAGAAACATTGTCAAAAAGTCATTCTAGTAAGGCAAGCAATTAGATGCACCAGGTAAGGGAGGAATGTTGGAATAAAGGACAGATATATCATCTCAGCACAGACCATCTAGGAACACAGCATCCCTGTTATGCCTAAAATAATTAAGTGACATCTCTATCATCTATACCAGAAACCTGGAATCCCCTGCTGACTTTGACAACAAATGTAATAAGCATTGCCTCAGTATCAGACTGCCTCTTCCTACTGCCAGAATTGTCCTAGGCACAACAAACAAGACAGTAACTTACAGATCAATGTCCCCAACACAACCATAGATCAGTGCTGCTACTTCCATAAAACTTGTAGCCATGTCAAACACTCTCCAAAAGCAGTAAAATACTCTCTGACCTTCAGAAACTACCCTGTTTGCTCTGGGAAAAACATTTGCATTTCTTATCTCCTTAAGCTAAAAAAAGACTTTTCTACAGCAAAAACATACTGTGAGACGGAATTTACATGGAATCTGTTAAAAATTACATCCTAAGCAGGAAGAAGTTATCTGAAAAGTGTCTTTCAAGAACCTCTTTTCAGACACTTGGAATGAAAAGGGAGCAACTAAAGCTAGATATCTGACAACAGACTTGAATATTGCAATTTCACATCTCCACAGTAACATTCTCACCACAGTAAACACTTTTCTCAACAAAGCCACACAAATACCACGTTCTTACTGTTAGATATCCTAATATAAACTTCTACAAAAGTCTACTTAGTCTAAATGCTACCAGTCTACTAAATGCTCTCATGAAAACATACAGAACTATGCACTAAAATGTACTTTCACAAACATTTACTAATGGACAGGAACAGACAGTGCGGTAGCTTTTCTTAATAAACAACCACTCCATCTCTTACTTCTTGCTCCTGATCTACAAATACAGCTTCAAAACATGTGCATTCTCCTTAACCTATGACTACTGCCTATCTTTATTTTCCCCAGATTATCTTATTTGATATCTGAACAAAGTCAGAGAAACTCAGCTAGTATTTAGCTTTGAATTCTATTGCCTGTATTTGACACTTGAAGGACTTGAAGTTTTTCTACATTTTGCTATTTATACAACAAAAAAAGTTACCTCTATTTACAAATTATTTCCTAATTATGTCTGAAAAGCAGCACAGCTGTAACCCTGAGAGGATTCCTTACCCCTCAAGCCAGCAGGCCACCAGGTCAGAAAGTTGATGCTGACAGTTTTATTTTCCCATAAACCAAACTGAGAGGATCCAATAACCATAGAAAAACACTTGCAGTGCCTGCTTGATTTCTTGGCAGAGTATTTTTGTTTTATTTTTTGTAAATTATTCCATAATTCCTCAATTTCTAGCATTTTCAATTATACAATATCTCTTCTGATTCCTTCAGATTAAATATACAGACACTTAACTACAAATATTTTTTGCTACTTGTTAATGTAATGTTTGGTTCTCAATAACTTACAATAATTGAAAAAGAAAAAAGCAAAATATCTATTTCGTATGGAAAATATCTGCACAAACAGAAGCCTGTCTCCTGTGTCAGCATAGCTGTTTTCATAACCATTCTGTTTTGCTATCAGTAGTTATGAATAACTTAGCTAATAAGTGTTAAATGATATTATACAATCCATATATTAATTGAAAGTAGATGTACTCAGAGCAAAAATTTCAGATTGATGTGCAAAAATGCATTTCACATATTTTATTGTTCAGCAATGAACATTACACATATAAACATGCAGTCATTCATTAATCTGTATTGTTAAACACCTGTTTGTATTAACTGTAATGCCATTCTTCTGTCTGGATGAAGTATGTCTTTGAAATTGTCTGTAGGGGAATGAAATTCAAATTTCTTATTTAACAGACCTATTACTGAATTAATCTCTTTTCCAACTATTTAAACACAGAAAGGATTTTCCCATTCTACATGTAAGCCATTACACATAGCCCTTGGTTACATTTGCAGGACCTAGTGAATTTGCTGGGGTTTCCATAGTGTTCCTGGCACTTCTTTCTGCTATACTTAATTCCATTGGAAAACTTCATGGGGTCCTCCTTTCCTACACATTCTGGATTGTGAAGCAGGATGTGTGAGAGAAGAAAAGGTAACTACATAACCTGTCGCTTCTCTTTCAGGTCACATGGGCTGTTATATCTTAGAAGAGAGACCCTTCCTTTCATAATGGCCAGGGCTGTTACCAGTTTGCAACTTGACTTTGACAGGGTAAACTCCCCAGGAATTTATGGGTACTGCTGTTATGGTGTCCAGCAGCAGGAACACCACAAGCCAGCAATTTTAAGGCAACCTCCAAGATGGATAACGTTGTTCTTAGGACATGCACTGTCTTGAGAAGTTGGTGACCCACAGAATTGTATTTGAAAGTCATACGTATGAGTTCAGGTTTTTTTTCTGCTTACCAACATGACATGAAGTTTATGAGGTTGGTTTTTTTCAACAGTTACTATGTCTTAGTGAAGCAATCCGAATCAAAGTTAGCCTTAGAGTGCTTAGGTCATAGAGTCCTGCCAGCACACACACAAAGGATATCTTATATATGGTGACAAACTGGTAAACTTCTATTTTTAATAAAAGCACAATATATCTTCTATGAATTTTATTATAAACACATGTTCTCCAAAACTAATGGGACAGTAAACAAACTTACAGCCTTTAAGAAACAGAAGGAGGCTCTTATTGACTTTGCTCTTCCAGGAAAAGAAGAAGTTGTCAATAGTCTCTTCTACCACTGCCTCTAGATGAAAGCATATCATTTTTGCACTACTGATGGTAAAAACCAGATAGGTCTTTGGCAGAAAACTGAGAAAAAGTGACACTTGTAGCACAGATAAGGGTGATTAACTCAGGGACAAACCTGCACTCATTTCCCTGTGCCAAGACGGTGTTTTGAGAACACGAGAGAGAAAGCAAACATATAGCAAATATAAAGGCTGTCTCTTCATCTCACAGTTTTCCAGTCAGTTTATAATATCCAGATTTTCATTTCTTCAAAGAAAAGAGAACATTGGCTCACTACTGTTAACAGCAAACAGTAAGTCACACAGATAGTAGAATATAACATTCATGTCTTATTATTTCATATATAAACCTTTACTTTAAAGTGTTATCTAAAATAACATACACGGCTAGCAGACCAAATAGCCCATATAAACTATGCTGAAAATATCATCTTTATTTACTGGAACTTAATTAAAATGAAGTTTAATTGCTTTTGAGATCTGCAACAACTTCCTCTCAGAGTTGGACCTCAGCCCAGATTAGGCAGAGTTTCAAGAAGAAAGATACCCCTCACACACATGAAGAAAGCATTGTCCATGCAAAGATGTGGCTCACCTGCTTCTGGAAGAGGTGGGAAGCAACTTGCAAGCTTATCACTCTCTGTTCAGGTGTGATGTCAAGTTACCTATCCCACCCTTCAGACTTTACAATTTCACTTTTCACTTTGTTCAAGTGAACTCTAAATTTCTCCTGGTGGTGTTCTGCCAATAAATTGTGAAATTTAGCAAAAAAAAACCAAACAAACCAGCTTAGACATCCTTTCATTCTGTTTGAGCTTCTACATATATACATTATCATCATCTTCTAGTACTGCTGGTAATCACAACTACAAGAAATAAGCAAAGAGAAAATTGGAAATATATGACATCATATTATAGGCATTTATATAACCATGTAATTCACTGCATAGTTAATTTACTGAACTCCAATATCTGCTTTATAGAAAAACAACTGGCTTGTGTTGTATAAAAATGCTACCTTTGAGACCCAAGAAATCCCACACTGTTTTACCAAGCATGAATTAGATTCCAGAAGAATCATGCCTTGCAAACAGAGCATCCAGTATGCACTCAGAAACAGCTCGCACAGAGCCCTAGCATTAGCACTATTAGCACTTGTTCTTTCGTGATTTAATAAAAATGCTCTGCTTCAAAAGAAACAGGTAATCAGATAATCACATTATACTGTATCTCATAGGCTTTGAGCAGTCAAGCTCCCAGAAAAATCACTGAATAAGACAACAGGATTACAGCCTTAATGACTACATGTATTTACCACGAACCATAGCCAACATTCACACTGAGGTTGCAAGATTATTACATGGTTACCTGTGCTCTATAAAACAGAGATGTCACATTGAACAGGTTATAAAACGGTACTGCAGTATTAGATATTATTAGTATATTATTTTTATTATTATTCATCATTAACTATGACCAAAACATTAGTACTTCAGTGTAAACACTGCAAAACATATACGTGATTTAACAGATTGAATATTGACAGATCTCAACACTTTGGATCTATTATCTATCCACAAGATCTAGAAATAAGGCATATGGTCAGCAGAATAGGAGAGTTTAAATAAACAGCCCAAGCACTTTGCTTTCCTCCCACACACCTTAACTCTGTCAGTTATGCTGCTGGATTCCTCATAGCAAATCTCATCTCTTGAAGAGGTCATACCTGAGGAAGGCTGTTAGCTGGCTGAAACATCATTCTTTTAGTTTTTTTCACTTTCCTGTGCACAAGGGAAACAAACAATGAATAGCTAAAGGGCTTGGTCTTTTTAAAAGTCTTTACAGAGTTTTCTGCTAGGAAGATAAATGTGTGGCCTGAGAGGCTTCATTTGTTCTTGATCGCACACTTATACACAGCTGACACTTTATTCCACTTGGAGGATCTTGACATAAAATTGTAGAACTGATCACATATCTGTGATAGAATCTTGACAGTTTTCCCATACAGACCTGTCAAAACTCCCCATCAGTAGCTGCAAACGGAATTAGCAGGGTGGCCACTTAGCAAGCAAATGCTTTTGCTTTTGCAATCTCACAGCATGGCGCCGTTTCCTTTTGGGCTGAACACACTCCTGTCCGTACGACGGCCACTGAAAATCCTGGGGCGGCATTTTGCTGTTCTGACTCTCCACTTCTTCAGAATCAGAGTCGTCTTGTTGCATTGAAGGAAAATGTCTATCTGGATAAATTTCCTTCAGTTTGTCCTCAAAGAATTCATCTAGGCATCGTCCAGCCTCAGCAACCTCTGAATCTGGCTGTAAGAGAATCAATAACTATTCAGTGTTACTGCACACAGAAATCATCAAGGATCAAAACCAAATAACTAACCTACCCTTTGTCTCGCCTTGTTTCTGTCTGCTACATCTCCATTAGTCTCCTGCACACTTTCTACAGCCCATTAGTCCCTCTGCATTTTCAGTGTAAGTAAAAACCAGATGCTGCTATTAAGGAACACGTTTCTGCACCTCTATAAAAAGAGATGTGCAGTGAACTAGAAAGAACTGCAGTCATCATTGCTTAGGAATTTCTACGCACTTGATTTTCCCTAGATATTTTGCTGGCTGTGACTGGCTTCTCACAGCAGACTCAGCAACATTCCGAAGAGTTGCCCGTTAAGATGCCCCTCTTTAATTTTTGATTCATATGTATCTCAAGTTCTCAGATACATATTTAACTTCATTTCTGTCATTAAAAAACACCCAACATAATTTCCAAATAATGAAACTGAATAATGCTTCTGTTTATCCCAATCCTTTATCGGACTTCCAAAGAACCAATGTGACAGCTTGAGAGAGCCACCCTCTGCTTTGTATCCCCCCAGACACACATACTAGAAACCTACATAATTGAACTTTGCACAGTTCCAAAACATGAGACGCACGTCAGTCACAAGCTCCTCAGGTGCAGCATAGTGGAATTTGTCCTTTTTCTGCAGCTTTTTTCGTATGGTTGACAAATCCATTGGCCTTTTGATGATCTGGTAATAATGCCGAGCCTGCAAAGAGAATAAAATGCAACTATGTAACATTTTTAATTTATTTATTTGTTTTAATTAATTAATTTCTTCTCCAGTGACTTCTATCAAAGTCTGAACAGAACTTGTTGCAGAGGAGTCCTTGCATCAGGGAAGGGAGCTCTAGTCTTCTAGTGCCTACACTTGTCTACATCATCTTCCTGGGTGCTTTTTGGTTTTATTAAAAACATATTTGCTTGCAAAATTGAACTTGAAAATAGCACACTTCGGTGTTTACACTCAGTATTTACACTCTGCTATTTGCACTTTGTGAAGTTTATCCCCAGATATAAATGTCATTGTTTAACCATAATTAATAATATATGCAACACTGACAATTAGCTAACATTTCCCCCAAGGAATTACAAAAAGAATGTGCTGAGATACTGGCAGCTGATAACGTGGGAAGTAGTCTGCCAAGAGTGACTAAAAACAAGATACTGTGCACTCTTTTAAAAGTTCAACAAGAGTCTTTTTCAATGGCCGTTAGCTATCACAGTCCTTAAATCTTTTTTAGTCTAAACCTACTTGTTAGGTAATTTGTTCCATAAGTTCATTGCAAGCTTTATTAGGTGGAATAGGTTTTTTATCATTATTTGGACTATTCCTTCACATAAAACCTTTATTTTTCCCTTCCCCAATCTGTTTCTCATTGTGTTCTATTGTTACAACACTGTGAACCTCAATTTTCCTTAAAACAGACAGTTAACATTGCAAATGTTGAGTACGTGGATGAAACAATAGCTTCTTCGTCTTTCCCTACACACAGTCACATTTCTGGTGTTGTCCACAGAGAGGGTAACAAGGGAGTCCAGAGTTATTTCTAAAGCATGCCTCTCTGATGGCAGCACAACCTTTTCCATGTACATGGCGAGTCAATTTTTTTAATCACTGGAACCTATCATATACCTTTAGTATTCTACCAGCATCTTAAATTGGCACCCAAACCTAGCCACTGTTTGCCTGCCTCCAACCTGACACCTTCAAAGCACTTGCAAGAGGAAAACTTCCACCCTTTCCTAGGAAGCAATACTGTTCAGAAAAAAACCTTAAGAATATAAAGGAGACACTCACAAGGTGTGCCAGAGTATCCTTTGGTTTCCCTCCGACTCATGCACGTGCAGTACTTACCAGGGGACTGACAGGTTCATGGAACGGGAGGCTCATACTACTGCAGAACAGGGAAAGCACCAGCTTTTCACACTTCTGTAGGAGCCAGATTTGAAATACATTTTAATTCAAAAGGAGTATCATTCTTGTCCTCAGTTAATCAATCATACTAAAAACAATAGAATTCTCATGTAGGCTGTGCAATTCTGATGCAAACTGGCACACTTCACCCTAACCTGGGGGATGTCTTGCCTCATAGCATTTTTATAGCTTTGAAAATAAGGATAGTCAAGAAATGCAAGAAAGGAAACTATGTAAAAAACTTTGTATGTGCATATCTTTCCTGGAAACCCTTGGGAATTAATCGCTATTATTATTTCCTTTCTGCACTCCAGATCTATTCCTCGGCTCTTGACTAAAAGAACAGCAGCAACAGTGTGGAAACAGTTAAATGAGAAATGTTTCACAGTGTTCATATCCATTCATACAAATGGATGCAAGTTATGCAGCTGGTAGAACTGTATGAAAATTGTTCTGTTTAATTATTGTCAACTTGTAAAATACTTAAAATAGTCTTTGGCTTTTTCACAAGTGCAAAAAGAATGCACTACAAAAACATCATAATCCATGTTTGCTCACAAACAATGGAATTTTTATTCATCTCAATTCTCTAAATGAAATTTCGCTACTCAAGTTCCAGATTCCAACAATTTCTGTCCAGCTGTACCAAATCCAGTAGAAAGTGGGATCACATTGGTGTAAAAAAGTTATGTCCAGCTGTGCATGGACAGAGTAGCTCAGGTCTGGAAACAGCATGGATGAATTGAGCAATCCTTGGCTGTGCTCATAGGCCTTGCCAAGGGGTCCCAGTGCTCTGAGAATCATTGCTGTTGTCTTTATGACTGGTGCCCAGATTAAACCAGGGCCTTAAACTAGGCTTCGTTTGCACAGGGCCAGCTCAACATCTGTACTCAGCTGTGTGGACTCAGCCTCTCTGTCCAGATGTCAACAATACACACAGGACATCTGTTTGGAAACTTGTGCCTTCCAAGTACCAAGTGGACTTCAAGAAAAGGCACTCTTTTCATTTTGGTAGAGGAAACTGGTAATGGGTATGTAAAGCTTTCATCTAGGCTGAATCAACAGCCTAAACATCATCTTCAAGTGAACTAATAGCACACATGAAGACTGTATGATGATTTCAATTCAACTGAAAGACAAAAAGGGTCTACATCACAAAAATGTCACTGCACTGGCCCAAGCAGATATCTGATGTCTGAGAAGTGCCAAGTCTTAAAGGAAACAGATTCAGTATCAGAAAGCCAGGAACAAATTGACTCAGGGAAGCTTGCTCTGCTGCTGAGTATGACTTCCCTGTTGAAAGTAAAAACAGAATTCAAGATCTGCCTGTTTCATCTTTCTGTAACATGACATTCATTTTAAAATTTAACAGCAATGTCTAGAAAGAAGAAAATTATATAACTGAATAGTAACAGTGTTTTTGTTCTATTTACTACTGTCTGTAATGTTTGAGTAGCAACTAAGTCAAAACTGTCACCTTTCCAAAGAAAAGGCAAAGCCTCATGCTGAGATCACATGGCCTTTTCTAAATAGTACAATATACAGTTATTCCCACCTTCTGGTCACAGTCATCAAGGCCATACTGTGCATTATAGCTGTGGCTGTAGCGTGTGTTTTCACAGTCGTATTCTACCTCAGGCTTCACTGGATTACGGCAAAGGGTGCACACCCACTCTCCCCTGCAAAACAATAAACCAAAAACATGCTGATTTTTTTTCCCAACCTTGTCAAATAACCAATCTCATAAATCACTGTATTTGGAAGGTCTCATTCTTAACTAGTATTGCAATTGCAGGCAATCTGAAGCCCACTGTACTAGATGTTCTTCAATTGGATTTGAATCCAATTAGAAGTGTAGCAATTTCATGTTCTATTCGTGATGCTTTTTCTGTCAGAAAGGAAAAGAAAATAGACAAAATTTTAAGTGTTTGAAATCATGTACCAGCAGTGTATGCAGCTGCACTGATTCAAGTGCTGCTTTTAAAAAACATTAAGGTAAAACAGGTAATAGTTGGGTCATAAGACAAACCCAGATCCATTTGATAATTGACGTATTTATCTAAGAAATCAACGTTATCAGAAAAGGTCATAATGTGTACTAGTACATGGGTTCCCAAACCAAAGAAACATAATTCTGCAAGGGCATGTGACTTCTTTCTAGTGGATCCATTTTCAAAAATCTCTTGAAGAATTTCATGAGGGCAGTGATACAAATTCTGCAACATCAGGGTCTAAATAACTATGGATGAAGATATATTAAAGAAGTACTAATACAGAGTTTTAGTTTAGGGAATTAATTTGCGTCATTATAATTTGAGTTTGCCTAAGAAGTTTATTTTAACAGGAAAATTTGGTTTTCACTTTGTTTTGAAACGAGAGGAGTTGAAAATTCTGGGTTTTTGAACAGAAATAACAAACCACAACCTCCAAACTAGTATCTTGCAACGTATTTTTCTCAACTGAGGCAGTTATTTGGGCTTGGCACAAATGAAGTAGTAGCCTTTGGTCCCACTTATTAATGATTTATAAGAGAATTCAGAATTGTACACCACCAGTAATGCACATTATTCAGCCTAACTTTTAAAGTCTGGCTCATTGCACACAATTCGTCTGTGACAATTTGCTAGACAACACGTCTTAGGGAAACCAATGTCCTAAACCGTTTCTAACATAAGCCTTGATAATCCTAAATTTCCCATAAAATTGACTAAAAAACTGAATAGAAAATCATCGGTTGCCTTTTTCTGCGCTTAGTCTCTGTTTTTGCAGAGAAGAGCTGATGTCTGCACCTCAGATGTTACATGAGAGTTAGGATTTTGTTTTTCTCCAGTGAGTCACACGAAAGTCTCAAGTCTGCCTCCTCCTTTGTTGTACTGGCCAGTTAACTGCAGAAAGGGCACACGTGGCTGGTAACAATTCTTGTTCATAATTCATCTAGTTCCTAGTGTGTAAGACAATTCTTCCCTTTGCAAGAAAAGCATCAAAAAAGGCAAGTGAGAGATGCAGTATAAGGCTGAGGCTGACACATACATCCCTGAGGATATATTCTGCCCCAAGGCAGTGAGTAGGAACAGCACATTAGTGACATGTCATACATACTCACACTGGAAAGCTGAGCAGGGCTGGAACATGGCAGGAGAGATGGAAGACCTTGGGGCAGTGATCACAGCACAACAGTTCTCCTCCATTAAGACACACAGCACAGAAATCCTCATTTTCAATTGGACTGACTTCCTGAGTAACTGGAGATTTTTTCATGCTGGAGATGCCATTGCTGAGCTTCTGATCAACAGAGAGAGTATCTACAGGGGGAGATTGTGTCTGTCCTGCAGCCTGGGATGTGAGAAATTTTCTGTCTTCTGAGTTCTTCTCTTTGGACTGCAGTCCTTCAGGTGGACTATCTTTATTTATCTTGAGGGAAGAAAAATCTGGGATCACACAATCATTGTTTTCATATATCAGCCTACACCAGCAGTTGTTATCTTCAGACAAAGTGATTTCTCTGCAGTGAACTCTACTGGAGAGGGCACTGCAGTTCAGCAGGCCCATGCTCAGCTCGGCATCTGCCACTGGCTGGCCAGGTGCCCTTGGTCAAGTCATTCCATCCACATACCACAGTGTTATAGCACTGTGAGAGCTGCACAGGTTCCATACCGCGGGTGATAGAAACAGGATACTCTACAATGGTATTTGTAAATTTTACAGTAAACAGATCCAACATCCACCCCCCCCAAAAAAAACCCCAAACACAAAACCCCCAACCAAACAACAAACAAACAAACAAGCAAAACACACCAAAAACAAAATAACAAAAACAATACAGCTTTTTGTTCCCACCAGATATTCCTCTTTCCTCTCCTCTGTGGAGAGAAGCTCATGCTCAAGACTCCAGTGAAACAACTGAACACAAGACATTTAAAAATCTATTACACTGTGATTTCTGAGATTGGTGCCTATTACTCAAATATACATTCAGGTCAGTTTTAAGCTATTTATCCTATATTTGTAACCAGACAGCTGACTCAAGCTGTTTGCTAGAGTACAAAAACACTACAGCTATCCAATGCCAGAGATAGACTTCTCAGAAATGGAAGTATCAGGGAGCTACATAGCAAACTAAAAGCTGCATTGTCTATTACCTCAACCCATCACAGAACTATTCCAGGCTGCAACAAATCAACAAACTTGTTTACTGTACAATAACTCTCAGAAACTGGGGGTACAAACCAGTAGGATAAAGGGGAGAAAGCAAGTCAAAACTCCAGGAAATTCCGCTCACCTTTATAGACATACTTGAAGACCGGGTCCCACATTCAATCACCAGGAGGAAATTGCCCTCCTGCTCATTGTCCTGTGGCTGGAGCCTAAACACCGGCAGCTCCCCCACTTCCGATGCACATATTTTCAGACGTTCCAGTCGCACAAAGGGAATCTTCTGCTCCTTAGGGCCAGCTCTGTAGTCAAAAGGACACATGGCTGAATTCAGCCATATTCCACAAAATTCTCCCCACTCAGTTTCAATATTTTTCATGCACTGTTATTTGTGCTCCTTTCCCTTTGCAACTGTGATTCTGCTGGCTAAATGTAGAAAATCTGGGCATTTTTTAATAAGCCAATTCTTTAAGAAATGTGAATTCAATCACTTTAAATTAATCACATGTGGAAATGCATTACTAACTTCTGTGCTAAACCTTTGCCCTGCTTCATATATTTTTGTTTTAATTATCCCAATTTATGTCATGTTTGATACTTTTAAGTGTGACTGGCTTCAAGCAGAAACATAGCATATCATCAACTTTACTTGAACATATTATCACAGCAGTAGCTGAAAACAAAATTTTATAAAATTGTTGAGATAATATTAATCCGGGTCCCATGATATCTTTTAGTTTTAATTTAGGCTTGACAGTTTCTAATTATTCAAGTGAGATAAGTTTGCAAGTATTTATTCATTCTGGAAAAGAACACAGAATAACAGAAATAACATGAATTCACCACTTCTTTTTAATTGTTGTTTTCAAGTTTAAGAGAGCAATTTACAACTTTCAGAACGATTAACTATAAGGAATCTAGTACTCTTTTTAAGTTCTCCATTATCGTTAAGTATGACAAATTTTCAAAATACATGCATAAAATTTCACGGCCAGTGATTTTGTATAAAAAAAGACTCCTCTACCTGACATTCTGATTGCTTTTCATATCCATTTCAAAATGTTCCTTTTCACAGTCATTGGAATCTGGAACAGAAGATAAGAAAACGAATAAAATATTTATAATATCACAGGCAGATTACGGTAGAAAGTACTTCAATATTCATGTAGTTCTGTCTGGTGTTTAATATGATATCATAAGTGAATTATGAAATCGTTTCATCTGTATGTATAGAAAATGTGTATGCTATTTTCTCTTCTAGTACAGAGCCTTTGTCTTTCTTTTTTGCTTTTAACCAAAGCTTCTGTACTAAATATGAGGAGCCTTTAAAAAATATTTTGTCGCAACGGTTTCATTCCCAGGAAATTATATATGTACACAGCCATGTCACATTCATCCATATACATGGAACAACATAAGTAATCCTCTTTGCTGTACAGCCTTCATTTGAGAAAAACAGACCTACTGAGGTCTGAACCCCTGAGGCTCAGGAAGTCTCTGTAGTCTCCAGCCCCATGCTAAGAAGCTTCTGGCTAATTCTTGAAAACAGGAAGAAAATTGTGTCTCCCATCTGCCACTGAGGGACAAAAGTTACACTATAATTCCTTTCTATCCAACGTCTGTAACGTATAAACACATGAATTCAAAACTATCTGTTATATAAGCATACAAGAAGCTGTAGCTCTTGACTAACACTAGACACAAGAGTAATAAAACAGCTTTAGGGAGATGGGACAGGGTAGAGACAAATGCCCCAGTGGATGTCCTCATAGACCATTCCACTGACAAATTTCATAGTAATGCCTTCCCCTTTGCGAGGAATTGGTTTGACATAGGCAATACTAACAGGAAACAAACCTAATATCATGGTTATCTGGAGATAAGTGAGGGCCAGGAAAACATGCCTTTCAAAAGAAAAATCTAGCTCGGGTCAATGGTACCTAACCCATGGCTTGAATGCAACATGCCTCTGAGGACAGTCTGTTGTTTCCAGCCACAGGAAATGCAATACAAGCCTGACAAGGAAAGGTGCATTTCACGTCACACCTAAGGCATTGTTCACTTGTGATTGTTGCTCAGGTGAAGGACACAGACAGAATGACCAAAAGGTGACTGCACACAACAGCTCTTGTTGCACATTGTCAAACCAGAGGATGTTCCAATGGTGCTGGGTTCCTATATTAACCAACATTTCCATCAGCAACCTGGCCGATAAAATACTAGCACTTTGTGGAAAAATTCCACATTTGTGGAAAAAGCCAGACTAAAGAGGTTGCAAACGCTCTGAAGAATATTTACAGTTAAAAATCGACTTCAGTACATCAGAGAAAGAAAATCTCCTAAATCAGTAAGACTGAATTGACTGTATTATGCTTATAAAGGATCAGATTAATGTAAACACAAAGGAAAATAACTGACTAGGGAACTGCTCTGTAGAAGCAACTAAGAGTTAACATGGACTTCTCACTACATGCAAGTCAACCATCTAATGCTGCTGGCTGCAAAAGAGAGGAATGCCATCTTGCAGCTTATTACCAGCAGCAAGGAGTGTAAAACACAAGAAGCTGATATCCTGGCTCTGCATGGCACCCCAGAGGCCTCAGCTGCAGCACTGCGTTTGGCTGTGGGCAGCACTCCTTAATTGCAGAGAGCCCAAAATAGCACAGCAGGAATGATGTGGTTTTGAAAAATCAAACTCCTGACCCATGAGGAGAGACTTAAACCATCAGAATTGTTTAGTCTAGGAAAGAGAAGGGGAGGGGAGGGTGTTTATGCAAGCCATGATAAGAAGAGAAGTGGCTGTAAGAAGGAAAATGATGAAATTATGTACAATTTTCACCACATCCCTTGTGGCTAGGATAAGAAGTATTTTGTTTTAAATTAGGCTGAAATGTTTAGGTTAGGTTTGATATTAGAAAAGGATGAGTCATTGGAGATATATACCAGAAGGAAAGGGGTTTGGCAGCGCAGCACCGCTGAAGCCAGAAAGTCCTACCGAGAGCCGCCAGCAGAGACAACGTTGCCTTTGCAACAGAATTCATCTCTCCCACTGCATGTGGTGACTGGATCTCCTCAGGTCTCCCCTCAGTGCACACCATTAAACAGGGACAGCAGGATGGGAATTGCTCCCTCCTGATCCTTCCTTGTGAAGAGGGAGCAACACTGAATTCAACACGCTAGGCTTTCCATCCTATTGCGCAACAGGGCCTGTGCTTCCTACAGAGCAAATTTGTAGCATCTGTTATAGACAGTGAGGCTCAGTACATTGGGGTTGCTTTCAGGTTGTGGTGTTACATGGCCCAGACCAGATATTTCAAAGCTGCTCCTCTCAGAGACACTTCAGACACTGACCGAGACACAGCTTTTGGGGGATGCACCTGATTCTTACAACTCCCACAAATAACTGTGGCATAATTGTAACAATTTGGCATAGGACACAGAAGAGAAGACAAATACATTTCCTTGGCTCACTGAGCTAGGCCTCCTTTGTACTAATTAGAATTCTCTGAATAAAAGTACAGCACAGAGATAGAAATATTAATTCATCTTTTATAGAGAAAAGCAGCCAAATATTGGCGTAAGTCATGGGATAACAGCTTGATCCTGCAATCCCTTGCTTGCATGAGTAGTCCCATTGACTTTCAGAGTTTGCAGGAATGAGGCTTTACAGTGTAGCACAACGATGTTGGCAATGTGCCCATGAAAAGAGTTAAGTAAAGTCTAATTCTCCATTAAGGCTGAAGAAATAGGTCTTGGCTGAAGGGAATGTTCCACAACAGACAGAGCCAAGCAAAAGCACATACCGTGCAATGTATTAACAAAAATCTGGTATGCTACTGATGTGAAGGTCTTAGCAGAAGGCACGTTACATTTGGGAAGTAATTTTTTTTTTTTTTTAATTGAATTTGGACCCTTCAAACCAGCTCTTCAATAGTCATAACTGCAGGTCTCATTAACAGGAGTGCTTCTAAGAGAACTAATACTCCAGGTACTTCACACAGACACAGTCTGGTTTACTGATGAAGGATGTTATAAATTCAAAGCATATAATTTCCATGTTTTTTCCTCCATAGATGAGATCAAACACACTTTAACATTGGATTAAGTACTCTGATAATATTTGAACCTTGCTAGAAAGAACATTTACATGTAAGTATATTAATAAGCATACTGCTTTGCAATGCACAGCGCTAAGAAAGAACAACCAAACGAAAACATAAATGAAATAATTAAATGAAAAAAACGAAAACATTAAAATGTACCTTCTTCGCTTCTAAGTTGTCTCATTCTGGCATTCATGGGCAGTAAAACAGAGTTGCTGAGCAGTTCAGAAGAAGAAGTGCAATTTTGAGATTTTTTGATTGAAAGATTAATAGGTTCTTCCATCACTTTTTGCATAGAAAGAGTTAATTCATTAACTACATCTTGCCCAGCAGTAGCCAAGCTGTTTTCTAGGAGACAATCTACAGTACTGAAGTCTTCATTTTCCAGCTTCGGGGGCACGGGGGGGAGGGGTAAGAAAAAAATACCAAATTTTATTATTAGTTTTCTTTCTTTCTATTTTAAGGAAATAATTTTTAATCAGTCTTCAAATACCAGATAAGGAAAACTTTACTTACTGAAAAAGCTACCTTTGACTGATTGACTAACACTAATGAGTGTTGTAAGTGAAAGTGGATTCCTCTTCTAAGTAGAGGAGTTTGAGCCATTCCTACCTTGCATTTGGTGCTGCCCTGGAATGCATCACCTGGTGCGAAGCCAGAAGGATTCCCAGGGCTCAGGTCACTTGGAGCCCTGCCCAACGCCAGGCTGTAGCTGGGCACTGGCTCTGGTGGAGCATCACAGTCACAAAGGGCATTTGGGGACGGGCTAAGTGTTACAGCAGCTGCACCTTTCACTTGTGGATCAGCCGAGCTAGAAAGCCTTGATGGAGGTAATTCCATTTCCAAACCGTCTGAAAAGCCCACAATGCTTAAGGATGCTGAATGCTGGGAAGAGCAAATAGGGAAAAAACCCCAATATATTAATAAACTTTTCAGCAGGAAAATGTTACTTTGCTGTCTATAATAGATGAGATACTCTGTTTCAGCTAGACATAATCAAACAGTTGTGTTATGAGGGCTGTAAGAACCTATTGTAATCCCACACTATTCCCAAAAGTTTTAGATTTTCCACCATTAAAACTGAGAACTGGAAAAAGAGACAACTAGGTTACTCTTCTGTGATTTACAAAAAGTGTCTTCCTTAGATCAGTCCAAGGGATCCTGATTTTTAATTCCTACAATGACTGGGAAATCTAAGCATGTAGAATGCTGTACCAAGTCAAACCTTGATACAAATGCTACTAGATTCCACTAAGTTATTCCAGAAGAAGTAAGATTCAAATCAGAAATTTTATCTTTTTATCAGAAAAACTTTAAATCACTTTATTCAGAGAGAAGATCCAGAGGAAGTAAGATCCAAATCTGATATAAGTGGATGAAGCTATTGCTCCTTTTCATGATGCTCAAAAGTTTTTGATACTTAGTGAGTCTGTCCCATTTAAACCAAAGGCATTTCCTCTTTAAATATTACAGTGTAAATCCAGAAACACCCCACCTGTACTAATGAGGAAAGGATGTACACGTCTAGTTTTCAAAGAAAGAGAATATTCACCGAAGTGTCAATATGCATTTTTCTACTGCCTCATGATTTATCACTATCAAATTCACAGAGAGAGTGTCATGCAAACCAAAGCAAATCCACCCATCTAGGTGACTTCCTTAAGCTGTCTTACATCCAGGAATGTGTGACTGTATTGAAAAGAAGACTCTTGCAGCATCCATATGCAGTAAATATAAGCAGTCTTAAGAAGTATGCATATTCAAATGACACAGATCTGCAATTTTTCCTCTATTTCATCATAGTTCATAGCTGTTTCACCCTTGATAATTGACTGAATATATTCTTTTCATTTGACTGCAATACAGTAAGTAATATTCATTGTAATACAAATCAAGACAATAGAAATGTGTTGATTGCATCTGAATTAGAGTTTAAATTTATTGGTGCACTTATTTTTCTGCTAGAGGCCTGCAACTTAGAAGTGAATCTGAGACAGGACCATTTCCTAGATTTGATCAGTATTTTTCTCAAATTATACACCCTTTTGGATTTGGATACCTTTGTCCATCTTACCCCACAGTGGTAAAGACAGCAGACTAGATTGAGCTGTTGGTTGTGCCTGTGTAAAACCTACACAATGTCAAAGTCAGTCTTGAATTCCTCTGCTTGCAATGCACATCAACTGTGTGCTAAGAGGACACTCTGCCCACAGACACTAATTTCCACCTAAGGATGTAGTTTAGTCTCCTTTTTGTCAACCTGCAGTAGATGTAACAGTGGGAGCTTTGCCTGAACAGTGAGCACTTCATTAAATGCAGGCTATTTTGTCTCATTGGAGACAGAAAGAGGTTAGCTCTTCTGCAGTGCCAGTGAAGGTTTGTGCCATTCTACCATGCAGTGCTCCAGTGAGTCTGCTTTAAACGGTCCCTCCATGCAGAAGGCATCCCAGAGAGTATTAGATTTCTGCACCCAGGGTATTGGTCATTTTCTTCCTCTTGAGTCAAATGAACACCCCTGAATCTAAGCTGCCTGAGCTATGATAACTTTTTGGGAAGCAGCTGAAACTAGTCAAAGTTTGAGCTGAAAACTAGAATACCTCAAATGAGGAAATGCCTCGGTGGAGGCACAATTTGCTATATATTCTGTCTGATAGAGCATTCCTAAGAATAATGAGGTTTCAACACAAAATTATATATGTAGATCAGAAAGGAATCCAGCTTTCATGGCCACACCTCCTAAAGAAGTCCACAAAGATCAAAAGAGTTTATTTGATGTCATAGTTTGCCTGTGAGAGGTCCTCACACATGCAAAGACAAATGTGGCCTATCAAGTCCGCATTTTCCTTTTCATTCCATCCCTCCTTTAATCACAAGTCTCTTTCAGATGACAAAATAAACATGTGAATTGTTCCCATATTATTTACAAAAATAAAACAACTAAGTAGAATTCGTGCTTGAACTGATGAACTGTAATCAGCCTTGCCTTTTCCCCTCATTTCAAAGCCCATAGTGAGCACTAATTAAATCCCTGTGAGGCAGTTAAATATTTATTCAGTCAGATTCTCCAAAGCACGAAGCATCCACAAATTCCTGTCTGAGTCAAGAGGAACTACCTAACGCTGTGCTCCACTGGCAATGGGCCCGCTGAGGCACACACGTGGCAGGCACACCACCCAAAGCTCATAGCAGGTTAACTGGAGACCTTCTGGCCATTCACTTCCTCTAATCACTACTCACACCTTCCTTCACTCATTTATGAGCACGTGCCGTCATCTATTACGTATCGAGACCTGACCCTGTGCAAACCCTCTGTGTGTAGCTGTATACACCTCAGGTGAGATGCCAGCCCTACTAAGGCAACGGTGGGATTACTCCTGGCTTCAGTGAGACAAGCTTACTTACTGAGAGTAGACGTTGGGATGATTCCTATTAAGGAAAAAAAAAAAAAAAAAGACACAGATATAAGAATTTTCTTATAGCTAAAATTTTCAGGAAGGTGAAATTCAATTACGTGATCTGGCTACATCCTTTTTACTCTTCTAGGTAGCATCAGTTTCTTCAGAGATCTTTTTAGATTATATAAGCCAACGTAAAACCTTACTCTTGTTAAAAAGATAAAAGAATAATGAGGCCATCAAATTGCCATCTGTCTTTCCCTTGGGGCAAAAGTTAATTTTGTGGTTATTTTAATGATGAAGCAACATTATGATCTTTCAGTGCAAAATATTAAAACTCACGGTTAAGAACAGACACATTCCACTCTGATCCATGGATCTGCTGTCAAGTGTGAAGTGAACAATGCACTGGGAACAAGGCTCATTAATAGCCTATTAATTCACTCCCTAAAATAATCATTTCTTTTGCCATTAGCAAAAATTTCTCTTTTCCCTTGACAGTTCAGCTAGTTTTTGCAAGTGGGATGCCTTTAAAGAATTTATCTCTGTTTTATAAAAGCTCTATTGCTTTTACATTGCACCGTTTGAACAACAACAAGCATTAATTATGCTCTTGGGCAGAGAGTGGCTTCAGCTGCAGGTTAATTTTGAACTTTTTGACATTTTAATGTACAGCCTGGCACACTGAACTACATCTGTGACATTATAAATGGAATTCTCATTGTCTCATAATTAATTTTGGTTTGATGATCCTTATGATATAATGGCAGCAGCATCACCACCCCAAAATGCCTTCTACCACAAATTTCTTAGCTATGGTAGTGAAAGGTAAGAAGAAAGAACATGCAAAGTGCCTTTTCAGAGAACAAAAAATAAACATATGGTTCAGTTCAAATATTTCTTTGATCGCTGTTGCATTTAAAAAGGTCCAGTGTAAACATGCAGCACTAATACAGAAGAATTCTGAGAAGCAAATACTTACCTTGAAACAGTGGGATTAGGATTTGTTAGGATTGTTTTGGCAAAGTCTCAAGGCTGTTGACATTAAGTGTCACAGATAAAGAAAGCTAAAACTAGGAACCGCCAATTCTCTTTGCTATAAGAGAAATAACACGCTGCAAATGGTTGCAGAGTAATGAACGGCTGCTATTAAGTGGAGCAATCCCCCTGGCAGCTCATTATGCTGGAAGGTTAAACAAATGTACTACTCCAATCCAGTTGCTTAACTCACCGCACACAGCAGCACTGATAACACAGCCTACACATGCTTCCTATTCGTATTTTCCAGTTTCAGAACAGAATCCAAAGGATTTCCTTTCCATTTTTATGAGAAAAAGAATCCAAATCGTCCTTAACAGTTTGTCTGAATAAACTGGAGCTGGCTTAAAGCGGAAGGAGGAAGAGATTGTATGGAGCAAGCAGCATCATGTTTTATTTATCTTTTTTTTTCAGGTCAAAGGAAAAAGGTTTTGTAAAATTAACATTCTGGGAAATGTACCTAATTGCATTAGGCATGAACATATTTGTGCTGTAAGCATCTCAATTTTTTAAAGTAAAAAATATAATCTGTTACTCCAGAAATTTGTAGCACCCTAAATTCCAGGCTGTTATTATTTCTTTTATCACTAATTCCTCTACAATTCCTCTAGAGCCAAAAAAAAAGCAACAACAAACTCACTTTGGTCCCAACCTCAGATTTTAAGTTCTAGGGTTGGATATTAGATTATTATTACTTTCAATCACTAAGTAATCACAACGTGTTCTCTGCAATGCTAAGAACAAATAAAACCTCTACTCTGTCCATCAACTCCTCTTCCACAAATTTCACATGTTTTTAAAGAAAAAAAGAAAACAAGACAAAACCAAAAAAACCAAACACAGTAGTTCAGTTAAACCGTTGCCACCGAGATGGAAGCGGTGTCATTAATAAAGCTTAGGACAAATGTGTTGGGGCAAAATACCCAAGGAATGCCACAAAGAGCAGACCAAAGTCAACCGTTCTCTCTGACAATCCTGTAGCAACAGTGGCATTGGCATGTCAGAGACTAGAAATTCATGTGCATTGAGTCTGAAGAGAGGCTGAGAGGTTCCACCACAAACTTGCATGAAATGCCACCATTGCATATAACTGGAATAAAACAGAAGCATCTCAGAGTCCTCTGAAGAGTGGGTGTTATGGAATATTCTAGGATTTCCCCATTTCAGGTGCTTTATGGTGCTTGAGACAAACAGTGCTCCTGAACTAAGAAGCTGGGACTTATTGCGAATCAAAAAGAATAATACAAAAATCAGTGTTAAAGCACTAGACAAAATTTCCATGTGCTTACACTTTCAGTACTATTTCTGGTCACCCTGTCTCAGAAATGATTTCCAAAACCCACAAAGTATAGGGAAAATGGCCAAATATATACAGGACCAAAATATAGATGGCTTTCATGAAAGAAAATCCTGACTCTAGAGAGACAAACAATCACTTTTCAGCTTCAAAAAGAAATTTTGAGAGTAAATTCAATATAGACCTATCAAATACTGATATTATGGAGGAGGTGAATACAGAGTGATAATTCACTAGTTTTCCTACCACAAGAACTAGAAGGCATCTGACTGAACTATCAGGAAACAGACTTAAAGTAAGCAAACAGCGGGATTTATACAATGCAAAACTCAGTCATCGTAGAATGCTGCAGAGACCAATAGTATTAAAATGGATTCAAAAAAATGGGTTAGACAAATTCACAGAGGACAGGTCCATGAAGAGCTCCAAAACACAATTGTGTTGGTACAACCTTCAGGTCAGAAAGTCCCTAAAGCGCTGGTTTTCAGAAGATGGGATTGTTTATCATCAGTTTATATTTGTCTGTTTCTTTCACCCTTTCCTAAGGATCTACTATTGGCTACAGCTATAAATGCAACTGTTCAGTAATAACTGAAGTAAATACAGTGCATGACATATTCGGAGATTCGCTTTAAGCAGAAGGTGAACTAATAGCTGAAGGGGGGAGCTAAGGAACTCAGAAGAGCTCAAAGACTGCTAAGGAACATAATCAAACTGAGTTTGCTAAATGCTGCCCAATTTACTCACAAGTAAGCAGTACTTGTGCTTCTGACCCAGAAGGCAGAACCACACCCAAGCTGTTTAGGTTTTTAGGATGAGTGGGGAGGGTATAGAATGTTCCACTGCCCAGGACCCAACTCAACTGCTGGACAAGACAAGGAATCGTTCCTCCCAGAAGTAAAGGTCTTGCTCCAAACTACAGAAAGGGGTGCACTTACGGAGTCTGAGGAGGAGAGATGTCCAGCTGGCCCTGCAACAACACCAGCTACAAATTTGTGCTATAGATGTACAGTAATCGTGTCATTTCTTCAAATACTAGGTACAGCCTTTAGACCTCTTGCTCATCACAACCAGAAATGACAATTAGGTACATGCAAACAAAACAGAGACTGTATTCCCTTTATTACTCCTGAAAACACAATTAGGCTCAAAATACCTTATTATTCTTGCCTCTGGTTCCAGACTAGATGACCTCTCCAGTCCTGTGTTCAAATTAACAACTCAATATCATACTATGTAAAAGCAACAAGAGGACCATATCATTGCAGAAGGTTGGTAACCCCTTCCACAAAACTGTTAATCTAATTGAGTACTCATTCCTTCACACTGCAACTTAGCAATTCAACAGCTTGTGTAAAATCTGTTTGCTAGAGCTTGGCACAATTCCCTGGAACTGATCTGCAGGTATCACAGAAGTTATTCTGAAATTTCTCTGTCTTGCTGGCATTCTTACTGGAGAGGTTGGGTATTTGACAGGCACGGAGACAGAACAACTCCACAATCCAAAATAGAGCTTCTGGCTACATGATTGAAATATCCATTTTGCACATCAACAGAAAACTTTCTTTTCTAGCGTTGTGCTCTTAAAAAGAAGTAATCAAGCCCAAAATTCTGCTGAGTGCAGTACTTATATCAATCAATCAATGGTCTAAGTATAGAAACATTTATTCTGCACAAAAAGTTGATTCACAGAGAAAGAATAGTTAGAAGAATACATAGAAAGACAGAAAGGCTGACAAATATCACCATTAATGCTCCAAAACCAGTGAAACAAATAACTGAATAACCCATAACTGAAGATACATGTTTAGAGGCTATACTATACACATGCATACAGAGCAGGTAGGCACAGACAGAAATTAGTCTGAACAGCAATAGCCTTGGTGACAATGTCTGTGTTCGACACCAGCTAGAAAATCCTACTTTATTCAACTGGAAAGCCAAAACTCTGCTGCGTAGTGAAGCTAGATTTAACTTCTGTCCTGATAGGTGGAGAAATGTAACACACAGGGACATTTTACAAATCTGTAAAGTGTTTCATCCTTGTTTTTCTACTTCTGCTTATCAATAACCAGCTTTAAATGTGAGGGAAAGAAAACAGTACTTATCAGAATAACTTGAACAGGTTCTCTTTGAACTCAAAAGCTGTCGCATGGCACTCGAGTGCCTCACACCACAGTGTAACAGCTGCACTAGCACTTCTCTGGGATGATCTGAATCATCTACTCGTGATTTCCCTGTTTATGAGTAATATAATCATTATTATTAATACTAGTTAACTAATAATATAACTATTATTAGCATCTGCTCTATATTATTTCACACATAAATATGATTCTGTATGCAGACAATTTATGTAGTTAATCAGTCAATAATATCAAATGCATACCATAAATATGTTTCAAAGTTAATGCGTAGATGTTTAATTGCATGCACAATCAAGTCTTGCCCCACTCCAAAATAAAGGAAACCACTGGGCTAAAGAAAGTTTTTATTTTTTTTTTTGACAGATCTTATCGCTAACAGTTAATTCAGGTGCACAGTGCTCTTTACTGGAAGGATCTCAGCAGACAGAGAATTACCTACTCCACTAGGAATGCTGTGCTCAACTGAAGGCTGTCAGAGTTCAGCAGAACTGCAACACGAGGCCAAGAAGTCCAACACTAATTATTCTCCAAAAGACAGACAGAACACAGTTCTTCTTCAGGTAGCAAAAGGTTTATCTAGCCATTTTCTTTACTGTATTTTTCAAGTGCAGTGTTTCAGACTTGTCCACATTCACTTTTTCCATGTTCTCCAAGAACTTCACAGAGATGAAATGTTCTGAATACAGGCCATATGAGAGTAAATGGTCAAACACCTATGCAGAAATTTTTGTGTGGAGATGACTGTGAAAAATGTTTAATCAGGTGAAACAGAGAGAGAATGAATAGACACAATCCCTTGTTCTTAAACAGGAACCGATTTCCCATTTAAGTCTAGATTTAATCCAATTGTCAGCAAAAGCAGTCAGACATCTTTAAACAACATTCATGAAAATTATATCTCAAGGGTTTCCTTACTGTGCTGTTTCCCTTCATCATTTCTAATTCACCATAGCCAGAGCTGTCAATACATTATGTCTTCATCCCAAACAGCTCATTAGAAGAAATAAATACAAGGAAAGATGGGGTACTGTAGCTGTTGAATGTTCTCATTTCTTGCAGAGGTACCAGGAAACTAGTTAAAAAACCCAGACATCCCCATGCTTTCTGCACAAGAGCATACACTTGTCAGAACCAATAGAAAAAATTCTTTTTTTTGTTCCCCTAGGAATATCCTCCTCTTGCCCCCTCGACTTCTACAGCAACAACTCAGCCCTTCTTCCTTTATTACTTCTCTTTTTCCCATCAGACTACGCTTCTCTCTCTCTCTCTCTTGCACATCTGCTTTCATTTTCTTCCCCCTTTCTGACTTTTCTTGTTTAAGGAGTTGGGAATAACCTTCTATTATAGGTCCAGAAGACAAAGGACAGCTTCTTCAACATGCATGTAGAAAAAACCTCTGAAAGTTACTTGGGTAGCATCACGACTTTCACTAATAAATCTGAGGACATGTCAGACATGTCTACATTACAAGAAAAGTGTGTGCTCAGGTTCATGGTCTTACTCAGGTCCTAAATACACATCTTCAATTTTTACAGTCAGATCCTAAAGCAAAAGTAGCTCTATCCTAGAAAACCCACACAGCTTGCCTCAGTCCTGTGTTGCATCCTCAGAGGTTCACATGTGAAAGTTCAGAGCCAAAGAGCATCATCTCAGAATGTTGTGACACCATCAGCCTGATCCAGAAATTCCATCACATTTGCAGGATTAAATTAGAAATTGCAGATTTCTTTGTGGCTTTCAAATCTGATTTTCATGCTGCTTCCAGGCCCTCAATGATCATTACTTTCCATGTCTCTACAAGTCTCAAGGGGATCTCCAACAATTCTCTGAGTGGGTATTGCATCATAAATATGTTAACAAAGTTACATACTAAAGAAGGAAAAATGATTTCCTTTTTGAGGCTAGTAAGGAAAGACAAGTACTTCCACAATATTCCACACACAAATTCCAAGAGAAAATATCCATGAAAGGCTTACATGGAACACAAAATGAGTCATGCACAGAAGTAACAAACAGATTTGAGCAACCAGAATATAATGTGCTGTTTGGAGTGTTCTCAACAAACTCTACAGAGAAGTAAAAGGTAGCTTTTCTGTTTCAAATGCACAGGTGATACCCAGAGCCAGCAAGGATCTACTGATAAGGATTAGCCCTCCTGGTTTTGTTCATGCTGCTTCTTCAATAGTCAGGGCCTCACAGCTGGTGGTAGGATCAAAACCTTGCTCTATTATGTACTAAAATATTTTAGACATACAGAAACCATGATTTTTCTGCTTATATGCAAAAAAACAGAACAAGTACAACGGAATTATATCCCTTTCAGACACCACACCTTCAGTAATAGTTAGCATTGTTACTTCCAGGGCAACTATTTTGAAGGGTGTTTCTCAAGCCTGATTTCATCAGCATCTCTGACTTTTCTTTTTTTTCCCCTCCATATTAATTGCTGCTACTATGCTAGTTAACAAGTCCTAATAGTTAAATCCCTAGAGATATCAGCTGGACAGAATTTAAGCAGTGAAGAACTAGAGCTTCTATTTATTTACCAGCTCATGCTTAACAATTATGCCAGCCAGCTTATAAAAGAGTTGCTGATCCTGGCTACAGCCCAGTGTGTAGGCATCTTACTGGGAGATGCACACAAGGTTAGGCTGTGAATGGCTTCCGAGACTTACAAGCCATTTTGTTGACTTCTGCTGTGTTTTAATTTTTTCCACCGATTGCAAACTCCCATGCCCAATTACATTCAATATTACCAAATAATGTTTTCTCTTTTTAAATTTTGGGTTTTTTTAAAAAAAGTTCTTTATACCTTTCTGAGTGGATGGAAAGCTGATTGCTGGAGTGTGCTTGCAGGGGAATGACTGCTGACACTGGCTTCTTCATCTAGTGACTGTGACAGAGAGGGACTATCACTTTTGTCAAGAGGAATGACAGGCTTCTGGGCATCAGGTTCTGTGGAGCTCTCAGAGACCTACAAATCACAATGAAGAATTTGTGTTTTCAACGTCTTAGAAAGAAAAGTGGTAATAAATTTATATCAATTTACAGCATACACATTATGACAAGCCTGAAAGGACTCTAAAACAGAGATGTTTGAAGTAACCCTAAGTAGAGAATGAATAGAGAAAGATTTCTCTCAAACATTAAAAAATTATTAAAAAAAAAAAATCAATAAAGCTTTCTCAGACCAAAAAATGGTTGTCTTCACTCTTTTCAATAATAATTCAGAATTGAATACTTTTTAAGGACGCATGTTTCCAGCAAAAAAAGAGTTGAAATGGAGAGTGAGACTATTGCAGTCCTGCAGTTTCCTGTTTACTAGGAAGTAAGGAGGAATGATGGTGCTTTAATTCTCCCATATGCTGCTCACTATGTCTATTTAGAGTTTCAGATCTTTGGGACCTTTATGCAGCACTTTACAGAAAATTTTGACCCAATATGCATGAGGCACAAAGCCTCTGTTTCAAATATAGACAAGACAACAGTAGAAAGTTCAAAGAAATACAAGAAATCTCAAAGGTGTCTCCCATTTCTGAGCTTACATTGACTAAACACAACAGGAAAGAATTTTCAGAGAACTTACATGTGCTTCATCCTGGCTTTGGTGCTGCACTGGGGCTGGCTGCCTTACTATGTAGTTGATTTGACCAACTATGGTCTGTTGAACGTGCTGAGGTGGCTTGGCTTGGTTCAGCTGCAAGCTGGACTGTCCCTGGGCCTGCAGAAGAAGTTCCAGATCCTTTTTCATCTCCTCCAGTTCAAACTGGTGGTGCATGATGTCCAGGCTCTGTTGGATGACTTGCTTGTGGGTGCTCTCACTCTGACCCGATGGTGGTGACGGTGATGGTGGAGGCAGCTGCTGCTGTTGCGGGGGTGGCTGCAGCAAGTGGTTGGATTTTATCTTCTGGAGGTGACCGAGCTGCACTTGCCCAGCCGATGCCTGCAGAGAAGCCTGTGTGCGGAACGGCTGGGGATGGCTCGTGTGAACTTGCTGAGCCTCGTGTGATACAACAGCATAACCCAGGGGTGCAGTTTGCTGCAGGTGCTGGGGTGGTAAGTGCTTCCCCATCCTCCCAGAAGTGTTTTCCACCTCTGACCGTGACTGCTGTTCCAGCCCAGACTGTGTTAGCTTCACAGGTTGGGGGGCAGCCCTTTGCTCTTTGTCACGTTGCTGCTGCAGGCTGTACTGCACAGGAAAGTGCTGCTGGTGCATTTCGGGAGGCTGTCGAAAATTTTTATGGTGGTTTGTGTCTTGGTAAGAAGGCTGAGCTTTGTTTGGGTGTGGAATGCTGAGGCAGTGTGAGCAACACACAGGTGCAGAACACTGAACTGCAGGTGGAAATGGATGTGTCTGGCTGTTCACGGGCTCCAGCTGTGGTGCCGATGAATGGTGCCCATGATACAAAGAGGTTTGTAACCCTTGAACATTTCCACAGAGTAGCATATCTGAGTGAGAAATGTGTCCACCTTCCATTGTGAAACCTCCTGGAAAAAACAGCAAATTTACTCTCTCCTATGGTCTTGACAAATTTACACAATAAAAATTGGAGACAAGGAAATGACCATCATTCACATTTCAAACATAAATGATATTAAAATATCCTATCTAAACAGTTGCCAACATACGTTCAAGACAATTTTTTCAATATTTTTCAGTGATTTCAAATCATAGCAAACTCCCACTGATGTCAGTGGAACTCATGGTTGAATTACCCAGCAAACACTTTGAAAAATTGACCTTAAATTCTTTTACCTTAAATGATAGATATGGCTCATACTTTCATTTCTTACTAAAGGATGAGCTTATCCTCTCATCCATAAACACAGGTACAAAAGACAGCTTCCAGGGTGAAAGTAACAAAAATAAGAGATTGATGTTGCATAGGTGAGACTCAAAAAAGCTAGAAATGGAAGTGATCTATGAAATGATCTTGTCCATGCTTTTAGTCAAGAGAAAATTACTGCTTGCAACACTTTTGATAGTGTTTTACCCCATTTAGTTTTTAATATCTTAAAATGGGAAGAGAACTGATCTTTTAGATCAGTCTACTGAACTGAATTTACTGTAAAAAAATAGCAGTTAGGAAACAAAGTCACAGTTTGCACATTTGTTATATAAATAACACTGCAATTATTATGTAGTCAGTGTCCTAAAGTCACCTCTGTGTCCATTAATTTTAAGTGTCTCAACACTGCTCAGGTCCCTTGGCCACTAAGATACTAAAAGAATCTGACACCTAAATGATGTCTTTTAATAGGTGAATTGATATAACTGGAGGGAAGAAAGCTCAGCTACACTAGCTTTTCTTCAGAACATGACAAGAGCTTCAAAACTGGATGTCAAAAAAAAAAAAAAAAAGAGAGCCCTTTAAGGAAAGTACTGTATTGTCTACATCTGTGTACTCTAGCTTTGGGCACTTGCCTAATATATTTTTCTTACCCATATTGGATAGTTGTTTAGTCCAGTAGGAGGGATCCCAGGTAAATCTGATCTTCAGAGGAGGGCCTACATCTGTGTTACAGTTTGTCTCTAACAAGCGCTGGATCTGAAATACAATCTGGTGACAAATCAAAGGATGATGCTTTTATTCACAATTATAAGGTCACGAAAAATGTATTATTTGAGACACATGAAGTCCTTAAAACAGTTCTCGCAATTACTGCAAAATAAGTATTGCTCTTACCAGTTCTTTACTGAAGAGAAATGGGATGCTGCTTTTACTGCACACGGCCCAGCTGATGAAGTTCTGAACATGTTCTACCTGTCTGCCTAAAACCACAACACTTTGCAGTTGTTGCTCCAATTTCTGCTTCTTTTCACTGGTGATTTTCTGTTAATAATGTGAATCAGTAGAAGACAGCTGTCATTCTTCAGACACCCATATTGCATACAATCACTGGCACTGCATTATGCATTATTTGCAGCAATACTGTTGTTTAGAATCTTTTTAAACCACCAATCATAAAGAGAAAGCAAATCCTGCTCACGAGATTATGTCTGAATTCAGGAAGAGCAATGACTTCCCCAGGAGCAAACAATCCGTATTATTCTGGCCTTGGTTTAACAGATTAATGCAACCCAAGAAAGCTGTAGAAGTTGGATCAAAATTGCACCTGGACCACTTTTTTCACTCTTACAATACACAACAGCGGAGACTCAAGAGAGAATTTAAGAGAGGAAGCATGTGCTATTTCCTCGGCACAGTCTTCCGGTCTCCATGATTTAGGGACCACAAACACAGAGCCTACATTATCAGCCTCGGTGCATTTTTCTATGAATTTCTCTAATCGCTTTTGAACCCATGCACAGTATATTGCAACTTGGAGTTCCACACTTATTTACCATTTATGTGAAGAACAACTTGCCCTTGTCTGGTTTGAAACTCTCACCTGCCAATTCCATTCAATGCCCCCACAGTGCACTTCAACTGAACACTGCATGTGCATGCACAGTTCAGTTGTGGTTACAGATAACTCAGACAAACACTGAAATGTTGTCAAAACACATGGACACTGAATTTACTTAATGCTTAAAAAGATAAAAAATGATAACATGTATTTCTCTCTTTTGCAAAGCTACTTAGCTGAGTAACCACATCTGAATAAAAATACATAAGTTCCAAGGTAGCCAACCCATGCTGAGGTGCCTTGTCTTTCCAGTACCTGCTAAAATGACCCAAGAACAACCAAGACCTGGAAACTCTGATCAGCAATTTTTGTGCTCAGCACATTTCAAAATAAAATCATATATACTTCAGCTGAACATCCAAAGATTGCAGAGTCAAAACTGCAGGGTCTGTTGCAGAAAGTAGACCAAAGAATCATTTTTGAAACAGGATATTAATTGTGCTGCTATTGGGCTTCTGCAAGTTAAACATTAAAACAGATGCTGGTTTGTTTTGTAGGTACTCAAAAGGTGTACATATATTCTCTGTAAATGCATTAGAAAATGTGGTTGACTCATGATAAGCATACATTTTGCCACTTCACCCTGAATCTCTGTAAACCATTGATTCCACATAAAATTCTGTGGGTAAAAAAAAAAAAAAAAAAGATTTGAAAATGTAAGCAAAGGAACAATAGCTCTTACAGCCTGTATTCTTTCATAGGTACTGGGATTAAATTTAATTTAGTTTAATTTCCCAAGGAATCAAATAAACTAGCCTTACTTACTTCAAGTTGTTCAAGAAGGATGTTTGTTCGTTTATCGATTTCATTCATCAGAACCATCTTGGCCATTTTTATTTGGTTTTCTACTTTTTTGTACAAATGTTTTACTTCAAGCAACCTATGGGTAAGATATACACATCCCTGAATGAGCCAGTTGGTATGTCATTTATTCACAGCTCAGTGCTTATTTTTTTACAAGAACTGATCTAATTATTGATAGAACTCCAATGCAAGCTGTATCATTTCCCATTAGTTCTCTCACGCTTCTCTTTAAACATAGAATTATAGAATCTTTTGGGATGGAAGACAACTTCAAAGGCCTTCTAGTTCAAACCCTCCTGCAATGAGCAGGGACATCTTCAATTAGATCAGGTTGCTGAAACACCCATCCAACCCGGCCTTGAATGTTTCCAGGAGTGGGGCATCCATTACCCCTCTGGGCAACCAGTTCCAACATTTTACCCCCATCATCGTACAACTTTTCTTCCTTTCCTGTAGTCTAAGTCTACTTTCTTTTGGTTCAAAACTATTACCCCTTGTCCTATCACAAGAGGCCCTACTAATAAGTTTGTCCCCATCTTTCTTAGAAATCACTTCTAAGTATTGAAAGGCCACAATAAGGTCTTCATGAAGCCTTCCCTCCTCCAGGCTGAACAACCCCAGCTCTTTCAGCACATTCTCATAGGTATTCCATCCCTCTGATCATCTCTGTGGCATTTCTCTGGAACTGCTCTAACAGGTCCATGTGTTTCTGGTGCTAAGGACTCCAGAGCTGAATGCAGTACTCCAGGTGAGATCTCATCAGCATGGAGTAGAGGGACGGAATCACCTCCCTCGACCTGCTGGCAGTGCTGCTCTTGATGCAGCCCAGGATACAACTGGTTTTCTGGGCTGCAAGCCCACATTGCCAGTGAATGTCCTGCTTTTCATCCACCAAGTCCTTTTTCAGGGCTCAATCTCTTCTCAATCTCAATCTCTTCATGCCCCAACCTGTCTTGATACCAGGGGTTGCCCTGACCCAGGCGCAGTACGTTGCACTTGCCCATATTGAACCTCAGGAGGTTCACAGGGGCTCATTTGAGCTTGTCCAGGTCCCTCTGGATGGCACCCCATCCTTCAGGCATGTCACTGCACCAGTCAGCTTGGAGTCAGCTGCAAACTTCCTGAGGGTGCACTTGATCCCACTGTCTGTGTCACTGGTGAAGATATTAGACAGTACTGGTCCCAGTTTGGAACCCTGAGGGACAACAGTTGTCTCCAGTCTCCATCTGGACACTGAACCTCGACCACTGCTCTTGGATGTGACATGCCTACGGCTGATTGGTTCGCTCAAACATCATGCCAAGAACAGTCTTAAGTTCTTTGTCAACAAATACACACAGAATACAACCAAAAAACTTCCACTTTGTGTACTAGAGTATAAATAATACGAATACATTTGTACTCTTTGAAGGTGTTTGAAATGGTTTCATTAATGCCAAAGAGAGATCCAACAACTACTAACTGCATAACAAGTAGCTGAAATCCAGTTCATATAATTAAATATTTTCATTTTTGTATTAGTCTTGACTGCAGTTGCAGCTTGTTTTGAAGTTTCTTTAAGAAATAAGGTATTTTAAAAATTATCTTTATTCCTAATATTTTCAAATTCTAGTTCAGAAATAGATTATACAAAAAAAATCTTATCTCTGAAGTCAGCTGTCACATGCCTTATAAAGACTATGGAATCATGTATTACAATGCCATGACTTGTCAGCACCACTTAAATATGAATTTGGTATTTTTAATCTTCCTATTATTTCCTACCCTCCAAGAAAAAAATATAGCAGCTGCATTTAATTCTGTTAACCTACATTTAGTGAAAATAATATTTTTGCATATCACCCACTTTCATGGAAAAAAAAAAATAAACAACGCATAGCAATTACCTGTCTTCAATCAGTTTAGCTGAAACCTGAATCCCATTTTTTTTCTCTTCCACTTTAGTTACAACATTTTCCAGAATAACTCTCTGGTTTTGCAGAGCTTCGTCAAGATGTCTGAACCTGTAAAAGAAGGGGAAATTCTCACACTGTGTTTTTACACATTCATAAATAAACAACCTATCAGTTGATGAGTTTAGGGGACCAGCTGCCTTGATACCTGTCTGGACATGAAGCCCTGCTTCTTTTCTACTACAGGTGCTCTCTGTGACAGCTGCAGTTTATCAAACCTCATACAGACAAGGCTCACGTCACAAAACGTGTCCCTGTCTGTAATTCCTTACATGGCCCACACACTTCCACAGGCAAGTAGCATGCTTGAGCACTGGTA
Source organism: Cephalopterus ornatus (assembly GCA_013396775.1). Taxonomy (NCBI): domain Eukaryota; kingdom Metazoa; phylum Chordata; class Aves; order Passeriformes; family Cotingidae; genus Cephalopterus; species Cephalopterus ornatus. The sequence continues at coordinate 867,736 of VZRE01012431.1, read as the reverse complement.
GCTCTGATCTTGTACAGTCATGAAGTCCTTGGTAGAGACAAACATAAATACTTGAACCATGCTCAGAATTGAGTTCAACCCGTGCCTTGGAGCACAGTCGTGAGGAACTCTCTGTGTACATAGTCCCTGGGCAGACAGTCCAGCTGGGAAGGTGCACACTGCTGAGAACGGGGAGTGCCTCTGCGAGGGCAGTGAGCCACGCGCTACACCACCTGGGCGTAAGACAACCCAACTGAGTTTGCTGTGGCTTTCAAGTTCAGACCAGCCTGCAACATCAGCTGACAGGAAACACAGATGAAAAGTCTCAGATATCAATTAGCTACAGTTCTAGCCTCGATTATGATTAAGCAATGACCGTGTGGTACCTGTGTTCCTTATGCTCTGCCAGAAGGCAGCTGCGGCAGGTAAGGGTGTCACAGGTCTCACAAAACAGCTTGAGTGGCTCTTGAGCGTGCACCGGACAAAATAAGGAAAAGTCGCTTGCTTCATCTTCAGTTGCTGAGGGAAATAAATAAAACAAGGGTGTCATTGGCAAGGATTACTATTAGAGTTCAGAAAAAGAGTAACCAAACTCACAATCTTATGGAAAGTCTTGATCATATTTTTAGAAGGTGCAGAACTGGAACTATCTGATTATACAAAGCAGGGATTGTTTATATTTTTTCCTGGCCTTATACATCCTACAACCATCAGAGGGGGTCAGAAAAAAAGGCATCAAACCTAATTCATATTGTCCTCTAAACTCTCCTGAGTTTTAAGTCTCTCTCATGAGTTTTAATTATCTCTCATGATTTGGTGCACCTGCCTGACAACTTTGAATGCCTTGGTCTGACAAACCATTCAACAAAACTGTACTGTAAAATGTAGAATAGCAAACATATTACATATACCTGAAGTCACAGCAGAAGCAAGGAAATCTTTTGTTCTTAAAAAGTCGCATGAGCAATTGTTTCTCAAATTTGTGTTTGATCCAACGCAGTTCATAAAGTTCAGCAGCTAGAGTAGATATTAGGCCCTAAAATCTGTTTTTAAAAGGAATTTCTAAAGAGTAATGTGATGAAGAGTAAGAATGGACAGTGGATATGCAAAGTGGAAGCATTGCTTCTGTACAGTCTATTCTTGCCTTCTTCCCTGAAGGGTAGAATGGTTATAGAAAGAAGGAACACTGTCAAGAACGCCACAAAAAAGAAGGAAAAAAAAGCTAAACTATGGCAAAACAAACTCTCTACCACTGAAACTAGACATTCACAAGTACATCTACATTAACAGTTAAGGCCAAAGCTCTTTTCTTGGACCCAAAAAGCAGAGATTCCAGAACCTATTAAGCAATTTAAGGTGAAAATATTTTTTCCCCAAAATTATCAAAAACCGCAAGCTCGGGTACAGTGACAGATTTATGCAGGTCAGTGTTCAAATCTTGTGTCCACAGAACCATCAACATTATTAGCACTTTGGGATATATACAGGGACAACAAGAAAAATCACAATTGCATCCTCAGAGTACTCCAGCAAAGACACCATCCCATTATTCCTTATCAACACATGAGAAATGAAATAATACAATCATTATTAGACAGCAAATATTGATTAAAACTTTAAATTATACTAAAATATTTATTATTTATGTATCACTATTTGCTCGTAGACCATCCTCTCATCCCGCAGCAAAATGGAGGCTTTTATAGAATGAAGCTTTTGAAGTGATAATATTGCAATAACACAGACACACAGCGTACAACAAGCTATACTGACTCAGTCACTTCAAATTGGAAGAAGTGACAGAGAAGTCAAAACAGAGAAGTAGAAAGGCTAAGAAAATCTGATGGTTGACAATGAGAATGAAAATAGGGAGAAAATCCATGCCATGCTCTAAAACAACATATCAAATTGCCTAGTTTTTAGATTGCTATCTACTCTAAATATTTCTAAGAAGGTTGTTTACTTCCTCCAGTTCAATTGACTTTCCTTCTGCTTTCTTAACAATGTGCAAGAAGATAATTTGTGGCAGATTAGGCTGAAATTTTATGTAACAGCATTACAGAGTTTACATTGTTATGAATTATTTACTGCATTATCATGCTTTATTCTTCAGGGAAGTTTATTGGTTTATATAATTGTTAAATCAAATGCTAATAGATAGCATTATTAAAAGAGGAAATTAGATTAGGTTTTTTTAGTCTGCTCCAATATTTTCTTCTAGCAAGGTACAAACTGAACTCACCTTCACAGCAATATTTTTTCCTGGTTATATTGCAAATATGTACTTTTGCATTAAAACCTGCAGCTGCCAGTACAAATAATATGTAACAAGCAGGTTGTATAACCAATATGTAGCCAATGCAGATGTCAAAGACCATCTTTTCCTCCCTTTTGGGGTCAGATTTTATATCTTAAAAGGAAAACAAAAAGACCACAATAACTATCTCAAGATTCATGGGCTGGAAAAGCCTCTCAAAGTGTTCAGCATCTACAAAGCATACAAGCTGTTTTTCTGAAAACTCAAGATCAAATTATCCATATTAAACTCCAGCTTATAATGAGATACTGTCCTTAAGGTCTGTGTATAATGAAGCCTAGTCACGATCTTATATAACGATTTCTCCATTTTCCTCTCCGTAAAGGGTTCTTTATCCTTTGGTGATTGTAATCATCTCAGAGAAATCAGCAGGTTTTTTTAGTACCATGTCAGATTTAAGAGATAGGCAGATTCCAAATGCAAAGTAAGGATAAAATCAGTGTTATCTAATTACAACACAGACCCACATCCTCTGCCACAAGTAATCCCCTGACTCAATTGACATGTCAGTGAGAACTGCCACTGAGCTGTGGTATTTTTGACCTACTTTACACTCATCTCAGAGCAACACTCTTCAGCTTTAGAATTAGTTTAATACTTAGAAATCAGTTAAACAAGGGCAAAAGCCTGTTTTTTCTGGAAGCATATACCTTGACCACAACTATCCATGTTAGCTTCTTGATAAGAACCTCATCTGATGAAAAGGGAAAGCTCAGTTGCCCTAAATTCTGATAATTCGTCATTTGAGTCACCATTTTCTACAGCCTATATTTTCTTTATCTCAAGTGTATCTCTTGAATAATTTACAGGAAGTTTTAAATCTCTGTTCCTCTAACCAGTTCCTGGTTTCCAACTTTGGAAAAGCAATCTCATCTTAGCTAATAGAGTTCTTCCTCCACTTGCATAAATTGCAATGGCTCAAACTTTGATTTTATAGATCCATACTTAATCTTGAGAGACTGAAAGAATAGAAGAGTATATCAAAATTATTCGATTTGTGCACTGGCCTGTAAATAGCTGATATGTCATTACCAGATCATTTACTCCTAACACAGTTTTGATGAAAGGATTGTTTCTTCTCAGTTGCAAAGCACAAATTTCCATATAACAAGGAAAGAGTCTGTACTAATACCTAATGTTCTTTTGAGAAAGCTGGGACTAAGGGAGCTTCTGGTTTTGTGACTTTAAGCAGTTCAAGAATGCAGAAGAACTTTGAACCTAAGTTAACTTATTCCTAGTGTTACTGCAAAGCCCTCCAGTGACATGTTCATTCTTCAGAGATTATTCCACCAAGACTGCTGCTTGATCTGTCATAAAACTTTGGCCCATAATGGCAGCATCTAGTTCTCCAGTGCTCATCAAATTCATTCCAGAGGCAGATTTCAAAATTTTGACATCTTGTGGTCACAGATCCAGGAAGTTTTCAGGTGGTTTGTTTTGTTTTGGGTTTTTGTTTGTTTGGGGGGTTTTGTTTGTTTGTTTGGGTTCAGGTTTTTTTTCATTTTTTGCTTTTTAGGAGGGGGGTTGTTTGTTTCCATTTTTTTCCTAACTCTCAGAAAACATCAGTATACGTGAAAAACAGCAAGTAGCACAGTTTAACTCATCTGTGAATCACCTCTCATCATCTCTTCATGTTCATAACCAGCAGTAATTGTCTGGCACTCAAAAGAGAACTGCAATTTTTGACAGTCCCTCTAGAAGTGGTTCAGCTAACAAGAATACAGTAGAGCAACTATATAAATAAACTTTATACAACCTATAAATGATAGTGGCAAACTTGGGGGTGGGGGGGAGATGGGAATCACAGTGCTGTCCAGTGTGTGCTATATTTTTCAGCACGTAGAATTTAGTACTAACTTAAAATTCTTTCTCATCTTACATGTTTGCATCTTTTTATTTATATAGCACACGCAAACCCACAACTAAGTCACACATATATTTTCTTACCAGTATTTGTCAACAACATAAGCTGGTAATCTTAGTTAATGTGAAATGAAATTATAAACAGTTTGAGCCTCAAAACCACAGTCCTTATCTAGTCATCAACTCAAGAAGAAAAACATATTGTCCATCCAATCAGGGCATTTGAGAGGGGACTGGGGGACTTCAGTTTATATTATTCTCTAGAAAAGACCCAAAAAACATTTAAATGTAATCTGTGGTTTTTTATTATTACCATTCTTACAGACTTTTCTTTTTGTTTACACCCTATTTGGCAAAGGCATATCATATCTCAAGTGCCTTAAACTCTGTTTGATATGGCCACCCAGTACTTAAAAGATCTCCATCTACAGCAAGGACAAAGTACAAGCTTCTACAAGAAAAATACTAAAGAAAAACATGAAATAAAAAGTATAATTAGTGGGCTATATTTATTTCTTTTTCTGTCCTTCATCTTCCTTATGAAGAAGAATGAGAGTGCAGCACAAATTCTCTAGCACAAATAAATTCATATCTGAGCAAAGTGTAAACTTAAATGACAGTATAAAATTGAAAAATTCTTCTTTTAGGTTACAAATGGCTTAAGTAAGTTTAGGTTAGGATACTCTAGAGCAGATTTCTGGCATATGAGTAAAGAAAATAATGAGCAGTAAGAGGAGATGGTAATGCTATCTGTGGATCATCACTGTATAGGGATAAGACATATTTGCCAGTGGGCTTCACTTATGCTTGCTCATGGCAAAATACACTCAGGACACCTGCTTTTCTCTCCAGGCTTAGAAAAGGAACATCTTGTAGTGATCATAGCCTTTTGCTGTCTGTAACTCCCTCACACACCTTGCCCATGTGCACAGGAATTGCTTTATCATAATTTTCTGAATGAAATTACCCAAAGGAGGACAGAAATACTAAAAGGGCAAGGCCTGTTGCTGTTGTAGCCTTCCTCACTCCACATATTGGAAAGGCAATTGGAAAAGATCACATCTGTGAAACACAAATATCCAACCTTTTTCTAATACTGTGGAATGCTGATTGTGGCAATAGCCTTAAAACTGGAGAAAAATCACATAATCTCTCGTTAACTGGTACATAAACCTTCTGAGTCACACAGGCAGGGCATGGTGTCTGTGGCACAGAGCCTGCAACTGCTCCTTTTTCAGCTGAATAACTGATATGAGAAGAAATGATATTCCAGTGTGTGTTCAGTACCTGTGCAGCCTTTCAGGGATACAGAGAGGAAGCGGTCTCCAGTTTCCTTGCCATGTCTGTGTTCCTCGGTACACGAGCTGCACAGCCACTTATTGCATCTGGTACAGAGACTGTGAGCAGGTCTCTTCTCTTTACACATCGAGCAGCTCTAAGAACAAAAAGTGCAATTACATACACAGATAACAAATGAACTGTACAAACTTGTTTTTAGTAGATCATGATTCAGATTAGTAAGCTTAATATTTTCTGTTCCCAGACTAATGCAATTCAAGTTATCTTTAGAGCCTGGTTATGGTATAAAAGGGAGCAGAATAAAATTAAGACTTGAAACTTTCAAATAAAATTGGTTGTCTTTCTGTGCTTTAGCACAATCAAACATAATTATGACATGATGCAAGAATTATTCAGCAAAATTCTAGGGTCCATGTTACACATGAAGTCAGAAGAAATAATCACAATGACTTGTTTCTTGCGAACTGAAAAAGTAATGAAACTATGAAATAAGACTTGTTTGATTCAAGTTAAGGAGGGTTAGGTTAAAAGTCACTCTGAAAATGAGAGGTGTGCTCTATCCCTTTCTGTTAATGTTGTAGTATTTATTGATGGCTTTAACACATCAAATGAGTGTACACCTTTTATATATGTATATGCATATATTTACATAGATAGACACAGATATTTTCTACCTCAGAAAAGTTAGTCTAGGTTGCCCAGTAAGTATGCAAAATGTTAGAAAGTCCATCAAAAAGTTTTTTAATCTAACTACCATTTCCTTTCTAATCATAGCATTATGCAGAAGCATTTTACCACATTATTTTAGTGTCATGCATTAATTTATGTTTGTTACTAATTATTTATTAAGGAACTAAAAAAAAAAAATAGTTGGCTATTTCTGCTTTCGTGTACATGAAAGTAAATTGGAGCTACGTCAGCAGAGCTACTCTAAATCTATATTGCTTTATTTAAAATTAGAGCTTACTCTATTTGCTTTAGCATTGTAAAAACTACCCTGATACAGCATAACTGTCAGAAAAACACATAAAACATCCTAATGGTAAGACAATTAAGAAAACAGTATGGGGATACCCACATACTATTAATGAAAAACTTAGTTCCTATTCTCTAAAGAGTTGACCAGAAATGAGCCTAATTTATATCATGATAGTGATATCAATATATAAATATTGATATACAATATTTATATATCATATTAAACATTATATAAAAAACGTGGTGAACTGGAAACATAAGACACAGGAATGCTAGAAGAACTGGAAACCTTATTTAAATCTTGCCTCTATCAATTCAACAGTTTAGGCAATGCCCTTTGTTACATAGGCCATGCTGCCTGGATATGTCACTGAAGGGGAAATGAATAGAACAACACATAAATGAAGTGGGTAATTTGACCTTTGGTACACAGAATGAACTCAAGAGTAATTTCAAGATCGGTATAATGATAATTCTTTTTCAAAAGGATTTGCACTAGGCACAAATTACCTTCTTTGAAAACTCCCAATGTTCAAGTTTTTGACTTCCCATAGCCACAAATAGGTACTAATGGGCAGAGTGATGTAATTTTACCATCAGTAAAGCATAAAGGCTTTGCCACCAGTTAGGGGAACTGAAGCATTTCCTCCAGGGTTACCATATATTTACTGTACATACAGATAGTTGCTCAGTATTGCTACTACTTAGGGCTACTGAAACAAATAATAATAGATGGCAAAATTACTTCCTATGGTGTCCTTTCTGTTGGGCATCAGCTTATCTTCAGTTCAATTCAGTTCTGATTGCATCCCAACTATTTGATTGGAAACATGAAGAGGACATTCAGCATGAACTCAGCACATAAACCCTGATGCAGGTTCTGGTGAATGTAATGGAAGAGTTTTGCTTTGAGGTGCTCAGGGAATAGAGAGCCTGAAGGAGGAACAATTGCAGTTCCTGGCTGGCTGCCTTAGTTTTAAATCACAGCTTTAACATTTAGTGGAACACGTATATCCACCTAAATTCTGAGATGCAAGTGAGTGAAATTCTGATTCACTTCAGCACAAGAAGAAAAATTTTGTTCTGCTAAAATTAATTTAAATTTTACCATTCCCTTCAGTGGGTCTGGAATTTCACAACAGGTCTCTTTACAACTCATTGTTCAAGAGTTTCTAAATATTCACAATCTTTTTCTAACAGATTGGGCAATTCTTGACAATAAGACAACAAAGCAAAATTTCAAATGTGTTTAATTGTTTAGAGAGGGAACTGTCTGTGCAAGCCATTCTGCTATTTTAGCCATTTGCGTATCAACATTTTTTTCCAAAAGGTACATGTAACAATCTAAACCAGAAAAGCCTAATAAAACTTACATAACCAAAATGCAAGGCTATTTAATCTTGGAAGCAAAGCTTGCTATATAAAAAGAAGTGTCTAATTTAAAATGTGGGCCCTTCAAGGGCCAGCTTAGGGGTCAGGTCAAAAGTTGAGGGATGCTCTTCCTTCCCTGCTATAACCAAAACTGCTTAAACACAGATTTACCTGTAACAGTTCAGCTGTCAGTCTGACTATAATTTATATTGACATTGTTCTGTATTAACATCACTTTTAAGTTGCAGAGTGTTTCCAGAGTTACATTATTTATGGTGTGGAAATGGGCTTTTGGGCAAGAGATTCTAAACTGGATATTTTTGAAACTCCTGCTGCTGGCATATAGCACATTCTATCATTCATGCTTCACTATCTCACACGCTGAGAGACATCTTGTTTCCAAACAATTTGTTACAAGCCCTGAAAGATTCCCATTTGAACATATTAGGTAAATTAAGAGAATGACGGCAGTTCAGCTGTCTCAGCTACATGACCTGGTGCTTCTCCTTTTGATGTCACCAGTGGTGAAACTGCGGCTTTAATTTGGGGAGTTGATGGTAGTGGTTAAAGACAGTAAGCAAGCAAGCTACATGACTTGACTGTTAATAAAAAGGAAGTAAGCCAAAAACTATGAGGAAGGTTCACAATTTGCTCTAGGGCACTCATATGCTCCAGTGAGAAATACGCTTTACTGAACAGCTCTTAGAACTCCTAAGGGATTACAGAAAAGAAAAACCTTCTTTTAAAGATGATTTGAAAAAAATAATCTAGTGCTTTTGAAGACACTAGATATTCTCATTTGATTTCCTTTCTACACAAATTCTCATTGAAAAGTAAATGATGCGAGTCACAGTAATTAAGAATTCCCAGTATAGTAAGTACATTTTAAACATTCAGCAATATCTTATGAATTTGCTCCTTCTCTTTGAAGAGTGCATGTGAAGAGACCCCTTCTTGCTTTAGATCAAGATGTGCTGCACTCTACAAGCAACTTATACCTGAGGATGTCAACACATTTTGCTTGCATTGGCTTTATTTCCCCAGAACAGTCCATAGATTAAGTTACACATTCTTTACTTTTTAACAATAGAAAAAATTGAACACATAAATGATTGACAGGGAAGAAGTGCATTCCCTCTAGAACTTTTTCCAACCATATCACCGGGAAAGTCACTTGCTCAATTTAAATAGGTCTCAAGCCTTCTGCACAGGACAGAACTGATATACAAATTGTTGTTGCCTCTACAGAGGTTAAGAGGGGTGGAAAGACTCTTTCTTACATTATGGAAAAAGTGTTCCCCTCCACCCAAAGTCCCTGAAACCGAATATCCAATATGACTATCCAGTTTCCTTAGGAATCAAAAGTGCAAAAGAGACAGACTGAGGCCCAGGAGCTGTATCCCTGCTTCTTTGTTACTCTTCCCTTGCTTTGGACCCCATTTTGTATAAAGCAGCCAACAGACTACAGAATAATTTGACAATTTTTCACCTCTTTTAACTCCCAACTATAGGTAAGTACTGTCACATTCTGAAATCAATCTCACTCATGCAAATAATAGAATAGTGTTTTGTAACATAGGGGGCAGAGATACTCACCCTTCTCTGTCCCCCCTGTCAACCCAAAGTAGTGGCAACTACAAAACTGCAAGAACAGTCGTGCCTGTTAACTGGGTATTTAACAGAAGTGAAACCCATCTATGTACAGTATCAATACGAGGCCAAGGCAGTAATCCTTTGTCTTCTGATTACCCTTTGAATCCATTCCCCAATGGGAAAAGGCAATGTGATGTGACTTTCTTATTTTTAAAACGGACAATCAGAAAATTATAATTGCCCACACGATCTAATGGGTAATAGTGTTGCAACCCTTCAGTCAACAATCTGCTGCTGTGGCCAGCAGGTCAAAGAGGTAATCCTCCCCCTCTGCTCAGCCCTAGGGAGGCCACATCCGGAGTACTGTGTTCAATTCTGGTCTCCACAGCTCAAGAGAGACAAAAAGCTACCAGAGAGGGTCCAGTGGAGTCCACAAAGATGATGAGGAGTCTTGAGCATCTCTCCTGTGAGGGGAGACCATGGGAACTGGCCATGAGAAGATGGGGGATGGGACCTCATTAATGCATATAAATGCATATATATGCATATTAATGCATATACCTCAAAGGGGTGCCAGAAGGATGGCGCCAGACTCTTTTCAGTGGTGCTCAGGGACAGAATGAGGAGCAATGGGCAAACTAGAACACAAGAAGTTCCACCTCAACACAAGGAAAAACTTCTTTCCATTGAGAGTGGCAGAGCACTGGAACAGGCTGCCCAGGGAGTCCATGAAGTCTCCCTCTCTGGAGACATTCAAAATCCACATGGACACGTTCCTGTGCACCTACTCTAGGTGACCCTGCCTTTGTGAGGAGGTTGGACTGGGTGATTTCCAGAGGTCCCTTATAACGCTGACTATTCTGTGATTTTTTACTTTGTGTTGAGAACAGAAAGAGGGCAATGAGGAATCCAGGAGTTTCAGTATGTTCCTAATATACTGATTATCACAGATATACTAGGATCAATATTTTTATTTGGCTATTTGAAATATAGAGAGTAAAACTCATTCTTCAACTAAAATTCAAAAAGTACTACAAAGTAAGTGTGTCCATGTCTAGTAGTGAAGTAATTCTAGTGCTGCATAAGCAAGCAGGTGAGTCTGTTGTTCAAAACAAAATTTGCCCTGTTTTCAGTGTTCATCTGGTACTGTTTCAGCAACCCACAAGGCAACCAACTTAGTGGTTTTCACTTACCTTTGCCATGGCTGAATCACCAGTCGGAAAGTCCTTGAGGAAGAAATTCTCAACTACATCCTTTGCAAAGCAGGTCTGTTTGCACACAGGACAGGAAAGGATACCTGCATTTTTAAGAAAAGAAAACCACCACAAATAAAACAATGCACACCAGCCATGTGAACCAGGAAATTATATAAACCACATTTCAGTATCACAGTTTTTATATCACATGGGCAGTTCCAGGAAACTAAGGCATCCTTCAAGCCCTAAGTTACATGTGGTCAGATCTAGTTCAATACACAGAAAAGAAAAACAAAGCAACAAAATCCCTAGAAAAACCCTGTAGTTCAGTTGACTTATTTCAATATTTATCAACGATATCTGCATGTCCAAATTCTCATTAATTCATTAAGGCTTACAGATTTGATTAAAAAGGAGTTGCACTTTAATATGTATTCCCTTGTTACAGATCTACTTGTGCTTTCTGATATTTTCTAATGCTCTCCTGGGTCAGCTTTACATCACCAGAGGAGTATCCAAGCATAAAACACACACTCCTTAATCCTAGTTTCACAGTGCAGGATGCTATCCAAGTGAAGTCACTGAGAAGCAACATGCTGCTAGCGAAAGCAACAAGTCAGAACACAGGTAAAAGATAAAAAAAATAGTTTCATAAAGAAAAGTCAGAATTGCAAACCATCTATCAAAACATGACCACCCCTAAAGAAAAGCAAAGCAAAACAAAGCAAAAGCAAAGCAAAACAGCAAAACCTGGTTCCACTTTCATTATCCACTGAGCAGAACTGGGATGAATCTTTGCGTCTGTCTGGGCTGAGAACTAACAGCTCAAGAAGGTGTCCATAACTGTACACCTGCATTTTTTCATCTCTGTTATTTCATTCCTTGACTTCCTGGGCTAGGACTTATATTTGGCTAGAAGCTCCAGTGCATTGATTTGGGCATTTTTTTTTAAAAAGGATGGTGCATGTTTCTGACCACATTCCTGTAAGTTACTGTAGATGTAAAAACAGTCCTTCAGAGATGGTGCTGGTGTCTATTTAACCTTACCAAGTCTTTTTTTTATCCAAGATTTTCCATCCTGTTGAGAACAGAATTTCAGTGCTATGCTCACCTTGCCAAGTCACCTGCTTATCATAACTAACAATATTTTCCATAACTAAATGGTGTAAATTCACTTAAAGCAAGATTTTAAAAGCAAGATCAAGGACAATATTCTACTGAACTGGCTATGTTCAATGTGCTCTTTTTCCTTAATTAAAATTATTTTTGCATATGGAGAGTGGCTTGTAGGTTAATTGTACCTTGTTTGTTACTCTTTGTATTAAATAGTTAAATAAAAACTCATGTTTTGCAGGTCCCTTGGAATGTGGCTTCTTCAGTCCTTGGCCAGATGCATAATGCTAATTCTGAATTTCTCCCATTTTCAGAGCTGGGCTACTGTAACTTCAACAGCAGCATTTTACATTGACACACAAACCCCAAAACATTCCTACATTACCACTTCCGACAAGAGCACCACACAGTCAGATGTCTGAATATGTTCACTTTCATTCATAAATGTTTTGAAGAAACCTTGAGCTCTGGTACATCTCCTTTGAAGAGTACCTTAATAAGAATCACTTCCATGAGGTTTACATCTCTTTTAGCCCAAATCTTGTACAAAAGCAAAAGTATAATTGTTCACTATTTTTCAAGGTTGCATTTACAACAGAGCTGTCATTTGGGGGCCCAAGTAGCAGACTATGGGGTACCTAAACTGGTTTAACTGTCCATTTGATACAGCAGTGAATGTTCATGTAGAAAACGAAAGGAACAAGCAGTACCCACAGGTGACTGTGCGACTCAGCTACAAGTCATCCCAGGGGAAAGGGCGACACAAGCAATTGCCAATGCTCTGCTCATCTTCTGGGCATGTAACCTGAATCTTGGTTAAGTGTATTCTGGTGACAGGAGTTACAAAGATGCTAAAAATTTATCTGATAAAGATGCCCATGATGGCAGAAAGCTGTAGAAGTCTTTTAAACTCTTCTCTACTTTGCACCTTTAATGTAAGGAATGCAGCTGAAAAGGTGTCTTAATTACCTGCAATTTTTGTAGCTAATCACGTCTTCATATGTTACACCCTAGGACAACACACTAGGTCACACCGAAACCTCTCCATCCTTCCCCAAATTAGTGCATGTGTGTCTTTTAGATATCTCTTAACAGCTCAGTTCTCTAGAGAAATGTCAGAACAGCGGGAGCACTGCAGTACACCAGACAAGCTGTGTAACACTGACAGTGCCCTCCTACTCCTCGTAAATGGTGCACACTACAAGCACTGGTGAATTGTAGTGCTAATTCCTAGAAGGTAAAACAGTTTTCAAGTTTCCCTGTGAGCAACGTACAAAGTGCCAGAGTTGTAACAGCAGTAGGAAGAAAAAGACAGATACATTGTGATTGAAAAGCTAGGAAGTAAGATGCCTCCTTTGCAAGCAGGTTCTCAATAAGTCTCAGGGGACAAGCTCTAATTCTCCGTGCGATTAATAGGAAACCATCTCCTGACTTCACAGAGAATCGCCTTGAGCCCTTTGAGACTTGGAAGCAGTTTCTTTCTTCCATAACAGCATTGCCCAAGCACGGCCAGTTCTGGATCTGGCAAACACTGAGAGAAGACCTCCATACTGAGGCTACAGAATGCACTGCAAATTGACCAAAGTGGAAATTATCAACAGGTTACTTTCTGAAGTAAGAAATGCATGACTCTCACAGTTATTCTTTCATTTACATGCCACATGAGTGAGCACACACAAAACATTTCTGGGAATAGCTGCTTACTGGGAAACAAAAACACAGGACTTTGCCATAGCAAGGGCAACTTCTGTCTGCACACCACATAAGATAAAAAAGTTAATATTGAAGTTACTATTTTTATTTCATTCAGTTAGTGTGGAATGTTCAATCAAATTATACCAATTGAGTAATACTTAATAGAATGCTTATGGCCTCAGGCATGTTCATGTGAACCTTAAATTCTGCTAATTTGTTACAAACCAGTGAAGTATAGAATACAGTATAATTAGAATGCATTAATTCGATAATGAGCAAGACCGTCTTTTAAATGTTTTTAAATTAAAAAAATTTAAAGCAAACTTCAAGATTTTTCACCCTTAGAAAGCGTAAATCATGCATGGATTTCAGTTCTGCACAAAAGTCTCCTTATATATTTTGAGAACTGCAGTGGTATTAAGAAATGTGAAACGGTCAAGATCTTGAAGGTAGATGACATTACTGCTGATTATGATTTTATGATTATATGATTATGATTACTGCCCCTATGATTAAGGGATATCCAAAAGCAGTGCCCTGAATGCCATGGTACAATTTTTTCCCCAAGTTTTATATCCAAGTTATGCTACTGAAATCAGTGCTGTTCCAGAGATACACATGGAGCAAGTTGCACACACACAGATCAGAACTTTGAATTAGACTCACTACCACAGACCATCAAGTACAGCTTTGATTGTGTAAATGTCAAAGTGTCTCTTAAATATCCAAGGAACTGTAAATTATAACGATTTAAAATCTAAAAATCCCCTGAGATGAACATAAGACATGTAAAGCACTCAGCTTAATTAAAAAAAAAATTCAAAAAAGAAGAGCATAACAGTTAACAGAAAAAATAATGGGGACACCATGGCATTACAGTATCAGAAGTCATCTCCTACTCATAGGAGGGTTAATCAAAAGCACTCTCTTATCTGTCCTAATACCGAATTCTATATCTAAGACTTTATTAAAAGCACAGGAGACAGATTTTCATCTTGCTAGAAGAGGGATTACCTGAACACAGTGGCTTCAGAGATCATACTTGTTCAGCTAATTGGGCCTATTTGATACCTTTTCCATTGAATAAAAACCTGTGCTCTCTGGAAGTGCCCAACTTTTTTCAATATAAATTCCCCAAAGAATCTAATGTTAGCTTGGCATAATAAATACACTGCAGAATGGTTTGCAAAGCAATTAACCTGAAATTAAGCAAACCTCACATATGTATTTACAAACACTCACAAACAGCAGCTCCATCAACAATGCAAGGGGAGTGCACTACATTGTGCTTGTGCTCAGAGCGCAAATCACCATTAAGTACAATTTCCTAGAAGCCCCTTACCTGTGCTCTGGATAAACAGTTAGAGAGCCACCCACAAAGTCACTTGTGTCAGGGAGCAGGTGCTATTAAGAGCTGCACACACAGTGTGCTCCCTGGAATCAGGCTGTGCTGCGATGAAGACTGAAGTCACTACACCTTTCACAGAATATCTGGGGGTGCTCCCCCTTCTTTGGCCTGGAATGCTGACAAATCAGCAGGGAAGAAAGATGTACTGGGTCACTACAAGGTGCAGAGTTTTTCTTCTCTTGCCTTCTTTCTTGCCCATGCCTCTCAGATTTTCAGGCCTCTGATAACTTGCCTTCGTTGTATTTAACCTGAACAAAAATCCCATAGTCAAAATGAATACCAGTATCCTACTTCCTTTCTTGCCTGGGTCTTCTCTCAGTCCTCAGAAAAACCTGGAGCAGGTGTTAAGGTGGAAAGAGAAGAGCTTTTCCAGATTCCGATGATAACAGGTCTTACAATGCCATTGACTCCCACAGTACTTTTTGCAGGCCATTCCCTAAATATTTTTCTTGCCTTCCTACCTTACCACTGCCTTCAAACAACAATGTTAATCTGTTTTAAGAACCTGTTCTTGGCAGACAGCTCATTCAAATATATCATTATTACAGCACTGTGGGTGAAGGGAAGAGTAGTCAGAAGCCCTAGAGACTCACTGTTTGTACGTATGAGAATGATGCAATTTCTGGATCTAAGCAGCAATTCAACATGGAATTACAGGATTCAAACAACAGTTTACATATTAAGAGATCAGGAGCCAAATTCAGCTATGGTGCAAACATGTTGCCTAAAGAGAGTCCATTATTGATATCAAAACCTCTAGAAGTAGCAAAAAGCTGAGAGATCTGTTGACATGTTCTATTTGTACATGGAAATTAAATTGGTAGGAAGCAGGTAGGAACATTTGCATAAATTATCTTTTAGAAGTTCACTGCCTCCTGCTGTTTAGCACTTGAAATCATTGTTTATGACATCACATTTCACTGCTATAGAGATGACCATGAATTCAGAAAGTCTAGCAAGAATCCCAATGTTGGACTTAAGCCCTGCTTCATTGGGATACACAGAATAAAACCCTATTTCAGAATTAAATGAGGGGAAAAAACACATATAAGCTATTCATAGTGAATTACCAGCTAGTACTGAACAATCACTGGAGACCACAGTGTACTGAACAGACTCCCACAAAGTTTCATCACATGTGGGATTTAGAAGAATAGCCTTACACCGACATCCTTCCAGGGCTCTGCTACTCCTATAACTAACATCCATAGGATAGCGCATCTGAACACCACCACAAAAGACAACAGCACTAGAAGTGACAATAGCTCTGTGTGTAGTTATGCTTATGCATCTCTGAGCCCTGAAAAGCTACAGCAGCAGATGTTTACATTGCTGAATTGGTCTGCAGCCCTTTTTCACAAACCACACATTCATCTCCATTCTCACACTTCCATCAGCAATAGAAACTCGACAGAGGGTTGGGCAAAAATGGAAATTCAAAGGCAGTGAGTCCAGTAGTCAGGCGCAGTTATCCAGCCTAAACACTGCAACTCCACACCTGGGATATCCAAAATCAGCTTTCAGGAAAACAACCAGCTTCTGCCATTTAGTGTTCAAGCCCTAGTTCCCCCCAGGTCAGATCTCTCATATCCCACAGCACTTTCATTTCCATTAATGAAAGTTGCCACACTGCGTTAGACCCAGGGAATAGTAAGCAGACATCAAGGTAGTGACCCTCAGACAGTGTTCCTTTGTAGAAGCACAGATAAAGAAAGAACAAGAATCTCTGAGTGCCCTCAAGTATTTAGTCCACCTATATTGCAGCAATCTAATTTGTAAGCAACAGAGCTGTGGATAATTTGCAGCAATCACCTCTGAAAGTACAAAGTGTAACCTCTCCACCACGTATGGACACCAAGTACAAAGACCTTTTCAACATGAAAAGCCGCAGCTCACAGTTTTAAGGTCTACCAGTCTGATCAGGTTTAACAAAAAGAACCTTCAACTTGGCTGTCTCAGAAATAAATCAAAGCAGATAATTAACTTATTATTATCATGAGAATTGATTAGCATAAAGAAACAAACAGCGGAGCTACTATACACAGCACATTTATACTTGCTGTCCACATGTTGCACCTATTCCTCTGCTCTTTTTCCTCCAACAACCATCAGAATAATTATTCTCAGAGAGCATTAACTACAGCTCAAGCTGCAGGCATAATTTGCACTTCCTTGGAGACCCAATTATAGGTTATAGGAAACAGCTCTGAAGACAACCTCCCACTCTACAGTTTCATATTTATATAACTAAACCCCCCATTGTTTCACTTGCCTTTTGGATCCAGCAGCTGAACAACACATTGCAATGGGATGACTAACTTTAAACCCATTTTAAGATGACTAAATATATACATTATGAACAGTTTCTGTCTTTAGAATAACCTTTCTACTTCTGTTTTTAGATGTAAAACATGTATGTGGTGTTAAGTGGCTCTAATTAAAGCAAAAGGGTATTTTCCTTCAGAGTTAATAGATGCATTGCATTGCATCACCTGCCTTGTATGAGTGTATCAAAACGTATTTTGAAGGTCCTGGAGACACCACAGCTGTACCAACACCAAGGCAGCCAAACTGCCTCATTGTAAGCCTAATTATGGTTTAAAGAATCCTGTTGGGTTTTTTTGTTATTATTATTTTAAATACAGGTTTAGTACAAGTTAAGGCACTGTGTGTTGACACCCGGAGTCTCCTTAAGCCAGTACATCATACTACTTATGCCAAAACTTCATACTGAAAATGAGCCTAGAGCCTTTTCTTGAAATAAACCCCCTTGAAGGTATCTCTGACCACACTAAATGTAGCTATGACCAGTGCCTGGCTGACATTTGGATGTGCCTCACTAACAAGAGTTCACAACTAGGGATGCACTGTTACATACAGCTTGCACCATATGAGCTAAAGAAAACTGTTTATTTTCAGGAGGCAATAATAAGATGCAGCAAGTGGACATCTGTCAACATTTGAAGCCACATTTATTCTCTTTAACAGTCTGTTTTTCTCTTAGTTTTATCCAATCAGTTTGCATTTCCCTAATACATAACCCTGTTACATTTCTTGGCGTTAAGCTAACATAACCCAAGCATGGACAGTTTTTTTACTTATGCAGAGAATGTGGATAGAAATTATGCAGTCATTTTCCATGATTTTTGTTATCCAAACTAGAGAAGTACAAAAGGGCAAAGAAGACTTTTAAAACGGAATTGCACAAAAAAATCACACAAGTTCAATACAAAAACGTGATACAACTAAATGTAACACTTCGCAAAGCAATTTACAAAGCTGGGCAACTACTAATCATATTTTACTAACATAAAGTGTAACTTAAAGGTTAGACTAATTACCCAATTCAGCCACAAAAAATGTAAATAATACCAGGGCTTGATATCAGTTGGCAGAAAACTCAAAGTGTTACAGTACATCTTTCCTGATCTGCCTCATTCTCAGGGGCCTAAACTGTGATTGAGCAGTGGTTACTTATGATTTTTTTTCCCTTAAGGAAAACAGAACCAAACCAACCAATCCTTTAGCAGAGACAGTCTTGCAAAAACATGAGCTGCTCACAACAATGCACCTAAACTGGTCCTCATTTTGCTACTTTTGAAATTAATATTTAAAACACTGAAACACTTTAAATCATTGAACAACTTACAGAGAGGAAGATTTGCAGAAACAGGGTAAGAAAAAGAAAGGAAAGACTGAGAATCTTAAAGTTCCCTTCATAGAAGAAGCATATGTAGGAGCCAAACTCACAAAGTTATCTTTCTTTTTCCACTCAAATTACCTCCAAACTCTCAGTTCTCACAGCTGTACACATTCTGATGTATATGGCAGCTTTTCCATATGAGCTCTGACTATCTCAGAGCTTTCTTTCATGAGTCACCCTAAATACACACGGGTATAAAAGTAAGTTCCAACATCAACACCCACCAAATATCAGGACCACTTACCTCCAGCTTCTCAGCAATTTCAGTACAAAAAGAATAAACTAGAAAAGAGCTTTCTGTTGTCAGAGTACTTTACTTAAGCTTGTAGGAAAGCATACAGAAACCTGCAAATTCAAGTATGCTTTTTGCAACTAATGTCAGATTAACTTCACTTGAAAATACATTTACTTTTTCCTTTCTTACACTTTCTTAAAGAATCCATAGTGAGTAAGGAACACATTTTTCTTACAGGCAATATTTTATGTTTACTCAGCTAAAGTGGTTTAGCACTTGCATGTACAGTTTATTATTAGCACCTATGTATGATCACACTTAAAGATAACACTGAAAACTGAGTTGGCATTGTACTGCCCATAACTCAACAATCAGTACAGATAAGACAAGCAACATTTAGCATCCTGCCAGCATAAGAGTTCACAAATTTATCCTGGCTGACTTACAGTGGCAGCAGTTTCAGTCGTTGACTTAATTAAGAGACACAGATGTTTTGGTTTTGCTGCTTTCCTTGCTCATATATTAACTGAGTCTCTGCACCTGGTGTCTCACTTCATTTAACGGGTCATCACTGGTCATTATTTCTTTTCTCTGATCCTATTCTTTCCCACAGAAATTCCCTACTTACAAGTGAATGAGGAAGTAAACAGAGAAACTTGAAGAATACAGAAATAAACAAGCATTTATTCCGTTTTGCTATAGACAAAGAATTTCTGATCTACTTGGATTCCTGATCCAGTTTGACCAAATATCTAATATTTTAACAGCTCATGGGAACCTTTAGCTGTACTTTATCCAAGATCACCAAGTGGTGGAAGTTCACTTTTCCACTTGGCAAACAGAAACTAAGAGGAGAGAGGAATGGCTTAAATGTCAAATGAGAATACATAAAAAGTAACGGAGTGCTTGTTTCAACAGCATTTTTTTATAGAGTAGGTCCCTCAGACTGAGCATGAAAAATTTTAAGGGGACATTACTTGAAATTACTTCTTTGTTGCCTTTATCTTCTTCTCCTACCTTCATATCTTATTCTATCTGTACCCTAAACATGAACAACCCTTCTCCTTTGCCACTAAGTCATTCCCTTTTCTTTTAGTTTTGTGTTTTGCTAACCTTTCAACAGCGACCTCTTCAACTGTTTCCATTTGTTCTCAAACCTGAACTAGTCTAGATTGCATTATCTCATCAATTCTGATTACCATCACCTCAGGGAAGGTATCTTCTCTTCCTACATGTTTCTAAAATCTGCTATGGAAAAGATAATACATGATGCCTCTTACTCAACTAAAGTTCAAAGCCTGTGAAAATACAAGTAACCTAGCTTTTGCCCTTCTTATAAATTAGTAATGAGTCTGGAATGCTTTCCCATAGCAATTAAGACTCATTCAGTTAAAATTACTGTGTTACGTCATATAAGTTTTAATCCAAAAGAAGTTACATATTTTCTCTTAACATCACTACCAAAAACTGCACTAATAACTTCAGGATTTCAAAAGGCACAGCCACAAAATGCTTTCCGACCTCACGAGTTTACTCAGCTTATTAGGGTGAGTAACAGCCACAAGTGTGCAGGTAGAGAGAAACCACATTTACAAAGGAGATAAAAGGAAGAGTTTCAGTGCACCAGAATACACATATTCTAATAACAATTATTATGACCTCTGATAGAAACAAAGAACTGGATGTTTTGGTTGTGTTATTGGGGAGACACTGAAGTGGGGGTGAGGGAACCACAAAGCTATCACCACCACAGAAATGTCCAACATGTCAAAAAGATTGCGAAAAGATGCAGCTTGGAAACTATCTTGTAGCATTTATTCATTTATTAAACTAAGAAAACCAAATATTCATAATGTCACACTTGCTAACTGAAACCTAGCCCATTCTGAAAAATGTTAAATGTTGCCTGTGCCATTTCTCTTCAAAACACTGCTGTTGGGAGAAAAGCATAATGAAGAAGGCTTGTTCTCAATCCACTCTCTGCTCATACAAACCTTGACTCTCCTAATTTATCAATTTAAAGTGGTGCTGTAGAAGAACAGGCTTCAAAAAGTACTTCTCAATCCACCTATTTTTATAATACTGTAATGCAAAGAGCACAAGGCAGAGATCCTTAAATATTACCTTCATACAGAACTTCATACTGAGTGGGATTATAGCTGTATCCTTGAATCAGATCCGGAAGACAGTCCTTGCAGAACGAATGAAGGCAAGGTAGCATTCTGGGGTCTCTCCTTCTCAGGTCCCATTTGCACACCAAACAGTTCCTCAGCAGATCCAGGGTCTCCATTTCTGTTGGCTGAAGTCTGACATCAAAAACATGAAGAGTCACAAAATGGCTCATGACAAGCCCTTCACTTCACAAAACACCTGATCACTCAAGCGCAAACTAGAAGGCAACAGCGGGATGAACGATCAAACAAACAACATTTACTTCACCCTCGTGCAAAAAAGGAGAAGTTCCTTTCAGCTGAAAATCACGTACCTGCTTTACAGAAAAGAATATCTTTGCAGATTGTTGTGCAGGAAAGTGTGGTTTAAGGTTTACAAACCATGATCCCACTATCTCTCTAGTATTTGCTACTTCTGTAGAAACTGAACTAATCTGTTCTATTGATCTACTTACAAAGCTGCTACCGGGCTGAATTGTCACACACTGTACATTTCCTGCTAGAAGCACTGAAACTGTGCTATAAAGATGACGATATTCTCTGACTACTTTTACAATTTCACTTAAATATTTTCTGGCTTTCAGGTAAAGCAAATAATAACCCTAGCTGATCATACACCCATCATTTCAGCAATGCATGTTAGAAAGCTGCCTTAAAAAATGTACAGCATCTTCTGCCAATCTTCTTTATAGAAAATGCACTTCATAGTAATAAAATTTTGCCTATCAAGATGACCACAGATTAGATTATAAACAAAACCTAAGCTTCCCACAAACAGGACAGTGTTCCTTCTGCCAACCTAAGCTCCCCAAGGTCAATTGAGAGTTTTGCAGTTCATGTTTCAACCTCTATTCTGAGATTGTGAGAGATGTTGATCAGATACAACCTACAAAGGGCAACTTCTGCAAATTGCATCAGAGGAAAAAAAGCAAATAAAGTCTCATCTCCTCTGGAGTCACCCTTCTATCTGATCCAGCCTCCTGGACCAATAGTCCTGACATGGTGGCCCTGCTACCAGCAGTATGTAACTGAAGCTATGATATCCAGATTTCCCCAGCACCGAAAAGCAGCAGCTCTAATCTTAGGGCTATCTATTTTCTTGAAGGATTCTGTCTTGTGGGAGATTCCAGCAGAAATAGTTAGTAAGAGGCTCTGTTTTGTTTTGGGGTTTCTTTCTACAATGCAAAAAATTTGTGTGAGTCTCAGAACTTCACAATCAGGAAATTTTTAAGTGTTGCATCCCAAAGTCATTGGTATTTAGAATATTTTAGAAAAAAAAATAGACCCTATGTTAAAATCTGCATCATATTTCATACCCAAGACCCATTCTAGGTAGATATCCACCGAATTGACTGACAAATTACTTAGACAAATTCAAACCTACCACTAAAACTTAAGATTCTAATTTCAAAACTAGAGGTCCCTTCAGAAATGGCGTGTGAATTCAATTGGCAATTATACCTATGATTTAACTAACATTATATCAGTGCTTATTACACAAACTTACTTTTTACAATGCATCTTCATCAACCATCTTTCAGAGGCAGATGTCACTAGAGCAGGACAGCCTCTCAGCTCACTCTGTTGTTTCTTGCAAGTGCTGTTGCTAAGAAGACAAACTAGCACCCATAAAAACATGTCATTTCTGCAGTAGGAAGTTGAGGTCTTAGACTACCGCATTATTTAGACCGAGAAACCACAGCCCAGGACCAAAGCATCCCTGCACAGAGAATCAGTGCAAACAAAGCCTGAGACTGGGAAATATCTGTATCACTGCAAAGGCCGAACCTGTGGCTGGAGGAGCAGAAGCAGGTTACCCTACATTTTAATTTATGCTTTTCGCATAACATTCAAAACTATGCACAAGTTTTTTTGGCAGGAGAGGGAAGAGAGTGATAAAAAGTGTTTAAAATTTCGTGCTGAGACAGGTATGCAAATTAGTAGCCTGGCAGATGGAGGAAGAGAAGGCTGAGGTACTTAATGTCTTCTTTGTCTTGGTCTTTAATAGTAAGACTAGTTGTTCTGTGAGTACCCAGCCCCCTAAGCTGAAAGACAGGGATGGGGAGCAGCGTGAAACCTCTGTAAGCCAAGAGGAAATGGTCAGTGACTTGCTACACCACTTAGACACACGCAGGTCTATGGGGCTAGATGCAATTCACCCAAGTGTACTGAGGGAGCTGGTGGAAGTGCTCACTGAGCCACTTTCAGTCATTTATCCGAAGTCCTGGCTAACTGGGGGGCGGGTCCCAGTTCACTGGAGGTCAGGAATTGTGACAGCCAGCTACAAGAAGCACTGGAAAGAGGATCCAGGGAACTACAGGCCTATCAGTCTGACCTTGGTGCTGGGGAAGGCCATGGAGCAGATTGTCTTAAGTACCACCATGTGGCACTTGTGCAATAACTAGGGGATCAGACCCAGTCAGCATGGGTTTATGAAAGGCTACTCCTGCTTGACTGACCTGATCTCCTTCTATGACAAGATGACACACTTAGTGGATGAGGGTAAGGCTGTGGCTGTTGTCTACCTAAACTTCAGTAAAGTTTTTAACGCATTTCCCCCAGCCTTCTCCTGGATAAAATAGCTGCACATGGCTTGGATGGGTGTACTCTTGGCTGGATTAGGAACTGGCTGGATGTTTGGGCTCAGAGTGGTGGTGGATGGAGTTACATCCAGCTGGCAGCCAGTCACCAGTGCTGTTCCCTAGGGCTCAGTACAGGGGCCAGTCCTGTTTAATTTCTTTATCAATGATTTTGACAAGGGGACCAAGGGTACCCTCAGTCAGTTTGCAGATGATACCAAGTTGGGTGGGAGCGTTGATCAGCTGGAGAGCAGGAAGGCTCTGCAGAGAGATCTGGACAAGCTGAATCAATGGGCCGAGACCAAGTACCTGAGGTTCAATAATGTCAAGTGCCAGGTCCTGTACTTGGGTCACAACAACCCCAGGCAGCGCTGCAGGCTGGGGGAAGAGTGGTTGGAAAGGGGCCAAGTGGAAAAAGACATGGAGGTGCTGTTTGACAGCAGCAGAACACAATCCAGCATGTGCCCATGTGACCAAGAAGGCCAGTGACATCCTGGCTTGGATCAGAAATAGAGTGGCCAGCAGGACTAGGGAAGTGATTGTCCCCCTGTACTTCGCGCTGGTGAGGCCACACTTCAAATACCAAGTCTAGTTCTCGTCCTCTCACTACAAGAAAAATATTGAGGCTCTGGAGCAACTCCAGAGAAGGGCAATGGAGCTGGGGAAGGGTCTGGAGCACAGTTCTGATGAGGAGCAGATGAGGGAGCTGGAGACGGCTCAGGGGAGACCTTATTGCTCTCTACAACTACCTGAACTGAGGCTGTAGCAAGGTGGGGGTCGGCATCTTCTTCCGACAAGAGGAAGCCTTAACTTGTGTCAGGGTGGGTTTACATGGGATATTAGGAAACATTTCTTCACTGAAAGGGTTGTCAAACATTGGAACAGGCTGCTTAAGTCACCATCCCTGGAGGTATTTAAAAGCTGTGTAGATGTGGCACTTAGGTACATGGTTTAGTGGTGGATTTGGCAGTGCTGAGTCAACAGATAGACTCAATGATCTCAGAGATCTTTTCCAACCCAAATTATTCTACAGGTCTATGATTAGCAGTAACCTGGCTACACTGACAGAAACACCAAGTCCAGCAGCAGTGACTACAAAAAAACTTCACTGCAATTAGAGATCTGTGGTCACAGTAATGAGACAGGACACAGGACAGAAAAAAAGGAAGATCGGGAGAACTGGGGAGGCACCTGGCAGGCAGTCGCACCTGGAATGGGAAGCACAGTGCTTTGGGTATGTCAGCCCAGAGGAAGGCAAATGAAAGGCACTGCACTGGGGCTGCCTTGGGATCAAAAGGTCACTCATGGCCTCGGGAAGGCAACAGCCACCTCAGCACAGATCAATGGCAACCATCTCAAGACCTGGAATTCGCAGCAAAGCATTAATGCATTTCAAACAATTGAGTTTTTTAATGATACCTTCTTAAACTTTACAATTTCTATATTTGAGGGATGAACTCTCTATGAAAGTCTTTCAATTTCCTGTGATTATTTTTCTCTGATTTAATCGGATTTTTTTTTTTTTTGGCATCTTCTTCCATCCATTAAAAGTGGATGTTGCTACAGGGGGCTCATTACAGCACTCTGAAATGTTATTAAGAGCAATTTCACCAGTTTTGTCTCCGGGGTGTGGCAGTGTGAGGGGAAGGCATACACCCAACGGCAGTGACCAACAGCCCCCTCCAGCACATTACCTCCTTCCCCGGTACGGCGTCTCTGCCAGCCACTCCTGATTGACAGATTTACAGCTCAGTCTCAAATTCCAAATTTGAAGTTTTCCTTCAGGCAGCTACAGCAGGAGTAGGCACAAGGCACAGGCAGCCACCAGGGAAGAAGTCCTGCCCTGGCCTCAGTGTAGGTGTGTCAGGGACAAGGCTCAGCTGTGCAAAACCCTGCAGTGGGGCAGAGACCAGAGCTGGCGGGGCTCACGTGCCTCTCACAAAGAACATTTTGCATGACAAAATATGGCAAGACATAATATTAAGACATTAAATACCAAAGAATTGAGAGCGGCGTCTACTATGCTTATAAGCGAGCTGGTGTCACCTGCCTGTTGTCACATGTGCGCGGGGCACGTCAGTGCTTTTCCTCACTTCTGTGATCTGGTCAGTGACCGGGTGACCAACATCAGGGATTACCAGCGCTTAGTTTGCTGTACCATACAACTTACCTTTGAGGACTGGAATGTTTTTGGCTGTGGCAGTGGATGAACAGTGTCACCTATGAGGAAACAGTAGTCCAAGCAGTGAGAGACATTTCACACACTCTTACCTTAGTATTCTACAAACTGTTCATTTAAGTTACAGTTCTTCACAAGTAGCACTATCACTGGCTGAGACGAACTGTTTTATAAATGGAACGCATGTCAACTTTACCCTAAAAGCCCTCTAAATTTAATTACTGCCAAACACATCAAGTCGCCTTTTCACAGACAGCTGTAGAGAGGACCACCAATCAAAGAGCAGCACAAATACAGAATCTATTTTGCTACCCTGTAAAGACAAAAAGATGAGGCATTTGCACATGCCATGTACTGGACACTGTAGTCAAGCAATTTTAAAATAAAGCAAGAAACAGTTAAACCACTGATCAAAAAGTACCAGAAACAACTAAGCAGGTAAGACTCAGGTGTGAACAGTGTCTGGACAAGTCAGAAAAAGAAAACACAAAACAAGCGTCTGTGTATCAATTCATTTTACCCATTGTTTTTATTCAAAAAATTTGAATAAAACAAAAACTTTTATGCCACAAGAACACAGGCACCACCAACTTCTTTGATCTTCTCCTCTGCTCTTCTACTGAAGAACTTTGCTTTCACAATTACAGGCTGCTTGGGCAGCTTCCCCTTGCCCAGGACTTTGTAGTAGCCCTAGAAAGATTTAAAAAAGAAGTTCAGTGTTTGTAATCGGCTTGCAGGCTTCTACATTCAGACTTGTTTTTCAACACAGTTAAAACTAAAACTGTGATCACCACGACCTCATCCAGACAACTCAGTACCTACAGAAAGATGCCCTGCGTGACCTACTGGGGTTGCATTTGTTCTGAGAGAAAGTGCAAACTGTAAACTGAAATTCTCCTGTGATACAGAAGCTGGATGATGCTTCCCCAAATACTCTATATACAAAAAACACTCTGAAGTCACCAACCTTTCCACATTTTTCTGGGAAGAGCAGCTGGTTGCACTTCCAACACTACCTACTATGCAATGACTGCTGGTCAGTGCTCTTTGCCTGTCAGACACCCTGGTACTTCTGAGCAGATCGAGGGCTCTTCTGCATACCTAAAATGCACAACTGAAGCTTTTTCAAGCTTCCGCAGCCACAGCTGCTCTGTAACACTAGAATCCTCTCACGTCATTCCTGTCCCTTACATTAACAGGGCAATCATGGCATGAAGTCCATTAACCAAACAGCTGTTGGAATCACTGCTGGTTAGAAGTGGCGGCCTAACTGGCCAACACAGGTATCTTAATGTGGGAGGCAGAACACTCCCAGGGGGCAGAGCAGTTCAGTGTTCCTGATTCGGTGGCTGGCTGGGATACAGGACATCGCAGCCAGTGAATAAGGATCAGACGTTTATGTCCGAGAACTATAGCACACCAAGACAACCAAACATGTGGAGATGTGACTCTAGTCTCGATATTGGAAAAGCGATGTTATGAGAATGGGACCAGTTCTGCCAGGTTTTTGTACATGCTTTCAGTAACATTTTAAACATGAAACCTTTCACATCTACCCAAAGGGAGAGAACTCCATGCCCACAATCACACACAACTATGAGAAAAAGTTCTTACAGGAAAAACATGTAACACTGTAAGTGCCTCTGTTAACTACTCATATACCAAGATACCTGTCTCGAGAAACTCACAAATACTTAAGCACTTGAACTGAGCTGCAGTTCACCATTTCCCCACTTGGAGAGGCAAAGCTCAGTCACACATGAAGAGATCAGAAATCACGGGGTTGACTTTGAGCAGGAACTCACCGAGCGCACAACATCGATGACCGGGGCCAGACCAGCCTCGTTTTTGGCATAATTGAGCCTGGTCTGTTCACTGACAAGTGTCCACAGTTTATCCAGGTTGACAGTAGGACAGAACTTTTGGTTTCTCTTCAAGTGATAGTGTCTCATGCCTACTTTTCCAAAGTAACCAGGGTGACTGGGAAAGAAACATATTCTGCATTAGATCATGTTTTTAATTCATCCTGAACAAGCAGAACTACAAAATTGACACTCAAACAAGCACCTTACTTGATCAAAACAATCGAAATTTCACATTATATTTTTTTCATATTAGTTTGTGTAGTATTTAAGTGTAATAATTATTAGTAACAAAACCAAGGAAAAATTACTTCCTCTTCAAGTGTTTCATCTCCCTTGAACTCACAACTTCATCCCTCTCACTGGAGTCTGCATTTCCAGGGCAATCCCAACTCCATGAGCACTGGAAGGGCTGCACTGCCTACAGAGTTTCTACAGCGCTCCTGTCACTAACCTGGTGACTGACTGAGACAGGAATGGGCACAGCCAGTGAATAGATTAGTGGTTACTGTCCGAGGACTCCAGCACACCAGGACAACAGGCAGTGCCCAGATGTGACTCTATAGTCTCGGCCAGGAGTAATGACAACACTCCTCACCCTATAGGATGCAGCTAACAGGATGCAGGTTGGATTTAACATTTAACATTTTGAGTTTATTGTATGTGCATTGTTCAGCAGGAACCATGTTAACTGACAAATCTGGTCAAATTTACCAAATGCAGCACTGAACTCTTAAAAGACACCTTGTTCCAGAGAAAAAACCTTTGATTTTTAGGTAAATGAGGACATGAGTTGACTGTAGCTATAATGCCGCACTTCATGTTAAGAGTAAAAAGCACACAAGATTGCAAGATATTTTGTTTATTCACACATAAAAGTTAGTTGTGTCTGCTTCAGAACACACGTTGCTAATATTCATTTAAAACATTAACTTACTATTTATCAAAGTTAATCCTGTGATGGTGCATACCACCAGCATTACCACGTCCTCCTGGATGCTTCCTGTGTTTGCCTAAAAAGAAAAATTTAAGTTTATTACACTAGCGTTACATATAATACTTGAGCTTAAAGGAACGTTCAGTGTCAATTTAAACTAAATTAATTATTCTACCGTGTCGTGTGAGGTGTGAATGGTCAAAGAATAAGGCGGCAGACAGCACATTGTAACACTGACTGTTACAATGTCACACGACCAGCACTGATCTCCTGAGCACTACTGAAGCTGCAAAGGTGCAAAGCTTCTGACCGGCCCACCCCTGCAGCACCGACCCCCGCACGCTGCGGCCTTCAGACCTGCTCGCTACTTCCCACAGCCCAGCGGGCCCCTGCACCCACAGCCGCCTTTTCCTGCGACCCGCGAGACACAGCAGAGCCTCCCCTCAGCGCCGGGGAGCCCTGAGCCGACGGGGACGCTCCCGCCGAGGCGCCCCAGCCCACCCGCGGCCGCCCCTCCACTCACCCACGCGGCCGTGCCCGTGGCTGACGTGCCCTCTCAGCTTCCGGGTCTTCCTTAGCCTGGAAGGCTGCGGGAAAGCGGGACAGAAGCCGTGAGCGCGGCGGGCGGCGAGAGCCAGCAGAGGCACCCGCCGCCCTCCGGGGCCGCAGCCCCACGGCGGGCGCGCGGCCGGGCGCCAT